>JARFJB010001943.1:3552500-3892500 GCA_036346205.1 Vesta saturnalis
TTGGTATTTAGTATGTTGAATTAACATAGACATGTTACTGATTCCTTTGCGCAAGCAGGACCATCTGGGGTAAACTATGTGAAGGATAATGCGAAACCCGGACCATCAGGGTTGAGCAACTCAAGAAGCGGAAGGCTGACCAACGCGATGAACCGGTACAACCAAAAAAGTGGTGAGTGTGCACTGCACAGATTGTTCAATGGATGTACCTAGGTATGCATTCCAAGGACACCTCAGAAGCAATAGGCATAAAGCAAATGTATGTTTCCTTGTCGATACTGGGGTCGAAGTGATTCGAAATGCGTTTAAACAACGCATTGTGTCATACCGCCTGTCACCATGCAATACTCATACTGATGTGTCCACCTTTATGGCAGAGGTTAAAGGGAACGTATTGAAGGTAGTACAAAATCAGTTGCAGAAACACTACTCATTAAAATGTAATGTTGAGCTGTTTGGTTTATACTTTTGAACAGTAGGAAAGCACAGAACTGAAATCGTTTCAGACTAAGTATGATATTCTCAGTGTAGGGACGGTGTTAGAAGAGTATTTCCAAAGAAGTAAAATATTGGATGCAAAGCAATCGAATTTCAACATAAAGATTCTGGTAAGTGTGAGTCATGGTGTAATCGATTAGTAACAACTGTTTTAGGGTGGTCCCTGGCAATTCGTATATTTAGAGGTAAACCTGCTTAAATTTTCTCCCACCACTGGTTCATTCCTATATGGCTGTCCCCGCCGAAATCGCACATAAACACGCCATAGTCAATGTAAAAATAATGATAATTGCTGCTTTGCATGGGCTGTTGTATCGGCACTAGTGACACCAACGGGAGTACCACAACGCACATCTTCTTACCCTGATTTCCAGACGTTATTCAACTGGACTGGTGTACAGTTCCTGTTAAGCTGACGAATATTTCAACGTTTGAGAGCAATAACAACATTTCCATTAATGTTTATGGGTTAGACGATACCTATCGTGATGGTCAACGTGTCACGAGGTAGTGGGGCCTCTATACTACACCAAAGCCAAACAGGCAGTCCATGTTAATTTATTATTATTAGTCAGTAACCAAACAGATAATCAGCATTATGTATGGATAAAAATTTTTCTCGTTTACTTAGCAACCAAATAACTCGGCGGAACGGAGCAATGTATTTTTGTGATGCATGCTTGTATTACTTTAGATCCGAGGAGCAATTAACCCGACACGTGTCACACGACTGTAACTTCGTATATACAAAATTACCGGGTGTGAAACAAAAAAGACATTACCGGGGAATTCTACGCGGAAAATATACTCGCTTTTTCGGAACTATCAGAAACAAATGGTTCTACCATTCGTAATATATGCAGATTTTGAAGCGCTCTTAGTACCGGTAGATACGGCTGAACCAGATCCCGAAAAACCGTTCACGATAAAAACGTGTAAACACGAACCATACTCGTTTAGTTATTATATTAAGTGTAGTGTAAACGATGCGTGGTCTAAGTTAGAGCTGTATAGGGGAGCAATGCAGGGAGATATTTATAAGACGACTGGAAAGTGATGTAAAACGGATATATAATGAACATTTCAAAGCTATTGTCCCAATGACACCATTAACAGATGAACAGCAGGTTACGTATGAATGCAGTGTATGTTGTTACATATGCGGTAAGCACTTTACGGACGATCCGACAAATCCGAAAGTACGAGATCACTGTCACGTTACTGGTAAGTATCGTGGTGCAGCACATTCAACGTGTAACTTAAACTATCAGGTACCTACATTTCTTCCCGTTTTCTACATAATCTCAGTGGTTATGATGTTCACCTGTTCATTAAACAGTTAGCGAGTGAAACGGAAGAAATTACCGTACTTCCGGTTAACAGTGAAAATATATAACGTTTGGTAAGCATATTTTTGTTGATGAATATGTAAACAGTCATGGTATCAGGGAAAAGAAATACATTAATTTACGGTTCGTCGATAGTTGTAGATTCATGGCTGCATCCTTAGATACTCTATCCCAGAATTTATCAGATGATCAATGTATGGAGGTACGGAAATATTTTAGTAATGATAGCGACTTCAACTTAGTGAGAAATAAAGGTAGTTTCCTTATGCGTACGTAGACAGCTTTAGTAAGTTGAACGACGTCACGGTGCCATCATATGACAAATTCTACGATAAAATGCGCGATGCAAATATTTCCGATGACGAATACTGTCGCGTTCTACTGGTATGGGATCACTTTAAGTGTAATACACTAGGTGATTATGCTGATATTTATTTAAAATCAGATGTGTTGTTATTGGCTGACGTGTTTGAAAACTTTAGGAGATTATGTATGGGTGTGTATGGGTTAGAACCTGCACAGTATGTCACTTTGCCTGGATTGGCGTGGGATGCCATGTTGAAATGTACGAAAGTAGAGCTAGAATTATTGACGGATATGGATATGTATCACTTTTTTAAAAAAGGTATTCGGGGTGGAGTAAGTACTTGTATCAAGCGGAGAAGCATCGCTAATAACGAGTTTGTTCCAAACTATGATCCTAAACAACCGAAAGTGTTTTTACAATATTTAGATGCCACGAATTTATACGGCTGGAGTATGAAGCAATACCTGCCTCACGATGGGTTTATGTGGTTACCCCAAGAGGAAATAGAACACTTTGACGTAGTAAAGATTGATGATGACGCCGATGTTGGATTTGTACTGGAGGTTGATATACATTATCCCCACCATCTGCATGACGAACACAACGATTATCCGTTTTGTCCTGAAATGATCTGCGCACCACATTCCCAGGAGGAGAAGTTAATCCCAACCTGTGTGATAAGACCAACTACGTTATACATTACCGCTATTTAAAACAATGTATAGAGCATGGCTTAATTGTTACTCGTATTCATAGGGTTTTACGATTTCGTCAGAGTCCGTGGCTAATACCATACGTAGACCTTAATACAGCTCTCCGCAACACAGCACAGAACAAGTTCGAAAAGGATTTCTATAAAATGAATAATGGCGTGTTTGGTAAAACAATGGAAAATGTCGATAAACGAAGAGTTATTAAACTGTTAACACATTGGGAAAATAACGGTCGTCGGGTAGGTCTAGCACGGTACGTTGCAAAACCGCAATTTAAAATTTTATTCAATTCACTGATAAATTGTTTGCGGCGGAATTGTCGAAACAGGTAGTTACGTACGACAAACCCGTCTATGTCGGATTCAGTATTTTAGATCTTTCCAAAATTATAATGTATCGGTTTTTATGATATCTTACGAGCTCATTATGGCAAGAATGTCACGTTGCTCTATACTGACACGGATTCTTTGATTGTTGAGATAGTAACTGATGATATGTATGCACACATGCGAAATAATTTAGACGAATATGATACTTCCAACTATCATAATGAGTTGCATGGTATTCCTACGACTGCTTCCGTCGTTGGACGAATGAAAGATGAGTATGCAGGGAAAGCGATTCATTATTTTTATGGTGCTGGATCGAAGTCATACTGTCTGAAGCTTGCTGATAATGAAGTTGTTAAGAAAGCGAAAGGTGTTAAGAAAGTTATTATTCAGAAAGTGTTGACGGAAGTAGACTACAAAGCGGTCGCGGAGGGTCTGATAAAACAGTAATGTGTAAAATGCTTGTGTTTCGATCAACCTTACATGATATATATACCGAAATGTTAAACAAAATTGCCTTTAGGTCCCAGGATGACAAACGATATCGACTACGTGATACGTGTTCCACATTGGCGTGGGGGCATTGGCGAATACCGGAATTGGAGAATGCTGATCCGTTGAGCGAACTATTGCAGGTTGCTAAGCAAATGAATTTATATTAACCGGAAGAAGAATAGTTTGGGTACTGACACTTGCTAGTTTCTTTCCTATATTCTCTCCATAATGAAACTAATATTAATAATTTGTATTATTCCTTTAGTTGTTTAACATATATTAATATTATGTACTAATTCGTTATTAAAAGAATATATGCTATACAAATACTATGTTCCATAAATAAAAAATACGAGAATGATTATTTACTATTTTTTTTATTAAAAAAATGTGTACAAGACTTATTGTATTATATATATATATATATATATATATATATATATATAAATGATATACACTACTCAAAGCGCAGTGACATAATGATTTACAATGAAAGTAACAAACGGGTTGCATAGCAGGAAGAGGTGGACTTTCCTCAAGTTCAATAACAGGCTGGGTCACAAATTTTCTGATGTAATCTGCTTTCTCTGCCCTTGACATAGACAGAATCTGTTGGCTGAATCAATCTCTCGAGTATTCTTCGAAAGTGGTGTGGTGGTGTATACCCTTCTTCCCATTTAATACAGTGCTGGTTTTGCATTAACCAAGTAGCTTGACGACGACTCTCTGCATCCAACGTATGCCAGGGATACGGTGATTTAAAAATAAAATGGGCAATTTGTTTCCCATTATAAATGGCGAGTTCTTTTGGTATAAAAGCTTTTGAAATTTTAAACCCTTGTACATCGATTATGACGGACATTGTATTACAACTGTCGTACTGCTTTGGTTAACGCGTTGTATGTAACTAAACGATCGTGGAGTATAACACAGTATGCTGTCGTATTTGCAGCTATGTTTGCCGCTGTTTCAAACTCCACACGAAGAACTACTGCTTTAGAGTGTAATGCTTCTTTTGATTTGAGCAATCTACGACAATCAACGGTGCAGCTGTGGTAAATTGCGTAGGGGTGAGTAATGGTTGCCCATCTCTTTGGTAATACGACATTTGGAATTTAGCAAACATTTCATAAACGTAGCAAAGCAATTGTTATCATAATTAACGTTGAGATTGTCATACGGATAACGATCCGTGTTCAGGAACACGCGAATATTATTTAGTGCACATTTATCGAATCTGCTCGTATCTTGCATAACATTATTCTCTCGCCCAGTTTGAAATCCTATAATAATGTATCTAGGTGTTTCTATACTAGTAGATGTTTTGATTGCCCATGTATGCTTATCTGTTGCTGGAACGGCGGGATATATGTGGGTTTCCCAACTTCTAAATGCTACTGGCGTATTTACATTTTTATCAATGTATTTCGTTAACGCCAACTCCTCTGCTAATGCTGGAATGATGTGTGGAACTTTCCAATATCTTATCTATGTTAAATTTTAATGCTTCTTCTACAGTTGAAATTACTGCATCGGTATCAATGTTACTACGAATTAATACCAGTTCTTGTCTAATGTTCAAAATAACTTTATTGTAATCTTCGGCAAAGCCAAGTAGCATTCGCAAAGGTATACAAACATTAAAGTATCCTTGAGCATTTGTTAGTGTACTGTTTGCAGTAGGAAACCAACCTGCATTTTCATGCCGAGCGAGATCATTGGACGTCAATGATACCAATCCTTTCATTGTCGACGTTAATCCCACTTTCGTTACGGAATGTACCACTATTCCATTCATTTCAGTTCTAATTTCACTGAATAAAAATGCGATACCGTTATTAACGAACCTTGCGGTGTTAGAGACAGTACCATCCTGACGTAATAATCGTCCCTCTACATAAACATAACTTTCTGATGGTAGAGTGCACATGTCTTCCTGAATGGGTATCCTGATTTCATCATTGTTTCCAAATCGTAGTGTATGGCTGATGGGTGTGCAGTTCGGAATTAACGATAGCATTATCAACGACAACTTTTTCATTAACGTTTAATATACTCATTGTAGTACTGTAAAGCCGAGACTTTCCAATAATGCTTTGTTCTGCGGTGTCAATGCTTTGGGCGCTGAACGCTTACTGACTCTCACCTTTCCACACTTTGATCTTTTATAGTTTGATTTGCACTGGGTACATGCACATGTGTTATACGCGTCACCATATTTTCTTTAAATGTAGTCCTATCGTTATGACTTCCCGTTAAAATTGACGAGATCTCCGTCTTGGTCTACTATTTTAAGTGTTATTGTCGAAATGGTAGATGTATTGATAGGTAGATAGATGACATGTTGAGGGGACTCTATTATTTTATACCCGCTGGTACACTGGGAAAGAACTGATGAATTATGTGTGATGTTTCACCATTTTAAAACTACCACTTGTTATATTGCACTCGATAATTAATGAGTTAATTTTGATAATGTTAATAGGAGTATCAGAGGTATGCACTTTAGCTGGTAAACAGTTTTATTAAATCCCAGCATAGGTCCTATCGAATTTTCCACATTGAAATTAATGTCATGGGTTGCTTTCATACTTGCTTTCATAGTATTATTATTCGCTTGTAAATGCAAACTTCTCGATCTTTTCACTAACTCATTAATATATTTATTCACATCCGCGATTTCGTATGATCCTGGTGGTATTGTAATTTTATCGTTTCCAAATACGAGTTGGTTATTCTTTGAAGTAACATTCTGTATAGTATTGAAAGATTCAAAACTAGTCAATCCCATTACGTATTCCGACTCATTCTCAAGAAAAATCGGTGGATTAAAGGTTGCTTGCAAGATACACTTTTGCCGGTAAATGTAAATGTGTACGACATTACGATCACGTAACGACTACTGAAAATCAGTACGAGTAGTCATATAAAAAGTGTAAGACTAAATGACCGCAGTTGTATGTATCAAAATCTTGAACCTTGGTAAAGTTATACTCAATTGTGTTTCTGCTACCATCACTTTTAAAATAGTGGAGTAATTCAAAGGGTGGTTTAATATGTCCTATGCTATCAAAATATGTAATATGCCTGTTACGCTTAATGTAAGCTGTCCAGTGTGTACCCTGGTTAGTTGATCATCCAGATTCACAATACCACATTCATTCGCATGGATTCGTGTAGGTAAGTTATCTCGCATATATATCCCTCTAAAATAGGGAATCTGTAATTGCTCCACAAATTTTGATAGCTCAACATTACTTAAGGCGTGACGTGGTAGCTTCAGTGGGAGTTTTTGAATACGGTTGTAAATATATACCTAACCCTCGTTTATATGGCTTTATGTATAAACCTTTTCCTAATGCAGCTGCTTCCATTGCTTGGTTGTGTCGTTTGGTTTCGTCTAACGTTTTTGTCGCAGCTTTTGCGTCAGTTACCGCTTTTCGACTGCGCACCGCCACCTAGAACCCTAAGGCTCCTAATGCTGCAAAGAGGGAATAAGAGGTATGAATCCCCACGTTTTGGTATTGGCAATATTCTGCTCTTGGGTGACATAATTTTTTGTGTTTTAGAGCGCTCAAGGCTTGCTGTATTGTTGTTTAAAGATGATCGAAGTTTACCACCAACACGAGTCGGGCTAGAAGGACTGCTTTGTTAAACGAAATTGCTCTGCGAGAATGCTTCCTTCGTCGTGATTTATTTCCCATTCCTAATTTCTTTTGTCCTTTCCGTGATTTGCCACCCATTCCCATTGTCCGTTTTCCTTTCATTATCCAGCTATGGTTAATGCAGCTGCCTTTCTCCAAAGGTAGCGTCGGTAGAACGAAATCTATTCCAAGCTTTTTGTTGTAAAGTCTTATCTGCTATGTGTCGTTGTCCTAGATCGTTTGACTGGGAGTATGCAATATCGTGTTCTTTACCGCTTCGTCCAATGCGTTAATACCTTTGTCGCCACGAGCTAATCGTTTTGTAAACGGGTGCCTGGCCCACAATATCGATATCCGGGTATATGCAACTCCACGGGTAATTTATTTATTAAAGTATTAATTAATCCTGAACCTTTTTTTCCTCTGACGCTGGGATGTATACTTCATACCACACTGACTGACACTGCACTACTAAACTACTTTCTGCACGTGGTGATATATAGAAGCGTCATACAAGTCGTGGTTTAGTACCATAATGGGTGACATCCGTTTCATTCCGCAAGATACAGAATTACCTATCAAAAATTATGACATTACTCTAACAAGGAGCAGTACTGTAAACACCGCGGTTTACTAAAAGGGGATGTAAACGAGGTATAATCGTCGGACCATCCGGCTGTGGAAAAACCAATGTTATGATTAGCTTATTAGAACATCCAAATGGCTTACGTTTTGAAAATGTATATATATATATATATATATATATATATATATTATATATATATATATATATTCAAATCAACCTAAATACCAGTACCTGCGGAGTTACTGGCACCCATAAAGGAAATTAGGTATTTCGAATACAGTGATAATAGTGATGTTATACCTCCTAGTGAGTCCCGTAAAAATTCAATAATGATTTTTGATGATGTAGCATGTCATAAACAAAATGAAATTAGAGATCATTTTGTTTTGGCAGACATCGAAATAATGATTGTTTCTATCTGTGTCAAACGTATTCTTCAATTCCAAAACAGCTTATACGTGATAATGCGAATTTACTTGTTCTTTTTCAACAAGATCACACTAATCTCAAGCATGTGTACGATGATCACGTTAATGTTGATATGTCATTTGATAAATTTAAAGACTTGTGTTGCTGTTGCTGGCGTGATAAATTCGGATTTCTTGTGATTGATAAAGAAAGCGATGTTAATAACGGTCGTTACCGTAAGAGATTTGACTGTTTCATTGCAGTATAAATAATCTACTAGGACTGTTAACGTACAGTCGTAATGGAGGGCGCTTAGTACAAGACATTTTGCGTGCTCGCAAGAGTGTGCAACAGAAATATGCGAGTTTGAAAGAAGATACTGCACTTACAGAACGTGCAATGGAGGCCACTTTAAACCTATTACACAGCCATTAAAACAATTAATTACTAAAATGATGGTTCCTCATCAAAGCTGAACCCCTTACGCCAGAAGTCGGAAAAAGGAGTCCATTGCACATGAAAATGAAGTATTTTTACATTATACACCGAAATCCTCTAGAATACGTAAGGAGCCGCGTACTATTTTCCTGACACCATTCCCACACCTCTACAAGAATCTGTAATTGCTGATGTCACACATGACGACGAGGTGGAAATTCCTACTTTACAACAATTGAAATCGGAACTATTAGCTGCTGGATCTCAACCCGCCTTTGAAGAGTATCTTAATCAATACCAAGGATTAGCGAAATTCTACGTCGAAGGTATCTTTAGAGATACCGAAGATGAATATGACTTAACGTACGGTGTGCATTTTATTCCTGAAGAAGAGAAATTTTTTATAGGCGATGCTGAACTAGATTTTGTTGGAGAAAATTTGCCGCTCTTCCCGATGGATCATCCCTAGACTATGAGGAACACCGGGATTATATGAACTACTTTTTAAAAAAGTTCCTACGGGATACAAAAAGAGGGATCTTCAGCAATACAATGACATTTTGCGTCGTACGCATGCTGCCCGACGTAATTATAACTCTGATGATCAAATCCGAGGAACTAATAGTAAGAAGTATCTTGAAATCATTAAACCATTACTTCAGCCTAGAAAACGTTCTGTCACGTCGTCTATTGCACCTCCAGCCACCAGATCTCGAACAACTTCTATATCCAAAAGAGGTGGTGGACTGCAGCTATTGCGATACAATAATAAACCTATTGAGTTTGTACCGTGGAATAATCCGAATAAGTTAGTCGATTGGTTAGGAATTATTAGGATCAATGTCGGCAGGAAATACTAGCAATCACAACGAAATAATATATATAATTGATGAACTACGTAACGCAAAAGTAATAAAGTAACAGAACTTGTTATAAACATTTCCTTTCATTGTTACTACGACTATCACTACAGATAGTACTTACGTCCACCAGTGATGCCAATAGATAAATTTGGCGGTCATCTTCATCATCAAATGACAGTGGATAAATTTGGGAAACATATTGTTGATCATAGCGATCTGTCTTATGAAACTTTCATTTCATTTTCTGGAATCGCCGCAAAGAAGACAATTAGTTTATCTACCGGCGTCGGTGATCAATATACCTATCCCTGTAACGACGGTACTATAGTATATTGCAGGTGGAGTCATCCAACTCTTGAGCTTAACATAGATGGTATAACATTTGATCTGGCAAAGGATGTAATTGGTCAACATCTTAAGAGGAACGATGTAATTCGTGTAACCATGCCGAAGTTTGTACAGTTTTCAACTGCAGCGATATTCAACGTAGAGTTCGTAGTAAAATCCAAAGCACAAAAAAAATGAGTAAAGCCGATGTTGTCGAAGAACTGCACAAACCTGCAAGAAGAAATTTTCCGCGGCGTTTAAATGATCTATTTCAAGCTGATTTAGTGGAAATGATACCATATGCTCGGATGAATAAAGGATTTCGATACATTTTAGTAATAATAAATCTTCTCTAAATATGTCTGGGCTTTTCCCATCAAACGGAAGAATGGTAAACTGGTCGCGGATGTAATGGATAAACTTTTGTCTGGTTTGAAAAGGACACCTACACATATACAAACTGATATGGGAACTGAGTTCTATAATGCTGAATTCAAAAAAGTAATGAAAAAATTTAATATCAATCATTACAGTAGTTATTCCACCTTGAAAAGTAGTATAGTGGAACGTGTAAATCGCACCCTTAAAGCAATAATGTGGAAAACCTTCAGCATGCAAGGATCCTATAAGTGGCTATCAATATTACCGCACATTGTCAAGTATAATTCAAGAAAGCATAGAACAACTGGATACAAACCGGTAGATGTATCGGAAAAAATAGTGCATCTATTTCAACATTTAAAATGTCAAAAATTCTTGACCGTAAAACACCTAAATTTAAAGTGGGGAACATGTACGCATTAGCAAACATAGAAGCATATTCTCTAAGGTACACACCTAATTGGAGTTACGAAGTCTTTCGAATATCAACAGTTAAACGTTCAAGCCCACTCACCTACACATTACGTGATAGTCGAGATGAAGAGATTCAAGGTCGGTTCTATGAGCCCGAACTACAAAGTGTTAAACATCCAGACATTCATCTAGTTGAACGTGTCATCCGACGTCAAGGGAATAAAGCTCTCGTTAAGTGGTTGGGTTTTGATACTTCTCACAACTCATGGATTTCTACCAAAGACATTGTGTAATACGCTAATTAACCTTAATTATATATACTGTAATATTAATATGCAATAAACAGATCTTTTTTTTTACTTTTTTTATTACTACTATCCTATACATATACATCACTACATACTACTAAAGCGTCTGACAAACACACACTCACGATGCTGTTTTTCGAGAATTGGTGAAATTATATTATCACAGTCGCCTATTCTTTTTAAATCGTGCAGAATCTCTAGCTAATTGTTCCCATTCTCCTTTTCGCGCATGCCTGTAAGCCAACTCCCATACTACTATGTAGTGAACTACGTTTTGGACTCATTAATGCGCACCTTCTTCACTGGGTGAGTCGTCATCTGATGACTCAAAATTCGGTAAATATCTTTCTATTTCGTGTATAAATTGCTCCAATGATATTTCTTTAAGGTCTTCTATTAATCGCTTTATACAACAAATACACTCTATATCACCTACATGCGATGTTAAGTATTTTTCACAAAGGCGTATTCCTCCCCCATACTTATTAACTAGATTATTTAAATAGTCATCACTAAATCTACCCATTCCATACACTTTTTCATGATCAGCATCGAATTCTAATGATTGTAACTGGCATATTAGTCTTTGGACTGCACTAACACAATCTACAGCTTTAGGCCACGACTCCGCACTATAACACATCCACATATTGACTAACATCTAATACTATCCACTATTGACTACAAGCGCGTTACCCCCTTTCAGTTATAGGATTGGCAAGATCCATATCCATATATAGTTTCTCCTTGGCAAATACTTCCATTTCCAGAAGGCAGGCTATGTTGACCTCAAATACATCACGCAATGGACCTATAACTTGGTGAATGTTACATTCAGGAATTGTCGCTGTCGACTGTATTAGGTTTTATAAAACTCTGGAAAGTTCACAGTATCTGCCAACTCCAATCGGTAATATATTATCTTCAAAAGCTTCCATAACTGTTCTATAGACTCCCATCCTAAATAGATATCAATTTCGTCACTATCACAGAGGCGTATAATTTTTTCTTGTTAATATTTTCGTACGAGACAGTCTTCGATCCCAGTTTGGTAGGTAGCCATGTTCCTTCAGGACTGTAGAAATAATTAGTAATCACCCCTTGATTATCCATAAGTATACGCCATTCCTGCTTGTCAAACACCACTCCACCACTCTTCGTTCCACCTAGTTTTACGACTGGCTCAAATCCAAATTTGGGTGATAGACCGACACTAACAAACTTTGTTTTACTTTTATTTAAGAAATAATGCACATTATTAAGCAAAATATCGCAATATTTACTTGAACTTATAGCACCGAGAATCTTCGCCTTTTCTATGGCTTGACGTACGATGTTATCCATTATATACGATACTGACTTTACATACATTCCTCTCTTTTATATATGACACTCTCCCACTATGTACCCTCCTCAAGGCTACTTACGTGACCTTCACGATTATACCACACATTGCTTTAGCGGTCTTGTCGGTTACACCTTTTCAAGGTTTTCTTTTCGTTCCACTACTTCAAGGATTTCTAGGCATACTTATTCCCAAGGTTATTCCACTTTGCCACAGCAAGGTCACCACACAACGTTACATATCCCCACTCAGTATTATTTGTATACTTAAAGGGAGGGTTTTACATATACCATAGTTACCGATCTTCACTATGTCAGTTACTCCAGTGCAAGACGATTGGAAGGCTCCTGCAGTGTACCAACCACAAACCCTATTTCAACTTAGTACGCGACGGACATGTCAATTAATTCCGAACTGGGTAAATTTTGAAAAGGAAGGAATACTACCGGCTTCCATAACCAAAGTGCTACGAAATAATTATGAACTGGTTCAGTGGAATTCAGCGTGGTATACCGAAATGAGCAAGGTAATACGCGAGCACTTTGCGGCAAGCCGTGTAACAGCATATGCCCACATTGTATCAATATATGTTCGATACCATCTGGTGGACTTCATGAATTTGTGTCATTGCTGTTTCGCCCGATTGAAACCAGGAGATTACCGCGTAGTGGACCATCATATGCATATGGAGCGCTGGACTGCGCGGTACCACCTGTCGTACGAATATTATTGGTGCTCGTCGTGTAGGCGCCTCTCACACAGTTATACGATGTGTACGATGATGACTCATGTATACTGTGTGATGAGGTGTGCTACGCAGACAGTAGTCTTTACTGTATCTATTTTATTTATTGTACATATGTTGTATATATAGTTGTATATATTGTATAGAATACATTATTTACTGTCAGTATCATACTGTTTTCGCTGATGTTAACATGTGTGACCCAAACTTTTATTATCCTCAGTATTACAACTGTTTCGATAAACGCTTACTAACGTATCGAACATGGTCTGGAGTTCACTCACCCTCATCGCTTGCTGCAGCAGGATTCATTTCCACATCTTCAGACGATACGGTTGAATGTTTCATGTGTGGGGTTAGAATAAACCGATGGCAGCCAGATGTCAATCCGTTACAGGAACATCTACGATGGGCACCACATTGCACGTATGCTCAGCTCCTCGCACCACGTCCGCGCAGATGTACTGAAACGGAAGTGGAGAGGACCTTCTGCACTTGTACTAAATCAAAATGTTTTATTCCTAAAGAAAATCATATATCTGAGTAATACATCAATTAAATATATTAACATATCGTTTTCTTATTTTGTGGGTGAGCAAAATTCATACAAAAAACAAGTGGGCAAAAACATACAAGTGGGCGCAACCAGGTCACACGGATGTTATTGTGGAACATGAATAGGTCGCACGTATGGCCTTGTAATAGTGGAACAGGAAAGCGCGTTAGGTCACAGTGATGGCCTTGTAATTGTGAAACAGGAAAGCGTGGTTTTGTCGCACGGATGGCCTTGTAGTAGTGGAACAGGAAAGCGTGGTCGGATAGCCTTGTAGTTGTGGAACAGGAAAGCGGGGTTTGTGACCTTGGTTTTGTGTTAATGATATGCATTTAGGTCACACATTGCGCTTTTTGACCTTGGTACGGTGGGAAACCGGTTTTGTGGCAACCTTGGAAATGTGGGGCCTTGGAAATGTGGTGTGTCCCAAAAGTCTCCAATCTTACCTACTGTTATTCATGCAACCAACAATTGAGTAATTAATATTTATTTGTGGTTGAATACAAAATATTTGTTGGGATATTAAATATTTCCTGATTAATCTGGCAATACTGTAAATGTAAAAGCCATCAAACTCTGATGGCGTACGCGCCACTGTGGCTTTAACCACAGTATAAAACCAATACTGTGCTTTAACTATGTAGCACGTGTCTATTAATGATTGAAGCTAAAGTCATGTCAAATCTAGGAAATTTCTTAGTTTAGTATTTGTAACACAGAATTATATTGTAAAATCAATCGGTTTCTACATTTTTTTGCCATAGTCCCACGTGTCTGTTTTTCATTAGCTTCCATTATAATTTCTCAGTTCATTCTTCATTCCTGTATTAATTTTTCGTTATATTCACAGTCAGTTATTTTCATACCTCCTAAAACATGTTTAAAAATGCAGCATCAGGGTCATCATTTTAAACATTTTTTGTAACTATATTAATTTAATGAAGAATGTTTGTATTTTTGTCAACAATAATTTTTAAATTTATTTTGTTAATTCATTGTAATTATCAAATATTGTCAATAAACATTTCCAAAAGTAGAGGTAGGTATTCGTCATGGGGCGCTAATGTCAATCGTTGCGACCGAAATGAAGTGTAGTGGTACCAACCTAACCAAAATTTGTTACATGACGTCAGCTTCAATCTTTATTACGTAGATACCCGTTATGTATATGAAACGCACTATATACTTGTAATTATACCCATTTGTAGTTACGTCATCTAGGTGAGAAAAAACGCAAGCGTAGATATCGTTGCCAATCAATATTAGGTTTGAAAATTTACTATGGCGTTCAGAAATTAATAGTCTGTTATGTATTTTTTTGTGCGATCGTTCATTTTTGTCAACTTACTGTCACCAGGGACAACACAGAGACGTGTAACTCCATAGGCAATTTTGTTCGCTTTTAGTTGTATTGTGTGTCCTTGTTAAACTACAAGAAAAATCTATAAGTGTATCTTTGTTGTTCAATCGAGAAAGCATTAGTGATGTCGCTACTGTAGTAATTCCTCGTCTGTCAAAAATGTCAAATGAATTGTCAATTTGTCATTTGTGTTTGGTTCATTGAACTTTTTCGTATTGTAGGTTATTTTGTGTTCATTTTGTTATTAATCTTATTAATACGTTACTATTTCCTATTTAGTGTTTATTTTAAATATCTTGTGTGAACGTGCGTGTGTTAGTTAGATTTAAACTAAAATTTAAAAAATAGAAGTGTAAGCTCATTATAATTGGTACTAGGACCACATTAGATTATATTTAGTGGTATTTCCTTGATTGAAAATTTGTAAGTATGCAACCCCAATATTTCCTAACAACTGAAAACTGAATGTTTATTGTAGAGTCTATATTCGCTTTAAAATGCCCGAATCATTATGTTTAGTGTGTGGCGCGCACAGTGAAAAAGCGGAAAATGCATAATTTTCAAGGAATCTTGAAAAGTAAGTTTGAACTTAATGTGAGCATACATAAATTCGATTCTTATTTATTAGATCAAAAGTATGGCAAGAGAGCATTGGAATAAAATTTATGCCTGGTGTTACACTGCAAAATTATTTAATTTGTAGTAAGCATTTTGCAAATGAATGCTACATGAATTTATTTACAAGAAAACTGCGACATGATGCGATTCAACTTTGTTTCCTTGCTATGTAGAAACAGTGGGTTCTGCTGTCATTGAGGAGATTATAGAAGGTAATTATAGAAGGTAGGTGTGCCTTCTTACTATATTTTTGTGTACGTACATTATTTTTCTATAATGAAAGAGGATTTACGTGGTTGATGTATATATAAATAACAAAGATAACCAGTTAACCTTTGTTACTGTCTTGTATGCATATTTTTTGTTAATATAATTTGTTTTGCAGAAGACGATCTGCTGCAGACAATTCTGCACTTCTTCTGCAGATGCAATCCCTAGTACTTCTGCAGATCCAGTTCGAGTTGAAAATAACCAGGTTACTATAGTTAATTTACTTTGTTCGATACCTCCTTAGAAAATGAGCTGTACCTTAGGTACTAGTGGGCGACAGTGTCACTTTCGCTCACTCGTTTTCATTCACACATAATTAGAATTCAATATTAAATGCAAATGTATGTAATTAATTCAATACTATTTCATAACATGTATTTATATTCACATTGTGTTATCATTACCACAGATAAACTATCATTACTAATACTACCATAATTATTTTATTAAATTTCAATTTTTAGGATACTATTGAAATCAATACGAAATAGGGGGTGTCGTATCTCAGTTGTTATTAGTGCTATTGATCTGAACTTTAGGATGAAATACAGCACTAGTAGTATTTCGTTCACTTAAGTTGCAATTATACTAAGAATATAAATGGACTGCAGAAACGTTTGTTTACATTGGTTTGTGAACCCAGGACAAGGGTAGAGTAATTAATTGCAGTTGTATGCATTCATTTATGGTAGTTTGTAGCAGGACAAGGATAGTAATTCAGTCTATTTATTGTAGTTTGCAATGCAATGTTGTCTAATTATTAACATCACAACTAACATAGTAATTAAAATCTATATGTGTTATTGAAAACTGTACGAAAACATTAAGCGATGTGCAGTATTACATATTGTGTACACTCTCGTCAGTGTTGGCAGTGTTTTAATAACGTTCGTATATGGAAAGGTGTATCTGTACCTTTTTATAATCTAAGCAATTATACAACTAAAACGAACTTCTTACAAGAGGTTTATCGATAAAATTATTTCAGTAAATTATGTAAAAGCTTACAACAGATCAATTATTTTCATTTGTGTGTAAAACTATGTAATGTATAAGTATGCACATATATGTATATTTTTTAATAAATTACAATTACAATACTGTCTTTCAGTTTCTTTATTCAATGATAAAAGCAATAAAATATTAAAGGTAAATGAAAACATTTATATCTCCCGCCACCTACTTTCACTTTCCACTACAGTTGACCAATGCATTATTGCGGCCAAGAATTATACATTAAGTTACACGTCACTGTTTTGACAACAGTAGGTAGCATTTTCTGTTTAATGAGTCTAACTGAACGGTAAGTAATTTACTTACCGTTCAGCGAACAGTAAGTGAAATTCATAGTTTATTGAAACACCTGTCAGAGTTTTGGGTATAGTATTATTTATTAATATTAAAATTAAATGTACAATTGTTATAATTGGAAATGGTAATAGGTACCGCCCGTTTCAAGAAGATTTGTATTCACAGAATGTATTGCTTGTTGAGACGTAGAAGCCACTGTTTCTAACACTTCATCATCATACAGAATTTTGTCGCCTTGATTAGCAGAATTTCTGACACAATTATTTTAAAACTGTCACATTAACATTCAGGTTACTAAGGAAACAATACATACGCTTGTGGCTCGGCTTGTGGTCATCTTTTAAGCAATTTTGAGATAAAATAAAATGTGTTTTGCCTACATTTTGCCATCAAGTGTATTGTTGATCGCACAAAAAATAGCATAAGCATTTCGAACAGTAAGGAGTTTACCGATCTCCTCCAATATTGGCGACTGACCGAAGCGAAGTCACCAAACATTATCGTCGATCGGTAAACTGTTCTTACTGTTCTTAATACTTAATATACTATATTTCATACTAATATATTATAAGCAAATAAACCCTTGGGAGTTATGAACTGGTATCTAGGCAGTTATAGATCTATAACTGCCCTCTAATGTATTTTGACAAATATTTGCATACTTGTCAGGTGATATATCCATAGTAACCATGCCTACTTAATTTTTGAACAACTTACTTTTAATTTTAATAGCTAACAAAATTTCCTTGTTTTTTTTTGTTATTAGTATGAAATAAAATTATTTATCTATCACGGGATTTATGTATGTTAATAACCTCGGGCAACTTACAATCCCTTGGGCCTAACGTCCCTCGGGATTGCGATCTGTTGCCTTCGGTAATTAACATACCCATAACTCCCTTGATACATAAATAACTATTTATACGTTCAGAAATTAACAAATGATAATTTAGCGGTGTATTATACTTTTCACATTCGCTATTAAATCTCAAAAAATAAAAATAATCTTGTAGTATTTATTAGCAAACTTGTACAAAACCATAATTACTGCATTGCCAAGTTAATGTCATTGTAACGATATGATTGAATACTTAAATGTAGATCATAAAATTAAATTTGCTAGAACAAAATAGTATATTACATTACACGGCATGAGTATTTTTTCAACACCTCCAAGTCAAACAAAAACACTTTCATGCTGAGTGAGTATTTTTTTCCGAAATCGTTTTGAAAATTATTACAGATTGTCAAAATTATTTAGAAATTAATTAGAGAGCTTTGACAATTGTATGTCAACAATTAAAGGCGTGTTGTCTTAACGACAAGTAAATAAAACAAAAAATAGTGAAAAATTTTTGCGGTTTCCTTTCTGCGAATTTTCAATAAATAACGACGTCCCTAAGTGATTTTGATTGTGAAATGGATGTTGAAATGAATATAACGGAAGCTGCAACGGCTGCTGTGGCGGGGTTACTTCCAAACAAATTAAGGCAGAGGTATGAGAAAGAATATGAAACGTTTAAAAAGTGGCGCAGCTTAAAAAAAAATTAAACAAGTTACTGAAGACTTTCTTCTGGTATACATTGCGGAAGGCAGTCAGAAATGCAAATCGTCGACTATTCGGGGTACTTACTCAATGCTAAAAGCAATGCTTTTGGTAAATGAAAACTTAAACATAGGTAATTTTCCAAAATTGAAAGCGTATTTTAAAAAAAAATTGACAGGATACCAAGCAAAAGAGTCCAGAGTGTTTACAAGAAACGAAGTAGACGATTTTCTTCGAAAAGCTCCTGATAATGAATTTTTAATGATGAAAGTAAGCGATCATAATTAAAAGTGTTTCAATTGATGTCATATTTATATTCGTTTCAGGTTGTATTAATTATTGTTTTAGCGGGTGCACGAGTCAACAGAAATGACACTTGATGACATAGAAGATAAGGGTATTGTTTTAATTGTAAAAATTCCCGATTCAAACATTAATAAATCAAGGCGCTTTATGATCGTTGATGGAAAGGGAAAGCAGCAAATCAACGTCGGCTTGTACCGAAACTATATAGCACTATGCCCTCCGCATACACCACATAGACATTTATTTGTGAATTATAAAAACGGAAAGCGCAGCGTTCAAGCTGTGGGGATTCATACCGTTGAGAAAATACCTAGACTAAACGCCAAATACGAAGACACCAAGCTGCGCGAAAAAAATCACGTGACCGTGTACTATTCAACTGGAAAATATTAGTTTTTTTAAGAAAAGTAAGCGTACGTTTTGTACATTTTTTAGTTAATAACCTCTAATGTATGACGTTTATATTTTATAATTAGGACAATTTAAACAAAAAAAAAAGATTTATTTAATTGTGAAAAGTGAAATATAAGTTTATGTTACTTGTTCATAAATTTACTCGGAAATGTTGTAATTCGCATTTTAATTATTAACCACAGTTTTAAGAGTAAATAATTCGTGTCTAAAACAGTTTTATACTGCGATGGTTATAAACAGGTGTAAGAGAGGGGGTAGAGTTTTATCGAATTCAAATATTAGATAGTATGCAAGTTCAAATAAAGTTGAAGTTATATAATTTGTTATGAGGAAAATATAGTATACGAATATAAACGGATGGTTTTTATACAACAAAACAGGTTTTATGGGGTTTGCACAATGATGTATTCATAAAATCATTGAGCTATGGCAGTAGCATGTTAAAAAGGTCAACACGATACATATTAGTGTGTTAAAGATAAATAACAAATTTCACATATAAATCAATATAATTAAACAATTAAACACATAACAGATATTGATTACATGAAATACAATAATCCTAATGTGTAGAACATTCATTGGTACAATGCATAAAAACTCTGCGAACTATAAAAAGGGTTATGGTACGAAAACGTTATGTTGGTAGATCATAGACTAAGTGTTTAAAAAGTGCGTAAGAAGTTAAAGTGCCTTAGAAACATATCTAAGAACATGAACAACACATGTGCAATGTGAAATTAACAATATAAATACAATAAAATATTACCCAATTACTCTACACTTATTTCTTCGTTATCATAATCTGATATAACATCAGATTCATCCGACGAGTCTCCACCCCTACGTATAATCAATTCCTCACAAACGACATCCATAATATGCTCTTTATTAATGTATTCCTCTTCAATTTCTTTAACATGACGGCACACTTCTTGCCAGTGGCTCTCCAAATCCATCAAACACTTTTTACAAGTTAGTTTTTCAACATCGGCTAATTTAAAAGTTGTGTTTCTCGATGCCATCCAAGCTTTTACAATGGCCCATATTTTTTCTGTTGGATTTAGCTCCGGGTGGTATGGAGGTGGTCGACATACAGAGTGACCATGTTTCGAAAATATGGCATCAATTGAATATTCCGTGTAGCTCGGTTTATTACATTTTATTAAATCATACAGCTCCACTTTTGTTTGGCATTCATCATGTACGATCCCTCGTTCTTGTAACCAAGTTATCATTTCCATTTTTTTACTACTAAAAGTTGGATGTTTAACTGCTAACGTGTTGTGATAACTTGCATTATACATAACAATAACTGACTTTTCAAGCAAATTCGGTAATAACTGGTGCTCAATCCATCGTTTATAATTAATAAAGTTCATATTGTTGTGATAATCACCTGTTTTTGAGCCCGATTTAAAAACTAAGAGGGCATTATTAATAATTCACCACCAGCATGTACTATTATAAGACGTTGACCTTTACCGATTGGACATTTTAACCCTTCGTTGGAATCATCTACTCAGGAATGTGGCGTTGTATGCGATGCATGTATATGTGTTTCATTTGTATATACAATGGCTCGCCCTGTTCTTCGATACTTTGTTATTGCTCGTATATAAGCACAACGTAAAGATCGTATATCATATCGTTCCATTGAACATTTACAATTGTCAACGGTTTTCGTCCATTTAAAACCTATTTTATTTAATAATCTTACAGGCGTTTCCTTCCCAGAGAAACCAATGGATTCGTCATCTTTAAAAATATTATAGAAAGCATTGACGGTTGGTCGTCGCTTCTCCGTGACATGAAAATTGTGTGCAATGCGTCGAATGACTTGTTCCCCACAATTATCGACAGATGATCTTGGTGCGGTTTTCATTCTTTTATTAGAAGTCTTGAACGGTATCAAGAACGTTAACTGTAAAGAAATGTAATCGTGAAAAAACTGACAGATGTTAATCTCACAATAATGACATACCTTCATTCATATTTTTATGAAACTGATAAACATTCCAAATAATTTCGCGGGCATCTTACGCCGCTTCTTTGCTGGAATGTTTGATGTACTATCAGACGATGTAGGGGAGAGTTGGATAAAATGCGGTACTTATTATATCGTGCTTGTTAACTTAAAAAGTAGTAAGAATACCTTCTTGTTTCTAATATCAAGGTACACGGTTATATGATTGGATTAATAACTAAAACGCATTATTCTTAGATTTTAATACTTTGGTAAAAAGTAGGTGTTTTTTGAAAATTTGTGAAATACCCCATTTTATCCAACTATGCTAAAATGGGGTAGTGGATACTGTAAAATGGGGTACCTCCCATTAAGCTAAATTAGTATTATATTGTATAATTTAAAAATAAAGGTTTACAAAACTCGTATATTACGGACATTCATACAAAAATCACATTCGTATTGCTCACCATCTTCGTCAATCCCGGCACATATTTCATGAGCCCATCTCTGGCACTTATAACACATTACCCAACCTTCACAGGATTTCGAATTAGAGAATAGTTCATTACAAATAAGACACGCAACATTTTCCTGTTCGTCTTCTGACGAGTCACTTGCTTCATGGGGAGGTTCCGTTTTCTTCCTACAACCTTTCAGTGTTGTTTCTACCGTTGATTTACCTTTCTTCCTTCTAGTTTGATCATTTTCTATCTCTTCTGGATCATTGCCTTTTGAAAATTCGATTTTTCTTGATTTTCCTTTCAGATTCTTAACTTCTTGTTCTAAATTTAGATTTCTTTTCACAGGCTTCTTTTTTCGAGCTTCTATTTCGGCAATTAATTCATTTTTATACGGTGACTCTGTTAAAACTGCAGTTTTTCACCTCTTTGTGGCTTTAGTTTTCGCTGTTTCTCTATTGAAATGCGGAACTGGTCTAATATCTTTAGGAGAAATTGCAAATGCAGCTACAGTAGTCTGTTGAGATGATGAGCTTGGTTTAGAAAGTTCTTTTCCGAAGATGAATGCTAGACAAATCTGTTTTTTCTATAGTCATATCGGAATTTGATGGTCCTGCAATTTCAACTGCTTCCTTTTGAATAATGGAAAGTGGAACAGCACCTGAATCTTCATTTTCCATCGTGTCAGTAGTTTCAGCAGGTTGAAACATCCAGTCTTTAAACACATTACGATCCATCGGAAAAATCCCTGTCTTTCTGAATCCATTAACTGCAGTCTCCATAACTGCCGCTTTCATGAAAGCAGTGCCGAAAAGTTTTCCAACCTGTCTGATAGTTATGACCCTTCCAGGGTTCAATTGCATCCACTTTCTACACTCCTCAGAATAATAAGTGCTAACTGGAGATAAGAAGGCAACATCTAGAGGCTGCATCCTATGAGTGCAGTGTGGAGGGAAGCATAATAGGATGACGTGATGTTTCCTTGCCGCATCTATAAGCTCCAAAGATTTGGTATGGGTTGCGTGCCCATCTAAAAGTAGAAGAACTGGATATTCTTCTGTTGGCTTGGCCAAAGTAATAAAGCGCTCAAATCACTTTAAAAAAATATCCTTTTGCATCCAACCACTTTCGTGATATTCGGCTGTAGTTCCTGGTGGTGTACCTTCTAATAACTCTTGATTGGCTTTCTTTCGAGGAAATACAAACATGATGGTCATATAGTTTCCTGCGGAACTCATACAAGTTTCTGCTGTAACCAAAGTTCCCCGTTCCCCTGAGACAACACTTCCAACCTGACGTTTACCTCGCAGGGCGAGAACTTTCGATTGCTTCTTTGGAACAGTCGTCACACCAGTTTCATCCACATTGAGATTCTATCTGGTGAAAACTGGTGTTTGGCAAATAATCTTTTTAGTAAATCAAAGAAATTGTTCACTACTGGTCTATTAAAACCCATTGCTCGAGCACGGGATGTTGCTTCTGGCGATCTAAGCCTCAGTTCAGGATTACGCTTAAGAAATGAGTATAGCCAACACTTTCCAGCCATCTGTTTGCCTCTGTTGAAATTGTGCGGTAGGTTGTTCCGCTCTGCAAGTTCAAATGCAAGACTCCGTAGTTCCCTTAATGTTAGCCCGAAAAATCTATTTTCCATTAGAAGAGCTACTCTACAAGTTTCTTTTCCTGCCTTGAGTTAAACACTGGTTTACGACTTTCTAATGAACCTACAATACGTTGTATAAATAATAGACACAAGGATTAAAATATTATTATACCTTTCTTGCTTGCATCGGAAATAATTGCACCTGATTTCGCTTTCTTAACACGATTCTCCAATGTGGTCTGGGGTACTGAATATGCCTTTGAAGCTTTAAAATAGCCCATGTTTCCATTTATCACCTCTTGAATCGCAAGGTGCATGCTCTCTTCCGACCAAGACTGGCGGTTTGTTTTCCGTTCATAATTACTAGCCATATTGTATAAAATATTGAACAACCTGTAAGGAAAAACTACGTGAAAAATGTTTAAGTTTGATAAAACGGAGTAGTACCCCATTTTATAAAACCAAGTAGTACCCCATTTTATCGCACTGGTACAATATTTACAAAATGTGTTGTAACTCGGCTAAAATTTATAGTTTTCTTCTACAAGATATATCATTACATCGCTTAAAAAGTAATTAAACCGGTAGATATTTACCTGAGCTTATATGGTTAACGATTTTAGAGTCCTCACAAAAAACTATTCACCATCAAATTTTAATAAATCATCCAAAAACTTAACTTTTGTCTGCAAAATCTGGAAAAACGATACAATCGGTTCACCTTTATCTAAGCAACTAAATAGAATCATGCACAACGCGGTTGACCACCTCCACTTGCTAATGCTCGAGACAAAGGCACGAAAGTGGGGGTACCCCATCTTATCCGACTACCCCATTTTATCCAACTCTCCTACTCGCATTACCCATTATAAACAACGAACTAAATCAATATATTATATTAATACATATTACTGTGGATTACAAATACAACTTACTTGTAAATAAAAGGTGCTGAAACGGAAGGAGTTTGGAAAAAAACTGTTTACAATTGGTAAAAACGTGCACGAAAAATGAGGTTAGAAAACAATAAACAACACTACATTTTGTGGACGGAACATAATATCTACTTCTCACTCATATCATTATTCCATTTCTTTTTAATGCAATATTCGGTTTCTGCGCAGGTGTCTTCGTATTTGGCGTTTGCGAGTATACGAGTCACTGTTTACACAGTACGTCGCCAAATTTAATAGTGGACGCTGGTGGCTATGTAATAGATCTCTAAAGGCATGGTGGATGGAGTTCTACCAGTGTAGCAGAAGGTTATGTAGCCGAATCGTTGGAAAATAAACGTGTAATCGCTAGTATGATTGAAGAAGGAGTCTCAGTCCCTAATAATGTTAATATTAACGAGTTGTTCATTTCGGAAGAGTCGAGAACCGAAAATTCCGAGCAAAATATTGCTGTCGTTTCTTCATTAAAAAATTCTACTTTACCTGGGATAATTATCTCAAATGTTGAAAATTAAATTACAGTTAATATCAAGTTATATTTCTTATACTTAAGTACTTCGTTGTTAAAAAATTAAAAGTAGAGTTAAAGTTTTTGACAAAATTGTCTATTATTATTTTATTCTATAAAAATATCAACCTACCTAACTTGGAAAGTAAAAATGACTAGGCATGAGAGTTTTACTTTCTAGCCTAGGCATTAAAGCAACTTTCAAGGCAATTTCAGAAAATAGTGTATTATTTTATAAGGGGCTAAAATGACACTTTTTGTGGCAAATACAGATGAGCCACAACAAGTCACTTTGCATCGTATAAAATATACTTTTATTTCTTCAGACGTTTTTTACACTTAAATGTGAAATAAGGAAAAATAATTAGGTTGTGAAAATGAGGAATAGTTAGATTTAATTATCGTACTCTGGCAAGCAACAGTAGACGTTGCTAGGTTTCGTTGAAAACAATGCATTAAACAAGTTGAAAATTGTGAAGATTCTCAGTGTTATTGTGTTTTATTAAACTTTTTGTTCTATTTGTGTAAATTAAAATATTACATTGTTAGGAGTATGATGGATTTGGAGAATTACACGCCGTCAGAAATTACTGAAGCGGCTAATACAGCAATAAATGATCCATTACCTTCAAGATCGAGCAAAATCTATGAACGCGCTTTTCAGCAATTTATAAAATGGTGCGATGAAAAAAATATTAAAAGCTACTCTGAAACCGTAATGTTAGCTTATTTTACCGAATTAGCAACAAACATGAAAATGAAAAGCTCGACAATGTGGTCCCAATATTCGATGATAAAATCATTATTGAGTATTCGACATGGCGTAGATATAAGCAAATACTTGAAACTTCGTGCACATTTAAAGAAGCAGAATGAAGGATACACCCCAAAGCAGGCCAAGGTATTTACAAAAGACCAATTTAACAAATTTTTATTGAAAGCGTCGGACGAAAAATACTTGGCAATGAAGGTAAGTTTTAGAAATAGTATGAAAACAAGTTTTTATATTTTGTATTTTTTTAGATAGTTTTGATTATTGGTATCTCAAGGGCATGTTGTTGCGATGAATTGGCGAAGATGAAGGTAGACGACATTGAGAACCTGAAAACTCTGCTACATATTAAAATCCCAGATAGCAAAACAAAAAAAATTAAATCATTTACAGTTGTAGGGGAATCTTTCCTAAATTTATATAACAAGTATGTTGCTTTGCACCCACAAGATATGAATGATCGTCAATTTTTTTTGAAATATGGAAATGAAAAATGCTCAAGAGTGTGATGGGAATCCATAAAATAAGTAGTGTTCCTAGGGAGGTAGTTTTTTTCTTAAAATTAGCGAACTATATAGCATTGTCTAAGAAGAACCTCAGCTACACTGTTGGTGGACGGCGGCGCAGATTTAATGTGCTTGAAGCGCTATGGTGGCTGGAAATCCAGTACTGTAGTTGAGCGTTATATTGAAGACTCTCTAGCAACAAAAAAAGAGGCATCCTTGGAAATTTTTGCACCTAGTGCAAGCGCTACGAGTACAGAGGTTCATGTAGAAGAGGAAGTATTAAAAACCATTTCCTTAGAACGCAGCGAGACCTCTACTGTTACCTCTGGAGGATTTTATTTTGGAGAAAATGTTAGTTTTAATCATTGTACTTTTAATCTTTATAACTCTAAACAATAAATTTGTTTTCGTTGTTTTCCAAATTGGGTGTTTGAGTTATTAACTCACATTACTTTTGCATCAGCTGCGAGGTGATGCAAAAAACTTTTGCAGCAAAATATCAAACTTTAACGTTGTCAGGTGAAGTTTAAAATGTCATCTTTTATTGACGTCTGAAGAAAAAAGCTTTTTTTTTTATTGACGGTGACGGATACTTCACCTAACCAGGTATATAAAAAAAAATAATCATCGACGCCAATTTTTCCTAAAAACTTTTTGTCACCGCTGTTTGGAATATATTAAACAAAGATAAACAAAAATGACGTCATTACAAATAAGTATAATTCCGAGTATAGGTAATGTCTAATTATTTGCTTATGCACCCAGTGCATGCATGTTAAATAGGGTTTCACATGCCACAGAAGGATAACATGTTTTATAGAACAAAAATTCAGAAAGCGCGAGAAAAGGTGACATTTCTTCTGTTATCATATCCCGTTTTCAGCATATCGAATCTTAATGCGTGCTTATAAAATTTTACTTATTGCCAGGATCGTATTCAGCCAAACAAGATAAAGCTATGGAATTAATAGCTGCTATATTTAAAGAGAGTAATAATTATCAAAACATTTAAGTAAAAAGTTAACAGTTAAGACATTTGTTCAGTTATAGTTAAAAATTAACTAGTGTTTTAGTAACAATGTCTTTTTTGTCGCAACAATTTTAAATTGTGATTATGGGGTTAAAAGAAAATATACATATACTTTCATATTTTAACCAACGTTTAATGAAAATACAAATCCTTTCAATTAATAACAATAATTCGTTTATTCTCAATAGGTAAAACCCAATTACATAGAAAAATATAAAAATACAAATTGATTCAACAATATAGATAAAAATACAATAATACTTATTACTTAACTAAACAATAACTATATTAATCTATACAAACTTTCACGAGTCAGAGTAGTTGCGTCATAACTAACTTTTTTTCATTAGCACCTTTAGAACCCGCCTATTGCGCACGAGAAGATGCAGATAGAACAGATTTAGGTTGGCAATTCTGTTCGGAGTTGTCAAGCATTTCTGACATTAAACATTTGACATAACACATATTTTATTATAACACATTTATTATTGTGATAAATGAAACATAACCCCTGAAGCTGATAGTATTAATGTTAGTGACGCAACTGCTCTCACTCGTGAAAATAACGATAGTAAATTACATCATATATAATTAAAAATTATAATTAATTTTATTAAATGCATAACTATTTTTAGTTATGCATTATGCATTATTCATCTCGAGTACGATTTGAATCTACGACCTGTACTTTGCTAGAATACCGCGCTAACCAACTGCGCCATCAAGGTTCAAGCCCCAATCGATGTAAATTTTGTTTTTATGTATGTAGAACTGATGTAAATTCTAAATATAATGAGATTACAAGCAAATTACTTATATTAATGGAATTTGAGCCTGCAATATCGCAAGGATTCACACATACCAAAGCAACTTGACTAATATTAAATTATTATAAGTTTTTGTTATGAACGAATAAGTTCAAAGGTAAATATGTAATTAAAAATTATTATTAATTTTATTAAATACATAAATAAAAAGTTTACCTCGAGTAGGATTTGAGCCTACGACCTGTACTTTGCTAGAGTACCGCGCTAACCAACTGCGCCATCAAGGTTCAAGCCCCAATCGGTGCAAACTTTGTCTTTATGTATGTAGAACTGATGTAAATTCTAAATATAATGAGATTACAATCAAATTACTTATATTAATGGAATGTGAGCCTGCAATATCGCAAGGATTCACACATACCAAAGCAACTTGACTAATATTAATTTATTATAGGTTTTGTTATGAACGAATAAGTTCAAAAGTAAATACTTACGTAATTAAAAATTATTATTAATTTTATTAAATACATAAATAAAAAGTTCACCTCGAGTAGAAATTGAACCTACGACCTGTACTTTGCTAGAGTACTGCGCTAACCATCTGCGCCATCGAGATTCAAGCCCGAATCGATGCAAACTGGCGATATTGCAGGCTCACATTCCATTAATATAAGTAAATTGATTGTAATCTCAATATATTTAGAATTTACATCAGTTCTACATACATAAAGACACAGTTTCCATCGATTGGGGCTTGAATCTCGATGGCGCAGATGGTTAGCACGGTACTCTAGCAAAGTACAGGTCGTAGGTTCAAATCCTACTTCGAGATGAACTTTTTACTTATGTATTTAATAATTTAATAATTTTTAATTACATATTTACCTTTGAACTTATTCGTTCATAAGAAAACTTATAGTAAACATAAATAAAAAGTTCACCTCGAGTAGGAATTGAACCTACGATCTGTACTTTTCATAACAAAACTTATAATACATCATATATAATTTCAAACTTACTTCGTGTAAGAGGTAATAACGGTTTTCCTGCCTCGTTTTGAAACATTTTTTTGTAGTAAGCTAAATGAATAAATAAATTAAAAATTAATTAACACTTTTTAAAATATGTGTCTAAACAGTTTAAAATATGAAAACAATGAACTTAATGCGATAGAAAGAAATCGACAAATTATAACACACAACAAAAAGGTTGTGAGAAGAACCACAGATTACATAAGGGTGTGTTATCTGTGAACTATAACATATGAACTGCATTAAATCTATGTTAACACGAACATTGTACATAAGATGAATATCTACAATGGTAGGAATATGCGATATTCGGGGACAAAATTGTGAATTTCGGATGTATCTGAACCAGGCGTAATGTGTAACCATTAACTGGCTAACTGTACAACATGGCAACGTTGGTGTGTAACATTGCTTTTAGCAATAAAGAAAAAAAAAGGAACTGTAGCATCGTTGTAAATTAACCATTTGTAATTGTTATAATGAAAACGGTTATTATTCTAGGACGTAAATTTTGTTTTTATACGTTGAAAATTCCACAAAATTTCAGAAAATAAAAAACCAAGCATGGTAGTTTTATTAAAACTTGATAAAAAAGTAACATTTTAATAAAACTGTCGGTAATGTAGAATTTTACATTAAATTTGTTTTGCGTTCGCCTTTAAATTTTCAAATTTGTTTAGTGTTGTAATGCAAAATGGGTAAAAAACGTAATTTTTCTAGTATTAGTAGTTCAAATTCTCATTCGAATAACAGAGATTCTCAAACAATTTCATCTTCACAAAAAAGTCAATTGTCAAGTTTATGTAAAAGGTTTTCTGATAAAAGATTAAAATTGAAAGATTCCCAAGAATTTGATAAAGAAGTAACAAGTACTTTTAATCGCAACTCCTCAAACAATTGTTTAGATAAAAGTAAAAAAAATTCACAAGAATCTGATATAGAAGTAAGTACTTTTAATCGCAATTCCTCAAACAATTGTTTAGATAAAAGTAAAAAAAATTCACAAGAATCTAATATAGAAATAAGTACTTTTAATCGCAACGACTCAAACAGTTTTTTGGATACAAAAAATAAATATTCACAAGAAGTAACCAGTACTTTTAATTGCAATAACTCAAATAGTTTTTTGCATAAAAATAAAAAATGTTCGTACATCTTACAAAGATTTCTACAGGATTCAGATAATAAAGTATGTAATAATGATAATTTTGAATTATTATCTAGCATATCATCAAATGATGCTCACAAATATTTAGTGGAATGCTTGTCTAATGAATCACTGGACATGCCATCACATATTGTAGAAGAACCAAACTCTGAAAATATAAATCAAAATGACTTGGCATTAAATTATGGAAACAGTGGAATAAGTGACATTATAGCATTTTTTAGCTCATCTTCACATTCCATCAAAAGTCAGATACAAGAAAATAAACAAATGGAATCAGAAGAAAATTTACGTATTAACAGAACAATTACGGGGAATAGTTCAGATACGGTTATAAATAAAGCAGGTTGCAATAATACATCTACACTATTACTAAATATTTCTTCATCTAACGATAATATTCAAGATTTAATTAATGATTCTTCTACAAGCATACAAATGTGTGAAGATACTTCAAAAACAAGCTATACTATTGCTTTTCATAGTTCGCCCTCCTCACACTCATCCAAAAACAAGAAAGCAGCACCAAATACAAAATTAAAAAAAAAAAAACTTTCCAAGGGAGATGATGAATATTCTTTATATGAGTTACCGGTTGCAAGCGATAAAATGAATTGGAATTATGCACCTAGCTCTTTTTTTGATCATCCATCAATTTTTAATGTTAGCCCTAAAACCATAAATGATAGAGATGAGGCATTAAAGACTTTGGGATGTCAGTCTAAATATAACTACTATACTACTATTGATAGTACTAAGGATAAAGGACACAATCTATTGATTGAAACTAACAATTTTTCGGACAATGGAACTGAATTAATCCCAATACCACCAGTAGCACAAAATAAACATGTAAGTCATAATTCTCCATCTTCAACCGTTTTTTGCAATAGTTCAAATATTACTCTAGAGTCTTTAGGTGATTTGAACCATCTTTTAAATAAAACTGTTGAAGGAAACACATCTAAATCTCCTTCATCCGAAATCATACAAAATTCTCTACCTGAAAGTAATAGTGTCCAACCGAATGAATTAAACACTTCATATCCTAATTATATTCAGTTAATTACAAAAATATGTGAGGACAAGGGGAATGTAATTGAAGAAGCTATTGAAAATAATGCAAGTTTTAATTTAGGAGCCCACTATAATATTGTTTCCCCTAATTTTACTAACACTGTGGGGTGCCCACCGCAAAATGAATTAGAGTTAAGGAACAATTTAGCGCCAAATGTAGAAAATTTGAATGATGCATTCATAAAACCTATTGATATAGTGGATGTTGTGTTAGATTTTGGTAATGTACAAAGAACAGATAATTCCCCACAAACACTGCCTGTTTGTGACATGAATACAACTTATGTTTATACATATTTGAATAAATCCAATGCAGAAACAAACTACTTTCAATCTAATCCAGATAACAATCTTCAAGCTGTAGTTACATCTTTAGAAACTAATGATCCTGTAACAGTAATAAGTTTAGAAGAACAATATGATAGTAACTCTTCTAATTCAAATAAACAATTATCAACAGGGTCAAACGAAAATTTTAATGAAACACAAAAACGTATGAGATGTAGTTTAAATCAAATTGCATTATCTAAGGAAATAACATATAAAGGTCCAAAAAATTTATATGAAAGTAAAATAGATGAGAAAAATTGTCTGGCAATAACTAAAATTCAGAATTTATTTTACAAGATACTCACAGAGGCAATAAATCAACAACCTCTTACAATCGTAATCATAGATCAATGTGATTGGTGTAACTATGTTCTGGAGAATCAAAGGTAAGATTTTTATCTTGTTAGGTTATTACATTACAGCAAAGATCCATATTAAACATTTTTTGACAAAATATTAATATAATTGATGCTCTCTTTCCTTTTAAAGCATGTTAGACATAATTACACCTTATCAGAATGTAAGCGGCTGTATCTCAGGACCTGTCTATCTGACAACAATGGGAAACAATTCTTATTATGAATGGGACCATGAGAAAATGCTGGAAATTATTTTTTTATTATTTATTTCACCGCTAGGGGGCGCAATTTAAAACTAAATAATAAAATTCTAAATTTCTCCCAAACCTCCTATATAAAGATATACCTTTGCTTACATCGTTAGAAAGTGTAGATAATTCTACATAATTTTGGTTTAAGGCTCATTGGCGTACTGACCATAATAAGAGTGAAGAAGTGTAATTATTAAAATTGTAAATTCTAAACCACTTATTCAATTAAGTAAAATAAAGCTTGTTTGGAAGACAAACGCAGGTATTTTAAATTGCCCTTCCCATTGTTACACAATAGTTCCTAATAAACGTGCTAGAGGGCGCAATCTGTTATATGAGGGTACAGTCACTAAATAACCCACAGTAGCGCAACGTCTTCCATTTTGGGGTTAATTTTTGCGCGTTTATTTAAAATTTAAAATTAAAGGTAATTTCAAAATTCAAATATTTGTTCTGGTAGTTTGCATTTAAACAACTGGAGTTTGTTAGGACGTAGAGGTAGAGGTATTTTCACATGTTTTAAAAGAAAAAAGATCCATTTAATGAGAAAAAAGTAGTTTTATTCATCTTAAACATTCGCGCATAGCGATACTTCTGCTACTATTGTTGCAGGCAGCAATAACATTTTATGTTTTAGAGTGATATCTTTCAATGTGAAGAACATCCGACAAGAAACATACAATTTTAATATTTTGGTAAATAAATCATGACAAGTTGGAATATCAGGATGTGAAAACTTGCTCTGCACAAAATGTAGAAAATTTTCTATTGTCAGAGAATTATTTGCGAGAGCAGTTTCATTAGCCCTGAATTCCATCTCCACTTTACAAATATATTGAAATAATTCTAAAGTTGGATGAACCAAACAATTTTTTAAATTCTCTTAATTTAGTAAAAATATTTATGCTAGTTGTGTTAGTCGGTATTGTTTTAACAGAATTGTAACATGTTGCACAATTACTATAGTGCTTATTTATTTTATGTATTACACAGCCAAGTAAGTAGTACACAGCGACTTGCAAGTCATGTGAATTAGCAAAGATACACTCACTGTCTTCATTCACTTCATTGATTAGTGTGTTTTCAACGTTTTCATTTGATGTTGTAAAAGTTTTATTGAGTTCATCACAATATTTTATAAGGTGATTGGATTCGTCTTGGCTGTAGTTGCTGTTTTTAAACTGCCTTCAAACTGTGCTAAACAGACTAACCGTAGAGACACTTTAAACAATCGTGCATCTGGTATAGGTTGTCTCGATCTTATTGAAGAAAAGGCATTCTCAAGGCAATCTTGTGTCAATCGACCCAGCATCACATAATCAAAGTTGTACTTTTCTAAATAAAGTGCTTGAAAATGAATTGCCGATTCCGTACTCAGCACAATACCACTTTGAAATGGCTTCCATGAACCACCGATACTCATGTTGTAAGTGATATTTTCATTGAATTTAAAAATAGATAGCTTCATCATAATTTTCTTTATTGTATAAAGATAGGGCTAAACCGTGATATCGCCCGTCATCGGTTTCAACCATTTATGGAATTGCTGCAACAACCACGCTGTTGTTCCATGTTTTGCATCTATTTTGCCTTGTGAAATGTAGTACAAAATACCTGCAGCAACATCATTATTAATTAATGCTACGGCTAAACCTACATTCATCTTATCAAAATGTGATGGGTTAATCACATTTTCTTTTAACCGTGGACACAATTTCAGTACATCGTTCTTTTCTAATTCATATATAGTTTTAATGGGTTCAACTGATGCAACATTACATGGTAAATTATACTTTTGTACTATTGAATCATCTAAAACAAAGTTGTAGCCTTTAGTAATTGCAGCAATATTTTTGAACACGTGCACAGGGTCCGATGCGAAAAATATCTTCTCATTGGGCAGACAAGTGTTCAATGTGGTTGTTAATTTTGCTGTGTTTTCCTGCTACAATGTTGAGGATTTTCCACAGGCTACGATTTTGGGGCCCCATGTCAGATACTACAGCGTGGATTGTTATATTGATATCATGGCATTTTCTAATTATTGTTGCAATTGTGTCAAACAGTTCGTTCGCATTAAAAGAATTTGCTGTGAAATGGTACCCTACAATTTGTTTCCACCTTGTAGAAACTCCTGCTAACATGAAGACTAATGCATGAGTCGCTAATTGATTTGATGCATCTTGGCCAATGGAAGTTGTCATCGTTGGTTTACCAATCACCATAGATACAGAAGTGTCAAATTGTAGCCCTGGCTTAATAGCCATTTCATCAAAGATTAGTGTTGCATGCTTCTCTTCTGGCTTGAAGTTATCGACCTGTAGAACACAATACCAAAATACATGTCATTATAATATAGTATTAGCTATTAGAACATGCATATACTAACCTTAAGCTTCAAAACTTCAAATACTTCTTCTAATACACCTGCTTTAAATTTTAAATTTCTGATTCGATGTTGTAGTGTACGAATACTTGGATATGGAAGGTTGTGCCGAAGAATTTCTTTATAACCTTCTGTTCCACAAGCCATATAGAGTTTTAACCCCCTAGTTATGGTATCTTCTGACCACATTGTACCTTTACGTTTATCAGTTTCTAGAAATTCCAACTGATCTCCATTAAAAATCTTTTCCAAGTTTGTAAGCTGCTTTTGTTTCAACCTTTTCTCATAATTGGAACACTTCCAATGCAGCTTTTAGCTCTTTTTAATTTTTCAACAAGATAGGTACAATTTTCCAATGAATCGTTTTCGTGTAATAATTAGTTATCACTTACATTCAAAGCTTCTTCATCTGAAGAAATAGTCATGTCTTCTTCTTGCCGAAATGATTCATCTAAACAAAACAATAATTAATTTTATTTTACTTATATAACGTGTAGAAGTATTACCATTTATTTTATTTCCTGAAATTGTACTTTGCACATTAATATTATCCAAATTAGTTGAATTGGAATATTCTTCTACAATTGCTTACTGGTTCCAGGATGATTAATAGTGTGTTGTTTTAAAAGATCAGGCCAAGCATTCTGTTTAAGAATTTTTCTACCATCCATTCGTAAACTTTCAAACTGGGCATCCGAAAAGTGACACTACAAAACAAATGTGTTATTCCAGCGTTGTAATTGATACCTTATTAGATAAAATACTAGTAAATTGCAATTTTTTGTGTATACATACCTGACAAATTCTTGCATCACGATAAATATTTGGACGTGCAATTAAATCACACCACAGCTGTCTTCTACCTGTATTGCGATCTCCACTAGGTATTCTAAATAAACGAAAACCTTTGGAAGTACTGTTCTTACAGTTATAAATAATACAATTAGGCATTTTAACTTAACACAATATGACACAATTTCGCATAACCTCAAAACCTCACCATACACTCCTGATGTTTAACACGAAATGACGCCATTTTGGGGTTAAAATGAGCTTTCTCTCTCACTTTTCCTTCCTACGCATTGGAACATAACCTTGCGCTACTGTGGGTTATTTAGTGACTGTATATGAGGGTTTTTCATTTTACTCCAAAAATTGAAACCACACGATATATTTTTGACATCGTATTCGAAAACTAGATTAATTTTGCAAGAAAAACGTAAAAACCGAATTGGATAAATGTTTGTCTCATGTTAAAAATATGTTGTTAGACGAATTAAGGACTAACAGTGATTTTGAATGTCTATCACCGTCGCGTCGCTAGGGAGCGTTAAGAACACAAAAAAAAGGTTTTTACGCTTTTCCTTTAAAATTTTAATTGCAACAATCAAAATCAAAAAGTAAATTAAATTTGCCATAAAAATACTACAAGATTTATTTTAATATTGTTGTTAGTTTTAGAGCTATGGCGAAATTAAGGTTTAATTTTAACGTGGCTCGGCCTGTAAAGTTCAAATATAATCAAAAACACGATTTTAAAGCCAAAAATCTTAGGTATTTAATCATTATATGATTTTAGTCAAATTGTGCGATTTCGGCTTTAATGAACCGTTGGTTCTCCTCTTCCAATCATATCTTCTGCAGAGATACCAGTTTGTGTAATGCAATGGGCATACATCAAGACCGTTTACTACAACATCAGGAGTGCCACAAGGGTCAAATTTGGGACCATTACTTTTTTTAATCTTCATTAATGACCTTCCGTTGAAGATTGTTTCTCGAAAGCTATTATTTGCGGACGACTTAAAGATCTTCGGTCAAGTCTCTTCAATATCTGACTGTAATAACCTTCAGCGCGATTTTGACTCACTGTATGCATGGTATCTCACGAATAAGCTTAACTTGAACATAGCTAAATGTAAAGTAGTCACCTACTCCCTGAATATAACGAACATTGAATTTAATTACTCGTTAGCAGGCGTATGCCTACAAAGAGCAATACCAGTAAAGGATTTGTGTATTTACTTTGACGACTGCTTTTCATTCTCCTTTCATATAACCACTACAGTAAAGCAATCCTTCCGCACGTTAGGCTTCATCATTCGTATGTGTTCCGATTTTACCAATATATCTACAACAATGACCCTTTACATGTCTCTGGTTAGATCTCGCCTTGATTATGGCTTTCTGATATGGTAAAACATATGAAAATGAAATAAAAAATATTCAGCGACGTTTTCTTAAATATTTATGCCTTCGAAGTGACAGTGTCTATCCGGATAGAGGATTCCCCCAAAACGCCCTTCTTGAGAGATTCGCCACTTTATCACTTGCCACCAGAAGGAAACGTCTCTGTATCTACGTCTTGTATAAACTGTTAAACGATAAAATATACTGCCCCTGACTACTAGAAAACATCCTTTTCGCGGTGCCTAGACTGAAGAAATCCACCAACTTTTTCTCTGCCCATGTGTAGAACCAACATGTTAAGGAAAGCAGTTATTTTACTGAATTATTAATTAACCTTTGCACCACCATTACATTAAGTTCATCAGATAATCGGCCTATTGAACTTTAATGTAATTTGTTTACTTACGGATTGTCTATTAGGTACTTGTTATCCATATCTATATTTATACTTGTTACCTCACCCGCAACTTAATACTTTTTAGCATGTAATTTTGTCCTCTATTGGGTTCCTCTTTGGGCAATAAATACTATTATTATTATTAATGCCTCCATGAATATTCAAATTGGTTTCCGTCACATACCAAAGTCTTCCAGTCTTGTTCGGGTGTATAAAACTGCTGCTTCGATTTTCCCAGTTGGTAGTTGACAAATTGCATGTCCGATTCTGTTTTCCATGTCAAATCTTGTCGGTGGAGCATAAGTGGAAGTCGAAATACGTCAAATCGGGTTACCTGGCCAGCCAAGGAATAGGCTTCCCCTTCCTATCCAGTGTTTTTGAAAATATTCGTTAATATGGTGTCGCACGTTAAGGGAAAAATGTACTGGACACCCGTCCAACCATTTATTAGAAACTCTGAGAAGAGATACCAGTTAGCGCACAATCAAAAAAATAAGGACCTATCATTTTGCGGCCTATGATGTTTAGCCCTCAGCGGCCTTGTTGCTGCACCTCTCACATCCTATATGGATTTTCAGCAGACCAATAATACATATTATGCATGTTTACGCTTACCATCAAAAGCAGCCTCGTCGATCCACAGAATTTGTGGTAAAAAATTCCCGCTTTCACGAATCATTCCTGACGTGCATTGACAAAAATTTATTCAAAATTATCTTCATTTAGGGCCGGGTGCAAAACTATATGGTAGGGGTGTAGTCTAAAAATAGAAAACTTAACCCGCATATAGTAAACTGTGTGTCTATTAAAAAGGATGTGATAATCATTTACCTGTGGTCTTTTAATATATTTTGAACAGTAGTTCCAGCGATTCCCAAATCTAGTTCCAATGTGTCTATTAAATTCTATGGTAGCTAAGACATTAATAATATTTTCTTCCGTCCTTCCAATGTGACGCCTCCTAAATCAAGAACTACGAAAACTACCAGTATCGCGTAGTCGCTGTACCAAGTGTGAAAGATTCTCCTTCTATAGTGATGGCGATCTGGATACCGGGCCGCATACTGTCTCTCAGTACACTTTGAAAGCACTCGAAATAAATTGCAATCATATAAACGGCTTCATCACTTGTGAAAGGGATTTTAAAAAATATTGACAAACCAAATTGACAAGAATTATAATAAAAATTTTACGTTTCTATATAATGTTATTTAAAAGTTTGTTTTTTTGTTTCCGCGGGCTACTACTAAACATTGATTAGACATTCCCAGACAAAGTACTAATTGGCGGTATTTATTAATTGAAGAAGTGATTAATAGAGTCCGTTTTATTTTTAAAAAAACGTGTAAAATGTAATATTTTCTACCTACTATAACTGTGTAAAATTAATAAAATTAGTTTAAGGAAGGTAAAAAGTTTAAGGTAAAGGATTAATAAGCGGAAATCGAAACACCCGAACAAGATTGGAAGACTGTTCGGAATGTGAAGGAAGGCAGTTTGAACATTTATCGAGGTATTAAATACCTAATATTTTTGGTTAGAAAATCGGATTTTTGATTTTATTTCAACTTTACAGGTTGAGCCACGTTAAAATTAAACTTTAATTTCTACTATAAAACTAACAACAATATTAAAATAAATCTTGTATTATTTAATCTACTTTTGATTTTGATATAATAAATATACCTACATCATTGCAAATAAAATTTTAAAGAAAAAGCGTCAACACCTTATTTTTGTAGTCTTAACGCCCCCTAGCGACGGTGATAGACATTAAAAATTATTATAGGTGCTTAATTCGATTAACAACAACCATCTCTTTAATACGAGACCAACATTTAAATAATATTCATTTCGCTATAACATCAAAACGAGCAAAGATACCAACTTGCGATTTTTACGTTTTTCTTGCAAATTTAATCTACTGTTCGAATACGATGTCAAAAATATACCGTGTAATTTAAATTTTTGGAGTAAAATGAAATAAGGTGATATTATAACAAATTGCGCCCTCTAGCGCTTTTATTAGGAATTATTGTGTAAAAATGGGAACGGCAATTTAAAATACCTACATTTGTCTTCCAAACAAGCTTTATTTTACTAAAATTGAATACGACTTTCCAACGTTGTAAGAAAAGGTATATCTTTGTATAGGAGTTTTGGGAAAAATGTAGAATTTTATTATTTAATTTTTAATTGCGCCCCCTAGTGGTGAAATACGGAAATTCAAAATAATTTCTAGCACTTTCTCATAGCCACATTGATAATAATTTTTTTTCTCCAATGTTGTTAGATTGACAGGCCCTGAGATACAGCCGCTTACCTCGCTTATTTGCCCACCTGGTACATTTTACAATTGAAATCTTCCAGATTACATATACACACAGAGTTGAAAGTAAAGTTATCTAATTTAGAGCTCATCACTGTACTGTTTTCGAATTGGGATCTATTTTGTTATGCTTTTAATATTATTTCACAATTTAGGGTTCCAAAGTTTATAGTTTAAAAACATACATTTGTGGAATTTTGATCACCTTTTGCTAATAAACCATAAATGATATCCATAATAATAACCATTAATATTTTAATTTTACCATTTCCCTAACCGATGTATCTTATCTGATACTGTAAACCGGGGCTGCTTTGTTCCACCACTTCCCACTTTTTGCACAAAAACCAAATTCTTGAGAGAGATATGAGAGGAAAAACATTAGTGTCAGTTCTAATTAACTAAAATGTATACCATAAACCCTTTTATGTACTTAAACGAACAATTTACCAGTTTTTATAATTTTTTATTAGTGGGGCAAAGTTGCTCATAGGGAAGGGGAACTTTATCCCACATGAAGAATCATTGATTTTTAATGCGTTAAAAGGACTGGAGAAAAGTAACCCGTTAGATTGACGTAGTATAACTCAATGGAAGTTGCTCAAACTTAATATATAATAGGTTTTCTGGAAATGCTGCAAAGAAAAATGTATAAGATATAAAAAAGTTTATTGAACTCTAATTTAAATATGGAAACAATGCTGTGAAACTATCTAGACTTAAAGGTTAAATACGGACCAAACGAAACAAACATACGTACAAGATATAAAAAAGCTTATTAAACAGCTCAATTAATTATGGAAAAAATGCTTTAGGTAACATTGTCTAGACGTAGAAAAAATAGAAATCATTAAGGCCGGGGAACTGAAATATCCATCTTTTGTTAATATTTTGTGGACCATTAATACTGTCTACAATGCCTTCCCAACAATAATACAATTCATCCTTTCTTCCAGACCATTTCCAATTACCCTTTGGGGTTTTAACCATCGCATTGACTGTAGTCTTCTGTAATGCCGGAGAAAAAGTCATCTTCATACTGCACGGCAACAAAAGTTGCCACTTCCTTTTTTTATTGGTTTCAAGCTTGGTTTAACCGGTTTTTCATTTTCTTCTTCCATCCTCTCAAGTGTTTTTTTTTACGGAATGAAATATTTCCATTACTTTACGTGAATTTGGTCTCACGTTATTGGCATTTCGAAACTTTCTTACTGGTAATTGTTTGTTGGCTGGTTATGTTTTAAACATAAAATATTCAAAATTTTAACCTTGGGGATTGACCTCACGCAAAAATTAAAAATTTAATTGGGAAAATACTAATAACTAACAAATGACAAAAATAGCCAACAACAAAGAATTAAATTTTTTCACCTTAGGGGCTAACTTCACGCATAAATTTGATTGTAAAAATTCTAATTCAACAAATGATAGAAAACAGGTAATAAACGACCTAAAAACGATTGCAACAAAAAATAAAATATTTAAATCTTTGGGGGGGGGGGCTAGCAAAATGTGCACCTAAATTAAATATTTTAATTGGGAAAATACATATAACCAATAAATGATAAAAACATAGTAAACAAAGATCAACAATTATTTGAACAAAAATTTTGAACTTGAGCTTGAGTTCTAATATCCAACAAATAAAAAACAGCCAACAAGCACCAACAAATGAACCACTAACGATTGCAAAAAAATGTTAATCTGGGAGGAGGGGGGCTAACTGCATAAATAAATTAAAGAGTTTAATTGGTAAATTTCTAGTATCCAACAAACGATGAAACAGCCAACAAATAGCAACAAATGACCCGCAAACGATTGCAAAAAATGTTAATCTTGGGGGACTAACTGTACACCTAAATTAAAAATTTTAATTGGGAACATACTTGTAACCAACCAACGACGAAAACACAGTAAACAAAGATCTACTACCGAATGCAAAAAAATGATCTTGAGATAACTACGCTTAAATTAAAAAATATAATTGCAAAAATTCTAATATTCAACAAACGATAAAAACCGCCAACAAACACCAACTGATGACCCACAAACGATTGCAAAAAGAATGTTACTCTTGGAGTAATATTTAATTGGGAAAATATTTATACCTAACAAGCGACAAAAACTCAGTAAACAAAGACCAACAATCAATTGCAACAACAAATTGAACTTGAGCTAACTTTACGCCTAAATTAAAAAAATTTATTGGAAAAATTCTAGTATCCAACAAACGATTAAACACAGCCAGCAAATACTAACTAATGATCCACAAACTATTGCAAAAAAATGTTAATCTTGGTGGGGAGGGGCTAACTGCACACCTAGAGTAAAAAATTTTATTGGGGAAACACTTATAACCAACAAACGACAAACATACGGTAAACAAAGACCAACAATCGATTGCAAAAAAAATTGAACTTGAGCATAAATTAAAAAATTTACTCGCAAAAATTCTAATATCCAACAAACGATAAAAAAACAGCCAACAAACGCCAACCAATGACCTACAAACGATTTATCATTCTGGAGACACGTATACGCTTTATCTTCTGGTATGTACAATTTTTGAACACGTTGCCCTTTTTTTGAAACCATCATCACCTCAAAATTTAAAAACACGGATTTGTACTTTTAAAGTGTTTTGGTAGGCTTTAGTTTGCAAAAAGTAATGAAATATCCAAATGGGAAAAGCTTTCAAGTTATTAATTCTTATTTAATGTAAATGTGAATATTTTCAGGCACTTTAATGTATGTTTGTGCACTAATAATTTATTTTTTCTATTTTGCTTTTATTATACGTACTTAATGATGCTCAAACCGGCGATTTAATGTTTCACTTTATGAAACCCAAAATTTATTTTTTTTATGCTGGTATGTAACCTAACGAGTTCCTTATTGATGTGAACATAAATGTAACATAACCTATTCTTGTCTGATATATGTATACAGGATGTAAAATTAGTACGTAATTCTTATGTTGCTCCGTAACTATTTTACACAGAGAAAATCTTTAAATATGAAAATTGTGTATTAGCTTCTTTTCCGTAACCTAAAAATATCGACAGTTCTACAGGGTGTTGCATTTTCGGATACTTAAATATTTGAAATTGAACACCCTGTATGTTTTTTAATATTCTTATACTGCCATCAATTGCCTATCTGGTAATGTTTTGTTTTTTTTAATTAGGATCAGCCGTTACACAGAGTTATTAATTTATTTAGGAAAAATATGACGTGTACAACAAAATCTGCAGGGGCTACACTGTGACAGTTAATCAAAAATATCTGGTTAAATGTTTGTCAATATCATATACTGTCATCCGAAAATTAAAAGTTAAATTCCGGTGTACAGGGTGCTTGCTACGTTGGTACAATAACTTAATATTTCGATTGGCCATAACTCAATTTATTTTAATGGAACATCCTGTATTTTGTAAGTGATTCAGATAGAGAAACAAATTCTCTTTCGATTTTATATTGGGTTTCCTATACCTAAAGTTGACACTTTTTAAATTATTGCAGTTTTAAAAATAACAAGACCGTGTTACGCGAATTTCAATTTTAGAAAAGTATATTAAATGTTCCAAGAGCGCATTTCTGCATATTACAAGATTACCATAAAAAAACAAGTTGATCAAATCATCAACACAAAGCAACGACTTATTTTTATTACAAAATTTTAACACCTACATGAAACTAATAGAAGGAATACCAGAGAAATTTACAATAAGTATTCAAACACACCGCAATTTTGTTGCAAACACGGTTGGATTCGTTCCGTTGAACATCGATAAGAATGTCATTGGTCACTTGACGAAAAGCATTACGAATTCTCTCTTTCATATCTTCGCTAGTAGTTGGAGAAGTTTGGTACACAATATCGTTTAAAGGAAAAAAATCTAGTGCAGATAGGTCTGGGGATCTAGCAGACTACTTCTGTGGACCACCTCGTCCAACCCAGCGACCAGGGAATCTAATATTTAAAAAATTCGAAAGTGCAGGTACACCATCATGTTGGTACCACAATCTAGGGACAACATTTTCAGGGATATGTTGCAGTAATCGTTCAAGAAAGTGGAGATACATTTGACCATTAAGATGGTTCTTAAAAAAATGTGTCCCGACAATTCCACCCCACACGTTTATTGACCACTGATGTTGATAATCAAGTGCTCTCAGGAATTCAGGTTTATCGGTAGCGTAATGATGGGTATTTCGATGATTAGGGAGGCCTCTGTTACTAACAGTCGCCTCATCGGTAAAAACGGCACAGTTCAGAAAATCTGGTTCGGCATTAAATTTATTATTAATTCACCCACAAAATTGCCTTTTGTTTTCTAAATCTTGCGGTAAATGTTTCGGGTGTTTTTGCATATGGTTGGGTGAAATTTATTATTTTTCAAAATACGGTGTACAGATGTGCACAGATCAACAATTTGTTGAGAAACGTTTCGATTGCACTGGTGACGATTTTCAACCACTACAGCAACAACCATTAATGCGTTTTCCTCATTGGTTACATATCTTGCAGGCATACGTTTTGTATGATTAACGCTGCCTGTTGTTTCAAACCTCCCATTGAGTCTTTGACAGCCATGGTTCTACCCTTTACTAATGTTGAAATAATTAAGTGTTGTTATGTTTTAACTAAGATAATGAAATATCTCAAAAGTCGTTGGATTTAGGTATGGGAATACCGATACCAAACGAATTGGCTTAAAAAAATACAACGGAAAATGTTACGACAAAGGAAGATATGATGCAGAGAGTCTTACTTGCTTTTAATTCTCTAACACCCGACCATATTTCCAGAATTACAAGACATAACTTAATGAAAAGGATTCATAAATGTTAAGAAGTAGATGGTGCTAATTTTGAACCCTTATTATAAAACTTTATTTGTTTAATATTACATTTAGTTATTTTGTTTGTAAGTTGTCTAATTAAATTAATACAAAATACCTAGTCAACGTTTTTAATGATATCCACAATTAATAATCCTTTCAGGCTATTAGTTACTTTTCAGAAAAAATAACAAAATATCACCTTAAATAATAGAAATCATGGCCTACTTTTTACTAAAGTTGAAATAATTAAGTGTTGTTGCGTTTTAACTAAGATAATGAAATATCTCAAAAATGGTTGGATTTAGGTATAGGGAATACTGATACCAAACGAATTGGCTTAAAAAATACAGCGGAAAATGTAATAAAATACAGGATGTTCTATTTAAAGTAAGCAACTTATAAACGATTTAAATTGTGCATGTTGACGGCTAAGTTTAAAACACCCTGTATGAAATATCAGTGAGATGGATGTATGGAGTTAACGGGCAAGCGCTTGTTGTTTATTGGTTACAATTTCACGTCACTAGCTTCGGTATTAATGGAGATATCGTTATTCAATGTGGACTAGGATTTTTTCAAAATTTAAAAAAAAATCGAATTATCTCGAAAATACTTTATTTTTGGTATAGGACATTGTGCACAAATTTTATCTATAATTTCATGTAGAATTCGAAAATAAAATAAAAAATATTACGTTTCATTTAAAATAACAAAGTTGACGTCTACTTCCGGTATAACCGGAAGTGCCACATTCAGGACAATATTATATTTGAACTCAGCGTCATCCAAAACCTACAGCTTCGTAATTTCAGATTTTTAACATAACTGTATCCGCAATTACTTTTAATCAAAGCTCTTCGCGCCACACCCTGTATACCAGTTACAAAACGCTGTACGCCGCCTTCTGTCGTCCATAGTCAAAGAATGTTCTTTCCGAAATCTATAGCAATGGTATATGTGCTTCTTTAAAATTCGAAGGGTTTTGCTACGAGACACGCCTAGATTAACCATTTGTCTACAAGGAGTTGTTGGATCTGCTTCGACTTGTCCTAAGACGACCATTGAATTTTCTTCAGAATTTCGTTTAAAGTAAGTTTTTGGCCTGGGATCTTTAAAAGAACCGAATTCAATAAAATTTTTCTGTAACCTAAAAGTAATTAGGATATGATTTTGAGCTAGCAAAAATTTGAATTTCTATTAACTATACCGTTTAAAAATATTTTTATTTGCCTTCTACCTTTCAGGAAAATTTTGTAAATATAATTCCGATGCCACATTCTTATCACCTTCGGGTAATATAAAACACTTTTTCTGAATTTGTATAATTAAGCATGTTAATAACTAAATTACAAGATCACTTTGTTGCACACTTCTAATTTTTAATTTATTGTTTGACATATAGATATCATTTGTTTTTACTTAAATAAATCTCAGCCTCCTATGCCTACTATGTAATCTTAATATAAAACGTAAATAAGAAAAACTTAAAAATCAATTAATTATTAAAATAGCATAGAAGTGTTATATATTTTTGAAAAGCACAAAAAAATGTCGTTTAAAAATGTTATAGCCAACTATGGTTTCCACATAAAAAAATACAACTTTATATCATATCTTTTTAAATTAAGAAGGTATTAAAAATGTGAATGCACTAACGCATTCTACTTAAAAAAGTGCCTTAAGAATGTTTTTATAGTTTATCAATACATTTAGAAATAAAAAAGTTATTAAAGTTTTTCAAAATCTCTATTTTTAAATTTTGGCTAATTGCGCAATAACGGTCAGAGATATCTTGATTACGACTATTGGATCCTAATTAACATCAAAATCGAGCACAAGGACCCCATATTACTTTTTGTCTATCTGTAATAGAAAGGGTACTTCCCATAAGAAAACATCGAAAATGAACCACCCTATACAATGATCCGTTTAAAACTGTTTAAAACTAAATACATCAGTAAAATTACAAAACCAATATCACTGATGTAACATTTTTTTCGCCTGTGCAACTTGTGCTTGTATAACTTAGTAGAAAAGCCTTTTTACAAATCCGTTTATTAAAATATTTAGTAATTTATACGTTATATGAACTTGTACCTACATTATTTCCCACTAGGGGCGCTATTTTCAATGAAACACGTATTATAACGAAGTGTCCCGTATGCACATGTTACAGTATTTGCTAATACATAACTTTTATATTTAAAGATTTTCTCCTTCTAACATGGTTACGGAGCAACATATGAATTACGCACTAATTTTACACCTGGTATAATTTAAAGTAACATTTCTAGTAGTAATGTAAGGCCGGAGCTACTCCACTTCAAGGTCACCCATGTAAATCTTATGGGATTTATTTCAAGGTCAAGTGAGTTTTCTCATTATGCCAGAACGCGCTCCACGCCTCAAGGACGTTTGAAGCATGCTTTTGGCGGGAATTTAAATTTTGGAGCAGGTCAAGGTCAAAGTAAAAATAGAAATTGCAATATCATCTTCATCTTCATCAAGGTCAAAGATTATTGATCTGTAGGGATATCGTATAACATGTCTTAGAAGTGTAAAAATAGAATAAGTTCATGGAAAGAAGAAGAAGAAGAAGAGGCCTAGGTTAGCGGTTTTGAAGGATGTAGATTTATAATAAAAGGCTTCCTTGGTGTGTGTGTGATTTAGTATTAGCAGAAATGATGAAAATGGTAGTATGCAAGATAGGAAACGCAAGAAAAGAACAAGTATTAACTATTGTGGAGAGAAAGAAGAGGTTGGAGGTGTTGATACGAAAAATTAAAGATTTAAAGGTAGATTTAGAGGTGTATGAAATAAATAGAACAATGAGACAGCTTCGAGTATGGAAATAAAAAAAAACAAGTATGAACTATTGTTGAGTGAAAGAAGAGGTTGGAGGTGTTAATATGAAAAATTAAAGATTTAGAAGGTAGATTTAGGGGTGTACGCATTTTCACATATAAATTTCTAATGCTTGTTTTTAAGAAAAGTATGTAAATTTTTTTAAATCATGTAAAATTTGGGATTTTGTTCTTCCAAATATTAAGTTACCCAATTAGATGTTTCATTACGGAAATTTGTATCCTATAAAAGAATCTTTTAAAAACTATTTATTTTAACGAAATAAATAGATAATCATGTAACAAAAACAAATTTCATCTTATTAAAACTGTGTTGTAGTTGATGTGAATATTTTACCTTAAGGAAAAAGAATTAAAACATTTATTTTCACAACCTCTACACATTATAGGTGATCTGAATATTTCACTATAAGAAATAAAGTAAAATAGAAAAATAAACATTTATTTACAAATAACACTAGTCTAACAATTAGATTATATAGTGATGAGAACGTTGGAAATGTACGAGGTGAAGCTGAAGATGAAGAGTTTAAAAATAAGAAGGGTGCAAAATAAATAAATAATGTGTTATGAAGTTTGATTTAACTATATTATAAAATCATAAGTTCGCATTTTCGCATATAAATTTCTAATGCTTGTTTTAAGAAAAGTATGTACATTTTAAAATCATGTAAAATGTGAGATTTTGTTCTAAATATTATTATTATTATTATGTTACCGAGTTAGATGTTTTATTAAGGAAATTTGTATCCTATAACAAGAATCTTTTAAAACTGTATTTAAGTATAATATTTAACGAAATAAATGGATAATCTTGTAACGAAAAACAAATTTCATCTTACTAAAACTTTAGTGACATCAAAGAGATTTTGAACTTGGAAAAATTGTGCAAAATCGTTATGCAACTACTTATGATTTTTACTGTTTATGTTTAATTCCACATGTAAAATTGCAATACTTTTTTGATGTATAATTTCTACACTTTATAGTTATAGGTGATGTGAATATTTCACCTTAAGGAAAAAGTAAAAGAATTAAAACGTTTATTTTCAAAACCTCTACACATTATAGGTGATCTGAATATTTCACTATAAGAAAAAAGCCGAAAAAGAATTAAACATTTATTTTACAAATAACAACAACAACAATTAAAACTACTTTAGAAAAATAATGAAAAAAAAACTAAACTACACTAAACTACACTTAACACTCTAAGGATCCATATTGTCCAAGGCACGAAACACTAGTTCTGCATTCCGACCAGTTTTTCGGCCGATTCCAACTCGTCCCTGGCCTCAGCTAACTCCTTAGTTAGCCGGGCCACACGATTGCTAAGTTCAGCCACACGATCTTGGATCGAAATGCAGAAATCACGCAGCCACTCCAAATTTGTTTCCCGCAGATGATGCAGCCTTACCGAGGGCTCGGGGGTTGACACGTCTCAGGGAGTTGGTGCCTTTGCGAAGGCATGTCGAGCAGCAGGAGGTTTTACCCCACGCATCCACGCCGGCGATGCTACCGTGGTAGTAGCAGGAGAGATACTGTAAGTGGAAAACGAATCACATTAATAATGCAATCATCATACATAAATTAAGAAATAAGTAACTTACTTTTCGAAGTAGCGTGCAAAGTCTTCTTCGACATCACTGTCCCGGATACTTATCACAGGAATATCTGCAGGTGATGATAATGGTGGTAGTGGCTGCGGTAGTGATACAGCAGTACTGTAGCTGGCTGCACCAGCAAGTGCTGCAGTATTTGTGGTTTTACGTTTTCTTTTTAAACTCAATTTGGTTTTTTTGGATAAAGACGCCATTGTAATGTATATATGTATACGTGTGTTATTGCAATGTAGATGTACATATAATAACTGAATAAGAAGTGCAATGTTAAACGTATATATAGGTGTAGGTTTTGTTAACGTTGGCAAAACAAGCGGAAATGATAAGGGTAATGAACGAACATATGTGAGAGTAGTTCGTTAACTTAAATAAGATTAAGGGACTAACCCAAGATATGAATATAAATTTCTAATGCTTGTTTTAAGAAAAGTATGTACATTTTAAAAATCATGTATAATTTGAGATTTTGTTCTAAATATTATTATTATGTTACCGAGTTAGATGTTTTATTACGGAAATTTGTATCCTATAACAAGAACCTTTTAAAAACTGTATTTAAGTATAATATTTAACAAAATCATGTAACGAAAAACAAATTTCATCTAACTAAAACTTTAGTGACATCAAAGAGATTTTGAACTTGGAAAATTGTCCAAAATCGTTATGCAACTACTTATGATTTTTTACTGTTTATGTTTAATTCCACATGTAAAATTGCAATACTTTTTTGATGTATAATCTCTACACTTTATAGTTATAGGTGATGTGAATATTTCACCTTAAGGAAAAAAGTAAAAAGAATTAAAACGTTTATTTTCAAAACCTCTACACATTATAGGTGATCTGAATATTTCACTATAAGAAAAAAAAGCCGAAAAAAGAATTAAACATTTATTTTACAAATAACAACAATTAAAACACTTTAGAAAAAAATAATAAAAACTAAACTACACTAGTTCGTTAACTTAAATAAGGTTAAGGGACTAACCCAAGGTAATTATGTGATCTATAAAATTAGTAGCAAAATTTTTGACAACAGCTAGTATAATCAATTGGATGTCAAACTTTAATTGTTGGCAATTTTCTATAATTTTTGGAGGGTATCATATTACATTATATTGAGGTAATTTTTGAGGTGTGTCAAATTACATTTCATGACAATTTCGGGGGTTGTCAAATTTACATTTTTACACAATTTTGTGGGGGTGTCAAATTACATTTTTTGGTAATTTTGGGGGTGTCAAATTACATTTTTTTTGGTAATTTTGGGGGTGTCAAATTACATTTTTTGGTAATTTTGGGGGTGTCAAATTACATTTTTTGGTAATTTTGGGGTGTCAAATTACATTTTTTGGCAATTTTTGGCAATTTTTGGGGGTCATTCACCCACGGAAATGCCCAAAAATGTCAAAGGTAACTTTAAGCGCTTTGGTTGTCAATCTTTTACGATATTGAAAGGCGGCCTTGGTTCATTACATATATGTCTTGTCTTATGCGCTTTACTATTTTATAACCTTGCTCTATTTCTTATCTTTTGAAGGACATCAACGTTCCATAAACGCGTTGACCATCGGGTTATTGTACCCTCTATCGTTAACTTGAGAAGGTATATAAACCGATGATGTACGGTAAGATAGCAGATATCGCAGCTTAAAGTTAAAGAGCCATTACCTTCCGACAGTTGTCTTTGTAATAGTTCTAAAGTGTTTTTGTAGTCTGAAAATAGTTAACAAAACGGTCACTCCCCAGTTACGCTGATTTTTTAAAATTGTTCGTGTGTGTCTGTGTGAATTTAAATAATATTTGTTTACATTTAATATTATAGCTTCTAAGGTAAATAAGCAGTTAAAATAATTAGATATGAATATAAATTCGGTTTCTGTTACAAGTAGTGAATTAATTAAGGTAATTTGCAAAGCTATTAAACTATTGAAAACTAAGGATGAAATAACCAGGCATATTCATATGTTAAGAAATAATATCAGGAATTTGAAAAATTTATTAAAATTCAAATGTATACTGTAAATGAAAATCCACTTAGACTTGAAAGTAATTTATCAATTCTCAAATGTTATCTGGCGAAATTAAATCAATTAAGACAGACTTTAGATAAAAGAGGCGCTGGTGTAGCAATCAGTTCAAGTAACTTGCAGTGGCACGATGTACAATCTTGCTTCAATGACAGATTACTTACAGGTATTATAGTTAATTTAAATATTAATGATCCGCTAGTATTCTTGAAATGTGCTTATAAAAGGTTTTCGAGAAAAATTAATGTAATGTTACGACAATCAATGCTGAAAGTAAATGTTGTTTTAGCATGTCATTTCATTCAACCCCAAAACCTTGAGCTTGACTTAAAAACGTTTGCATCCAAAAATGCAATTATAGATGTTGGTACCGATTTTAAACAATGGTACAAAACGCATGTATTCGATAAACTTCAGGCAAAATTAGAGGAGTTTGCGGAAAGGGGTTCGGGATGGGCGTTGCAAGAAATTTTACACTTCAAGGTTAATATTAATAGTTACATTCCTATAAGGGGAGGTGTTTCGACGTATGTTAAAGTACCTAATTTCATAGCAATGAAGCGGGCAGTTGTTAATGTAAAAAATAATAATGAATATTGTTTTTGTGGGCCATAGTATCTGCTTTATTTCCAGTACAAAATCATAACGATAGAGTTTTTAGTTATCCTCATTTTAGCGATATTTTAAAATATGAATATATTCAGTTTCCTATTAAATTCAACGACATCGGCAAATTTGAAAAGTTAAACAACCTTTCAATTAACTTATATTGTGTAAAGGGTAAAAAAGTGTTTCCATTTTTATTAAGTAAGAACCACATGAATAACAGAGAGTCAATTAATTTACTGATTTTACCTTGCGATTCAAATAACAAATGTGGTGCAGAAGAAGGTATAACAAGTTACATTAATAGTAATAATAATACACTTTATCACTTTACTTGGATAAAAGTATGTCAGCTCTGTTTGCCAAGCAACTATCCAACAGGGATCATAAAAATTTTTTGTAATCGATGTCTGAATCATTTTCTACAAACATTCTTTTAGAAAAGCATATAGCTCGTTGTCACGAAATTAATACGTGTTCCTCTAGATTACCGATGATTGACGATGAAAAATTTTAGAATTTAAACATTTCACATATCAAGAAAAAGTACCGTTCGTCATTTATGCAGACCTTGAAAGCATACTTGAAAAATCCTCTCGGTAGACGATGAAGGAAGTAATACACGTGTATGCGAAAACATATTCCTTTAGTATAGCTTATTATTTGAAATGTTCTTATAACGACTCATTATCTAAATTTCAGTTGTACAGGGGCGAGGATTGTATTACGTGGTTTGTTAATGAATTATTAAATTTGGCGTATTGGGTTAACAATATATTTAATATGGTTGTACCAATGGATAACCTAACACAAGATCAGATTAAAGATTTTGAGAATGCGGTAGTATGTCATATTTGTAGGAAATCATTTACGGGGATAATATTAAAGTTAGAGACCACGATCATTTGACAGGAAAGTATAGATCCGCGGCACACAGAGGTTGTAATTTAAATTTTAAGGTGTTCCATGTTGTACCTGTAGTGTTTCACAATCTTAGTGGTTACGATTAACACTTTATTATTCGCGAATTAGCAAACGGTTTTCCGGGCCAGGTCAAACTTTTACCGTTAAATAAAGAAAATACATTTCATTCACCAAATTAGTCAACAATACAAGGATACACTATAGGTTTATTGACTCCTTTAGGTTCATGAGTAGCAGTATTGAGAAATTGTCATCATATTTGGAGAATGACAAAAAATATTACCCGATCAAATTGTAATAGTGATAATGAATTGAATTTATTAGTTTGTAAGGGAGTCTTTCCATATGAATATGTTGATTCTTGGGATAAACTTAATGAAACTACTTTACCTCCAAAACTGCATTTTTAGTAAGCTTCAAAACAAAGATATTACGGATAAAGATTATATGCATGCCGTTAATGTTTGGAATACGTTTAGACTTGAAACGTTAGGTCAATACTGGATTTATATCTAAAACAGATGTTTTACTTTTGGCGGATGTTTTGAAAATTTTCGTCGAACCTGCTTAAGCGCATATCAACTGGATCCTCTTTATTATTATACAGCGCCAGGTTTGGCATTTGATGCAATGTTAAAAATTTCTCAAGTTAGGTTAGAACTTTTACCGATATCGACATGGTTATGTTCATTGAAAGAGGTATTAGAGGAGGAGTCTCGCAGTGTTCCAACCGTTACGCGAAAGCTAATAATAAATACATGGGTGAAAGCTACGATTCTAGTATCCCAACGAGCTTTTTAATTTATTATGATATTAGCAACCTTTATGGAAGAACAATGGAAGAATTTTACCATATGGTGAATTTTCTTTCATCGATGAGCCTAATATTGAATGCATATTAAATAATCCTAACGATTCAGGCATTGGGTACATCATAGATTGTGACTTGGATTACCCCACACAGTTACATGAGTCCCATAGCGATCTACCTTTGGCACCTGAGCACATGATACCCCAGCCCCGTATTCCAAATCCAAATTAAAGAAATTATTGCTCACATTGTACCCAAAACGTAACTACGTTCTTCACTATAGGAATTTAAAATGTATTTAGAGCAGGGATTAAGACTAGTTAAAGTAAATCGGGTTTTACGTTTCAAACAGTCGGCGTGGTTAAAACATATATAGCTTTGAACACAATGTTAAGGCAGGAATCAAAAAATGAATTTGATAAGAACTTTTTTAAATTAATGATTAATAGCGTTTTTGGTAAACTTATGGAAAATGTTCGCAAATATAAGGATGTGCGTTTAGTCACAAAATGGGAAGGTCGCTTTGAGGCTCGCGCACTTATATCCAAACCCAATTTTCACAATTGTACTATATTTGACAACGACATGATTATAATAGAAATGAACAAATTGGAAGTTTTTTTGAATAAACCTATATATGCAGGATTTTCGGTATTAGATGTTTCAAAAACCTTTTTATATGATTTTCATTATAATTATATTTTAAAGAAATTTAAAAATAATGCCAAACTATTGTATACGGATACAGACAGTCTTGTGTATGCCTTTTCTGTACCCCATATATATCAGAGTATGAAAGAGGATATTAATAGATTTGATACCTCAGACTATTATCCCGATAACGTTTATAACATTCCATTAGTTAACAAAAAAGTGCCAGGCCTAATGAAAGATGAAAATCACGGTAAAATTATGTTAGAGTTTGTTGGTTTACGCTCAAAAATGTATGCATACTCTGTTAACCAAAACAAAGTTGTAAAGAAGTCCAAAGGTTCTACATCGGCCAGTGTCAGACAAGTTACATTAGATGATTATAGAAGGGCTCTGTTCGACTATAACATTGTAAAGCGTCACCAGTGTCTTATAAGATCAAAAACATTCAGTGTTTACAATAAAACAAAATAAGGTGGTTCTTAGTCCTTATGATGATAAAAGATTAATACATTTTGGGTTAACTGATACTCGTCCTTGGGGATTTAATGTTACATGACTTATACTTTTCTTTTGTTGTTGTAGAAATCATAAAATGAGTAATCAACAATCTCTAAAAAAAATGGATGAGGAATTGCAACATTCCTCGCAAGAAATTTATAAGAAATTTTTGAAGCATGCCTTAATGGGGAAGGGTTCTATAGAGGTTTATATTCTAGTTGCTAATATACTTCAGAAAATTGTAATACCTGATGAATGCTTTAAGTGGTATGCTGAGAATGCAGATGGAGCGTGTATCGAAACGATTAACACATTATTTAACGTAAAGGTTAAGTTAGACCGTTATATTAAAATGTTATTAGAAGTTTGTGTAGAAAAGATTTTATAACTGATATAGAATTAGAAAATGTAATTGGTCAAATTAATATTTCATTAAATTTAAAAATTTCTTTTAAAAGATATGTATGTAACTTGCTAAACGATAATGATAATTGCTTTACACCTAAAGTAAAATATAGTATCGAAAATATTAAGAACATTATCATGACATTACTTGGGCTACTAACGAATTTATTTCAACTGCTGCTTATTATGCTAACTGTAAATCACTTAAGCTATATATCGATGTAATTAATGAGCAAAACTTTAAATACACTTTTGAACCGTCAAAAATTATGAACATTTCACAATATACAACTGGATTCTGGAAAACGTTGAAAAGGTCGAAAGGCGAACGTTAGGTTGGACAAGCGGACCTGACTCTGGGAAATGGCCATCAGTTAAGTTTGAGGACTACAAAGACACTTTAGGTTTAATACATAAGATAATTAGATAGATTAAACAAAAAATGTATATATCAGTATGTTTTATTAATAAAAATAAATTACAATTTGTCTTTTATTATTATTTTCTTACAGAAATTACATCCTATGTTAGTCTGTACTTAAGTACACTATATTACAATAATTTATTATTCATATTAGTCGATACCTATACAAGCCGGAATTTATATCCGTTATTAAACCAATAGTGATGCTTTCTACAGTAATTTAAGTGTTCCAAACTGCTTGTTGTTTTTACCGGCATTATTGAAATACAAATGAGCTTATTATACAATCCTCTATTGCTTATAAATTTGAGTTTTATTTCTATAGTATATACCAGCGAAAAAGTCTTGTATCGAATTAACATTAAACCTGTAAATACCTATTCATAATTTTAATCTTTCTTTTATAGTAGTACCTATTTAAAGTATTTCAAGCAAAACCAGTACTAAACAGAATATAAAGTGTATACAATTAAGTCGAGAATCGGTCATAACTGGTTCTTATGCGATAATCTTCACTAGCAGTTCTAAAAAGTTGTGCACTTACATACTTTTTTTGCTGAAGCAATACCACTAACTTATCGCGACGTCATAAAATTTTGCTTGTTTATTGTTAATTTTTTCTACTTTTAACATCATTCTCATTTGTTAATTTTGTATAGCATAATATAAGCAGTTTAAAAGTAATTCAATAATAAATAATTGTCAAATTAAAAATCAATTACCATTAATTACGTACTTTTAGTAGAAACAGAAAAATTATAATTAAAATATTTGTCATTTCAAAGAAAAAGAGTTAAATAACACCAGTTAGTGGTGCTGCTTTGTTTCTATATATGCGTTGTGGCGTAAAACAAAAAAAAAATGTAAGTGCACAACATTTTAGAACTGCTATATAGTGAAGATTCTTACATAAGAACCAGTTGTATCCGATTCTCGACTTAATTGTATGCACTTTATATTTTGTTTAGTACTAGTTTTGCGTGAAATACTTTAAATAGGTACTACTACAAAAGAAAGATTATAATTATGAATAGGTATTTACCGGTTTACATGTTAATTCGATACAAGACTTTTCGCTGGTATATGCTATAGTTAAGTAGTTAACAATAATATGCTTATAAAACTTTATTGTCATCGTCGATCTACGAGTATTCGTTTAATCCCAACCATTTCACGTACACTTTATTCTTCTTACGTCGAATGACCTTTTCCACCAAGTACACATCCGGATATTTAGCTTTTGCAGTTCCTGTCCATAAAATCCACCTAGTATAGGTGTATCTTTCATGTCTTCTAGCAAGTACGTGACCGGATTGGTTACGCGTACTTTAACAATCTTGAAAAGTTCACTAGACCAGTTTGGTATATAACCTTTATCAAAGATGCTTTTAAATTTACTAATGCGGACTATGTCACCCACCATAAACCGATGGTTTTTATTAAAGATTTTCAGATTCGAATATACATTAAGCTTTGTGTTAGCATTTACTTCGCTAGGTTTCATTCCGATCGTTCGATGTTTACGGTTATTGTACTCTGTCGTCACTTCTTCGAGAAGTGGACCAATCCATACGTATTTTCCATGCACCCCAAATTTTTATATAGGGTATTCTTGATTGTCCTAATCACTCTTTCTGCTATGCTAGCCTTTTTAGTGCTGTAGGTGGAATAGTGATTAATGTTATGTTTTATCATCAGGTTAGCGAAATGCTTATTGTAGAACTCTTTTCCAGCATCTGTTTGAAGATTTTTGGGAGTCCGTTCTTTAAAAATGGTTTGCATAGCTTTCATAACTTCTACCCCGTCTTCGTCTTCAAACCTCTCGTCCATAGGTATTTAGAGAAACAGTCGATAACTACCAGGATGTATCTGTAGCCCTTATTCTGTTTGGAGTAAGGTATAAATTCAGCTAAATCGGCTTGCCATAGATCATCGAATCCCTTAATAATAGTGCGTCTACGAGGAAATTTTGCGTGCCGGTTTATGCAACTCGTTTACCACTTGTTCCATCCTTCCTTATCGTTCCATCATTTACTTAACGTTTCTTTAGTTGCATTTAAATCTGCTTGTACTATCTCAACATAATTACGAACATCATTTATAAGCGACGTCACTAACTGAAGACAAAACTCGAGGTAACCTTTATTTATGGCATCGGAGTCTTCTTGAGGATCGGCTACCGCTCTTAAGCGGTTCCCATTTAAATGGAACCTCGTCAGTTGATAGTGCTGTAAGGTTAGCGCGTCTTGAGGTTCGATGGGATCGGCTTTAGTTAAACGCTTATTTTCGACATTAAACTTATCGTCGGTAATGGAGAATTGCGATTTTAGCAGTTTATGGAATTGAGCGTGAACATGAGAGCGCGAACTATAGTTGACTAAAAAGTTTTCGGAGGGTTTCTCAATATATCCATCTTCGTATAGTTCTTCCACGACTGATATGATATCATTAACGAGACCAGTATTACCGGCCATTTTTTCAGCCCAAGGACCTCCAAATCTTGAATCAATTCATGCACGTTGTTCCAGTATTTGTATTCAACTGGTCGTCCAATTTCTTTGAATATTGTAACTTCACCCCCCTTTTTCTCCTTCACCTCCACCTTCTCCAGTAAGGGTTTAATTATCCCTGTATATTTTTGGCACGTGTACCTTTCAATTGTTCATCCGGGTTGTTATCACGACGAGCTGCATTAGTTGCAATTAAGATTTGTGTATAGTTCGTCTCGTCTTCGCTAGTTATTAGACGTTTGTCTGGTTCATTCATTATTATTAGATCATAGAGACCACTCGTACCATTATACCGAACTCCCTTAATAATCAAATCCTTTCCGTCTATCTTTACCGGTGTCTTGCCAATTGCCCACTTATCGCTTGAAATGTCGTAAAGAACTCCATAAGTGGTATCAATTGCATTCGATGCATCGCTTAGCATGCGTTCTATGTATATTCGTGGTAATGGATCATATTGTTCCAGAAATTCTCTCGATGCAGAGGTATTGAGTGAAATAGAATCGGTGGTATTCGCTACATGTTCTTCTTCTTCTTCTTCTTCCACTTGGGGTGTAATTTCTCCAATCACACTAGTCTCGAGGAACGATGGTGTCTCTTGACGCAGAGGATTTCTTTGAAAATACGGAACTTGTGCGAATGGACTAACATAATTACTACTACTACTAAAAGAAGATGATCTTCGTTTGTTAATTCCTCGCAAATGATAAGGTATTGACGGTGTGGTACCATACTGCTGAATCGGCGACCTTTTCTTTTTGATAGGGGAGGAATGACGTTTTGGTGACGGTTTTGTGAATACCTCCTCCTCCTCAGCATCATCCGGCTCCGTCTTTACTAACGGTTCGATTTTCTTTGCAATGTTTGCAAGTGGTTCAATGAGTGGTTTGTAAGTTTTAGTGAAATTTGTCTCTTTAGTAAATCGATCCTCCTTAAGATGATCATATTTTTGCTGTATAGCTTTACGAACTTGAATTATACGTTTTGTCAACGCTAATTTTTCGTTGTCCATCGGTGCGGATCAGCAATAAAACAGATAAAACAGGTCTAACAGGTAAATAAACAGCTCTGTTTAAAACAGGTCAGTTTAAAGCAGGTCTGTTATGTACCCTGTTGAAACGGGGCTGTTTACTTGTAGGCTGTTTTTCCCAAATGATATTTTAACGATACTGCTATGGTATTATATACTGATCGAAGCCTTTCCTAAAACGGCCGTTTTTACTTCAGCGTCTTTATTTATTACCAGGAATCCGTATCGATTTCGCCAACTCTCTGAGCACATGTCTCGAAACAATTGCATGCTTACAATTGGGGCGACATGATCTTCATGTATGTGACGCAAATTCAAATCATCCTGTTCGAAGAGCACTATTAAATTGGCGTTATCTCTAATCAGCTGTTTGGGGATTTTAGTATAGGTTTGACCCAAGTAGAAGCAGTCAATGTTATTATGACGTCCCATTGAAAAGTACGCTCTAATATGGTTTTGTTTTTCGCAAGCGATATCGTCGAAGATAAACACTGAATTGGGTTTTGCCTCGCTCGGTTCCATAATGTCAGTATTATCACTGAAGCAATAATAACCAATATCTTTCATGGGATCTAGAATTTCACCCAAGAGTCGATATTTTCTTGATTCAACGATTTTGAATAGACATACACGTGTTTGAAACGAAGACCGTTCGGTTCAGTTAGGAGACTAAGCATGGTGTTTGTTTTTCCACAATTGGAAGGACCACAAATTATAGCGCGTACGCTGTTTGGAAGTAACTCTCCATGCCGTTGTATCTCCTGTTTGCAGCTTGAGTTAAATCATCGAGATTTACAATAGGTAGTTTTTGAGTTTGAACCACTACTCGCATGTTGTTGTTGTTGATCAGTGTCTATCCGAAATAAAACTGCACAACTTGTCAATATGGTTCTTTATTTTATACATCTAATATTACAATAGATTATTATTATTATTATTATTATAACATATTATAGTTTTTCACTTCTCCGTCAAAGGATTGTATTGCACCATGGCATCATGTAATATGAGACAATAGACAACGATACCGGCTTCAAACACCTCCAACGCTTCCATTTCAAGTTTTACATCTACAGTCGAGTGTTTTAGTGATTCATTTTGTTTCGAGCAATCCATTACGAATATTGGACATGTCTTGAATTGCGAATAGTCAAATAATGCATCCTCATGATTGTTGATCGTGTAATATTCTCTTCGAAAATTTAAATAATTTTGGTAGGCTATTATGTACTTGTTGACGATTGAAATCCAGATGCATCGCTTCGTATGGGTAACTTTCCGAGTTGAGGTGTAACTTTAGATTGCGAATATTCACGTTATCGAAATCGGCCGCTCTTTCCGTCGTTGAAAACTTCTTCCCTTTTGAAAAGCCACAATTATCCATCGAGGTTTCTCCAATTGAGTGGAAGTTTTAATTGGCCATATGTCCGACTGTGTCTGTTTTAAAGCTGGCAATTCATATAGTTCCCATTGACGAAACGGAATCGTAATGGTTGTATTTTTATTGATTTTTGGAACAGACTTAGTTTAGCACTGTCGCTTAGCATCACATGCGGAATCTTCCATTGAATTTTATTTAACGTTATTTTAGCGTCGTCTGCGGTACCCTTATAACAATCAGCATCGCTTCTGGAACGTATTTCTTCCATACTTCCGAATATGTGTTTTAGAGGTATACAGACGGTAAAATGTTTTTCTTTGTTGCTTTTAGCGTGTTCCACTTGTAACGGTTCCTCATTCCTCGGTGACCATCCCAAATGCTGTAAACCTTTGCTTTCATTCCATGTATACGATACGTATCCTTTGAGTGCGGATGTTATACCCGGATTTCTACATGTATCCACTTTCTGACCTCCTAACTCGTAACGTATTTCCTCGAAAAGGAATGGTGCAAAGTTGTTTGTTAGATAACATGTTTTACACCGGCTCCTTCTAGGCCGAGCTCCATTCCATTTTACCTTCAATATACAGGAAACTATCGTATGTTGCGGTTACCAAATCTTGACTCTGTATCAATATACGGATCTCATCGGATAATCCATAATTAGAAGAGCCGTACGGAAGATATGTATGAATATCAGACTTGGTGATGGTCTCATCAAAACGTGCGCTTTGAAAGATGTTTAACGAATCTGCCATTTCTATGTGGTTTTAACCCTATAGATTCCAAAAGTACTTTTCGCCAGACGTTAATTCACCAGCACGCTCCCTGCTTGAGTAAACCATTGTAGGCTCACGTCCTGTATTTATAGTATCATTGAGGAAAGATGGAAGTGGACCTTGGTTAATTCTTAAGCCCATATTCTTTTAGTTCAGTCGTACCGTAAATGGTTCGCTCTCCCGAAATCGATTAATTCACCCTTCTGGTTCGTTAATTTAATTGAAATATTACCGATAGTATTGGTGTTGACTACCAAATACTGAGGATTGCTAGGAATTTTGTCTAAACGATAGCCTGGTGGGACAGACACGTCTATTTCATACAGCACCTTCGCTGGATTCCCGTTTCTATACGAACCTTTGACAATATTACACTCTATGTGAATATTTGTATGTTTAATTATTTGTATATCTAATACAGAGATATGTAAAACGTTAGCTTCAATATCACCGGTTCAAAACCTAGCATACGTCCAATGGAATCCTTTTGAGTAAAATCTATGTCAAATTCACAGCTAAGCTCGCACTTGAGCGTGTTATTATTTGCCCTTAAACTAAAGAGACTTGTAGGAATGTGCGTTTTTATATAGATGCTCAGTTCTTCCAACTCGTATGCGCCATGTGGAATTTCAATAGCGTTGAGTTCTGTCGCTTTTATGTAATAAAATTTATCGTTTCCAGCGTGTATATTCCTTATGCTATTACAACCGTAAAATCCGACGACACCGATTACGTAGGTTTTCTCGGAATTAAGTTCGATCGGGGTAAAGTTATTACTCGCTATGTTACCAACACCCTCTACACTGAAGGTGATTGACATGGTGACTGTATGTTCCCAACTACTGAATATGCTATTTATATAGAAACTTTAAACAGAGATGTCCACAATTTGTGGTACCGAATTGTTGCTCTTGAGAGTAATTATAGTATATTTTGCAATCGTGAAAATAGTCCAGAACTTCTCTCGGTGGTGGAATATTTCCGAAACTATCATAGTACCATACGCTTCCATCACGTTTTTGTAACAAACCCAATGAGTACCACGTCCCTTTTGGTTATCTAAATTAATAATACCAGCCTCGTTATTCCATGACAATTTTGGCATATTATCTCTCATAAACACACCCCTAAAGTATGGTACATTCCTTGCGTGCTCTCTTAGCTCTACATCAGTCAACGGTCTTTTCGGTAATTTTTGAAGTGCAAAGCCATACCTCCTCCTGACCGATAGGGTTTCAAAAATATCACCCCACCGGTTTTCTTTCCTACAGCGATGGCCTCCATTGTACGATTATGGCGCGAAGTTTCATCTAACATTTTCCTTGCACTACTCGATGCGTTAACTGCTTTTGCAATACCCGCTGCCCCTCCAGCTAAAGCACCGACCGCAGATAATCCCGCAAATAACGGTATAAGAAATGGTAAAAATCCACCCTCTTTAGGTAGCGGAATTACTCTGGGAACGCTTACTTTCCCCTTCCCACCTAATCTTTTTACAGTCAGTTTTGCTGCTGTAAGAGCTGATTTTATAGCCTTTATGGTTCTAGGACTGTTTTTCATTTTCTTGCTAATTATTCCATGTAATTTCAATAGACTGCTACGCGATCGTTTTGTTCTGCTAACACCCATCCCTAACTTTCGTTTTGCCTTCATTATACCTGCTACAGCTAAAGCCTCTGTGCGTTCACCTAACTTTGCGTCGGGTGCCTTAACACGGTCCCAAGCTTTTCTTTCCAAAATATAATCAGCTCGATGTCTACTAACCAAGTCTTTACTATCCCTATAACTGATATCGTGAGCTTTGCAGTGAGCGTCTAGAAGGTTGATACCTGGATCACCACGCTGAAGCCTTTTATCTAATTTAGTTCCGGGACCACAATACTGATACCCTGGAATATGGAGCTCAACGGGTAGCTTATTAATGAGAGTATTAACCAGACCACCCCACGTGCACTTCTCCGCTTCCAAACTAACATTGTTTATGTGAAGGGAGGAATTGTTATATTTATAGGTAACGATCAAGAACAGGCAGATTTTTATCAATATTTTATTTATTCATATATGTGATACAGCAAATAGCTAGGTCGATAATGCAACAGCTCCATCATACAAACTGTATTGTGAGAATTTATATCATACTTGTAATTTAACACATTTTCAAAGTCATGATAAATGTTATCGCTGTTTGTTTCATCATCACCATACTCCATCTTACGAAAGTGGCGGTAGTTGTTGACTTGCTCGATGAGATTTTGAAAGAAACAGGGGAGACCGTATGATTCCAGTAAATCCAACCTATAGTTAATTATATCCTTTAAGTTGAAAAGCTCTTCAGAGTCGTTCTTGTTTAACGTACAGTAACGACCGTGGTTTTGCTGAATTGTTATGCTTTTTAATAACCTTTCTGATGATGATGATGATGATGATGATGCGCCTTTAACTACTTCCCAATTATAAAAAATGGTAAAATTGTTACCAAGCAATTCTGAACTTTTCTCGTATTCAATGTCCGTCTCCTCGTTGATATTTGACCAATCAATGTGGTTTTCAGTTTCTTGGGAACAAAAAAATTTCATTTCCAAATATGTTTGAAACTTGAGTAGCACCTCCCAATCTTGCCTTTTCATAACAATGAGTCCGTCTGCACATACGATTCGTATAACTGCCTCAAGATGCTGCTGCATACTGTATCCAATTTCAATGTATTTGTTTTTTGGAGAATTGGCCTCGAATAAATCATATAAGCTACAATCAATTAAACGTTCATCAGTAGCGGTGTTATGTAAATTTTCAGTTGTGGAAGAGCATTCGGTAGATATAGCTGCTGTGGTAGAACTATCCCCATCATTACAACACCAACACGAACATGTGAAGAAATTATTATTACAGCTATTCTTGCTATCCATGTACAGTCTTTTAAAATTCATTTCAATGAACTTGTGTGTTGACTACAAGAATTGATCAATTTGTAACCGTAAATATATATTTTATAATTATTATACGTTTTCCCCACCTCATAACATTATTATGATGGTGGAGGGAGAACAGTTCTTGTAAATCTATCATGATATACCTCAGCACGATGTTGTTCTTGTAGTACGGGTGATAAAATGCATTCCAATTGTTTTAATTTACGACGGAAACGTAATCTATCCATCGCCAAATTTTCCCACAGCCCTCTTCTTGCATTACGATAAGCAAAGGACCACACTATCATATTATACACTACATTTTTAGTCTCATCAATAACAACTCTCCTCATTATGATGTATCTACTCTTCATTTAATCAAGAAATAAAAGTCACTATTTGCAATTAAAAATATTTATAGTTTTATTTTCAAACAATTATACATGGATATACATTATTATTATTATTATTATTATTATTATTATTATTTTACAGAAATGTTAAATTCGTTGTCTTTCCTACAGTTCCGGTACTGGTGATGTACACGTCTTTCTCAGCCAGGCCTTGTTTAAACGTTTCAATGCGATCTTCTTTTTTGAAGTATTCATAAAATCGTAAAGGAAGTATACACTTAAAGTTTTCAGTTTCAATGACAATATGCTTCCCATACTTCGTGTCGATTGTATCGATATCAATCACTTTATATTTTGCACCCACCTCAAACTCTTTTACATTCGTGAAGGGTTTACAGAAAGTGCTACTGTTCAATGCAGATAGATCCATCTTTACTGATTCGAGCACGCTTTTGAATTATAGTTTCCACCGAACTGTCTCTCATATATATTTTTCAAGGTAGAGGGGAATTGCATCAGTAGGCTAATCTGCATCTGATGATGAATAACTGCTACCATCAGGAGATGCTGCCCATTTTTTTATGTCGTTGCAAAACTGATGCAATTGTACAGCTTTAAGTTCTTCTACAAAACATTTTTCACATATTTTTTTTAAATTTAAAAACTTTTCACATATCGTTACTCCTTTTTCATACTTTTTCACTAACACGTTACACTCCGCTTCACTATAATCACCTCGTCCGTAAACAGCCTCATGTTCAGCATCGAATACTAATGCCGAAAATTCTTGTTTCAAGCGTTCCACCGCTGTTCTCAGGTCGGATGCTTTGATCCATTGCTCTTGAGCGTATGCCATCCACATGTTATACACACACACACACACACACACACACACACACACAACACTCACTACCCCCTATTTCCTTATATTGTTACTCTAAACTACCCCCACTATGCAGATATGACCTACTTTTTATGCATAGCTTACGAAAATCTAACCTCTATTTAGTTTTGAAAGTCATCACGAGTGATCTTGAAGTAGTTCCTTTATGACGTGGAGTACCTATCACAACATGTTTAAACTTGTTTATACCAGTAATTTCTAGTTTTAGCTCTGACCTTGACCTTCAATGAACTCATGACCTACTTTTTATGCATAGCTTACGAAAGTGTAACCTCTATTTAGTCTTGAAAGTCACCACGAGTGACCTTGAAGTGGAGTAGCTCGGTCCTATATTACTTGACCTGCTCCAAAATTCTCCCACCCAAAAGCATGCTTCAAACGTCCTTGAGGCGTGGAGCGCGTTCTGGCATAATGAGAAAACTCACTTGACCTTGAAATAAATCCCATAAGATTTACATGGGTGACCTTGAAGTGGAGTAGCTGGCCTTACATTACTACTATTTCTCTTTACATTTACAATGTGAATGCTTAATAAACTAATAGCATTATACATATATATATATATATATATATATATATATATATATATATATATATATATATATACATATATATATATATATATTCTCAATGCTAATAGAAATAAATTTATTATAAGTTATGTTTAGAATTTACATCAGGTCTACATACATAAAGACAAAATTTACATCGATTGGGACTTGAATCTCGATAGCGCAGTTGGTTAGCGCGGTACTCTAGCAAAGTACAGGTTGTAGGTTCAAATCCTACTCGAGGTAAACTTTTTATTTATGTATTTAATAATATTAATAATTTTTAATAGAAATAAGGTTTAATGCTGGCATTGAATTTTGAAAATCGGTAAGAGTATCAGAGAATTATGTTGTAAACAATGATTCGCTATTGTGATTTATGTTGGAGGTAAGTTCTGTACCCGAACATGTTATGATATTGGTTTATTACATTTATAGCAACCATCTGCGTTTTTGTCAGCTGGCTGTAAATCACATTAATCGGAGAAATCATATAAATTTATTAGATGTTTCACACATGGAAAGACTGTCTTGTCAATAGCGTAAAGTGTTTGAATTGAATGCAACAATAATTCTAATCCTAGACATGTAGCTAAATGTGTAAATAAGCATAATCTATCTTCGTATTGAATTATTCCTGGTTAATATAACGATGCTCAAAACAAAATATGGAGGAGTGTTTCTTTTTAATATGTATTTCAAGATAAGGTGTTAATATTCTCTCATATTATGCCGTTCACATTTTTTTTTGTAAAATACAACATTTATTAACGTTGAGAAATTCTTTTCTGTGTATTTGTTGACTTAACTTGAGTGTAAATTAATGAGGTTATATATACCTAGTGTTACTTAATTTTATAGCGGACTACAAATTATTTTATTTCTTATTGATTTGCTATTGTATAATGCTTTTATAGCAAAATAAAAGTTTCAAAACCTTTATAACGGGTGATTCAATTAGAGGTTACAATTTTAAGTTGGCAGCACTGTTCTCTTAGCTGATGTTTTTTAATTGCATATTGTTGATTAATGACATTTGTTGTTATGAAGCATTATTCTATTGAAGAACGTGCTTTAATTGTTAAAACCTTTTCCAAAAGTGATGAAAATTTTACTAACATGATTCGAGCACCTCGGAATGAGTTTGGTAACCATAACCGTCCATCACGTGCGGTGATTATAAAACTGATCGATAAATTTAATGTAACAGGGTCAGTGTTAGATGTTCAAAGACCAGTACGTCTTTGGAGTGGCCGATCAGTGGCAAATATCGCCGCAACAAGCGCAAATTTTCGAGAAAATCCGTCAACCTCAATTCGTCGTCGTTCCAAGCGATTGGGACTTTTCTACGGTACAACGCAGCGCATTCTGACTAAATATCTGAATTTGCACCCATACAAAATTAAATTGACTCGAGAATTGAAACTGGGAGATCATCGACAGAGGCGTGAATTTGTTAAGTGGGTGTTGAAGAACAATCAGAATGATTTTGTGAACAAAATCATCTTTACTGATGAAATTCATTTTCATCTCAATGGCTATGTGAATAAGCAAAACTGTCACATTTGGTGACTTGGAAATCCTCATGTTATTCACATGAAACAAATGTATCCAAAACAGGTAACTGTATGGTGTGGATTTTGGGTTGGCGGCGTGATTGGCCCATACTTTTTTGAAAACGCCCGTCCTGATGCAGTTACAGTCAGTGGTGAACGTTATCGGGAGATGATAAGCAATTATTTTTTTTAACATTTTTAAGAATTGGGTAGTAATATCGATTTGTGGTTTCAACAAGACTGGTCATACAGCTCGAGAAACCGTGGAGTTGTTGCACACAGAGTTTCCCGACCGTTTAATCTCTCGTATCGGTGATCAACATTGTCCAGCAAGATCGTGTGACCTCACACCCATGGATTATTTTCTTTTCATCACAAGGGTTGAAGTCTGTAGGGCTGCACATGGCGGTCATTTGACTGATATCATTTTCGTGTTTAATGACAATTTAAATATCAATCTTTAAGAAATGTGTCTTAGTAAAAGTATACCAAGTTAATAAACTACAATGCGAATTATTTAATTATTAAATTGTAACTTCTAACTGAATCACCCGTTATTATATTTGGATAAAACTCAAACTGGAAAATATTTGTTTTTTAGTGAGTTTCTTAAATTGACTATTATGCACGTTTTGTTCGTCCCTTCCGTCGACCGTCCCACCAATTAATCCCAAACGGTTTAGGATATCCAAGTGATTGTATTACGTTTTCTTCACATTAAGCTAAACGTACCAATATAAAATTTTCTCGTATTTCGTTTATTACGGTATAAGCTGGCAGTAGAACGGGATAACGGGTAAAATTAGGGGTTGCTCGACTGCTCAGTGGATGTCGTGGGCAAGGTGTTACTTAATTTTGCGCACTGTAGAATAGCTTGCCATAAATAAGTCACACTGGGTTTTACGGTATAAAATGGCAGTGAAACGAGGTAACAGATAAACTTGGCTTTTGGCACACGACTAGCCAGCGGTCGGGGTGGAAAAGATGTTAATTAATTTTGCACACCGTAGAATAGTATACCATACATACGTCAAAATAGGGGATGAAGTTGTCATAAAACCGGAAATGGCCGCTAGAGTATCTGAAAAGTCGCAATGAAGGTAGATTTGCCTAATTACGTAAGTTCACAGCCTGCCTAGGTACCCAAATAACTCGCTTACCTGTATGTAATCAACCACAGGTGGGCCAGGGCCAGCAGATCTGAGCTTCACCTGAAAGGTTACAAATATTCTCGCACGCTTTGTAAACTAATTGCGTGCCACAATAATAATTAAAGACAATCGTTACTCAATCTAAATCAATGATTGTCGTTACGTTACTTCATTTAATCCGTTTGAATTTAAATGACACATCTAAAAATAATGATTGAATTCACTTTACTCTAATCTACAACCAGATTGAAGAACATGAATCAGATCGTTATAAAATATACTCAAACTCAAACCAAAAGTAAACAACGCTAAATATTTCACTTGGTTACTGCAAAGTGAAATCCACTTACTGATCATCAATTGAATTCAAAATAAATACTTAAACATGAACCAAATAATCGTCGTTCAAAATTCTTTCAATTACTGAGTTAAATAAAGTCACTAATTAATAACAAAAGTCGCTCCTTTCTTGAAATTAAATACTTCAAATTCAGGAAATTGTCACTAGTCACTTTCGAAACTTTAAATCAATAAGCTTAGCTTCTACTAAAATCTTTAGGTTTTAGTTATTTACAGATGAGGCTATTAATACTCCCCCTCCCCCCCCCCTCCAAAGAAAAAGAATGCATTAATGCAACAAACTTTGAATACTACGTTATAAGAGTTAATTATTTAAATTGTTATAGAACATAACTACCTAGTGCTTCATCAAATAAACACCAAAATTATTTACGTTAATTTCTAGGATTCACATCTGGAATCACTTTAAAAAAATAACAGTATGTAACCTAGAAATGCATAATGAGAACTTGAACGTCGGAACATTTACACAAATTAAAAAAAATTAACATATAAAATATGCTTAATCGACGCAGGGACTAGCTAGACTCCTTTGTATTGGCCTTGCTAAAAATGATTGTAAAATTTTGTACTCAAATCGGCAAAATAAATGATTCTTCGTACACAAAAATTAACATATAAATTTTGTTCATAAAATTTTGACACATTATTCAACCTTTATATATAGTAAAAAACACTCAAAACAAAGTTATAATTTCGGAAGATTGAATACGGTTGCCAAGGAAAAATTCTACTTTAAAACATTCAAAACTGAATCCCAATGAATCATATTCAATCTTGAGTATATGTAAACAATGCATAAAAACACTGAAACTTTATTAATGTTCGTCGGACATGGAAAGCAATTAATAAGATTTACCCCAATACAGGTTACCTTCTCCCATACGTTGTACGAAACACCTGGTGGAACCGGGAGATCTATTTCGATTCTGGCGAAAATAAGGTATTGAATGCAGTGGCTACGCTCGAAATTCCCTCGTGGAAGATGTCGGAGTATCGATTTAGAAAGCCAAATCGCGGTCAATTAACATCCAACTTGGTTGTACGATATATTACCGTCTAAATATTTACACTTTATTTGCAAATGTTATTAGACGTTGTGTTCAGAACTGCTTAATTAGTATTTGTCGTTAACATTATACGAGAATTTATTTATTCACTGCAAGTTACTTGTTATTGACGAGCTGTAAACTAATTGTCTGGCACTTGGAAAGAACGTTGATTTATTGCGCAAATAAAAGCGATGACTACTCCAGAGAGTTATGAATGCACTAGTTAAAACACATTACATGTCCTTGGATCAACCACAAAATCGTTACGATAGTTTAGAATCGTGATGGGTGAACAATTCAAAGATCCCAGCACGGGTTTATCGGGAAGGAAACTACTAACGTCGCCTGATAGCGTGTATACGCAAAAACGTCTGCACTAACTCTCCTAACTAAAATTAATCATTATTCGCCCTGTTGGATTATTGAACACCCACCATTACTTAATTCTTAACTAACGTATCCAAAACAGACGCATAAGTTTTCAACTTCAAATCAAAAGATACATCAATTAACTTCATCTTCATCATTTACACGAAATAATAATTCTCAACAAACTAGTAAAAGAACTGCATGATAGATGAATAACAATAAATAATCGTTACATTGGTTTTCCACACAGATTAGATTACTTCTGTTACTTGAGACACAGTGATACTAGCTAGTTTCAACGTCTGCATTTACTAACTTACAGTCATATGTATGCCAAGATAACAAATGGTTATAACAAATAATCTGCGTTTCCCCCTTTTTTAACGCAATCGTCATATAAAATGTCGGTACAAAATGGCCAATACAGCAAATCAAAAAAACTCAAATAAATATGGCTTATAACACAGATGAATACACTTGCAAAATTTGATCCTATAGGACAGCGTATTGAACTGTTAGTACATACAGCGCACAACCCAGAGGATGGACCGTGTAGCTGCTGCGGCATTTTTATCGACGTTGTAACTACGCTCGAATCTCTGTAATATGACGAACCTCGTGAAAGAAAGCGGAGGGTCGCTTAACTTCCAAGTTGCGTTTTGATTATATCTATATTGATACGTTACTTCTTAACATTACTTTATCTTATCTGTGTATTAGTTCTGAGTGACACTTATTATTCTTCAAACAAAAGCTTAATTATTTACAGCGAGATTTTCGTTACCGACGGGCTGTGAACTTAATGAATGGTGAATTAGGAACGGACGTTTTGTATCTTCCGCACAAAAGCAATAACTACTCCATAGAACCGGAAAAGCACGCGGATTAACGCTTAACACCTTCTTCTAGGATCCCCGACAAAGTCCCTTTGGACGAGCTGCACTTAACGATAAATCAATCTCGGGTTGGTTGACACAAGACCCCTTCAAAGGTTTGATTGGGGAAACTGCCCTTTCTAACGGAAGTTATTTCAACACGGATTTGGGGTAACTAAACTCAAAAGCCGACGTGAAAATTACCCAAAAACAAGCATCAAGATGTAATCGATGTCCTGTAAGTAATCTCGTATCTAAAAGCGAAAATATTTGTTTAAGACCAAACATTTTATCGAAATATTCCACCAATCTGTCGCCTAAAACGTTTAAAAACCGCGATATATGCTTTTCTACGCGCTATTTGAATGCAAAGTACCAATTTTAGTGTGATATGTAATTATCCACTGACGCAATTTTAACGACAATACTTATCGTGATTGACAAGATTTACAAAATACGAACAACGGAACCAATTAATTTTCAACCAAATTAGTAAAAGGGATTCAACACCTATTGCTGCCGATATGTACCAAATCTTAATTTAGACTCCAACCTAAGCTAGATAAACAAACTAAAAAACTTGATATCGTTTTCAAAATAGGGATTCTAAAGGCGATTACCATTTGTGAAAATTCCGAATACTTTCCAAATACTTTGTTCGCCCATACAAAGGTAAACGATAATTCTTGCATAGTACATACCTTGAACTATGTACTAAAGCGTTGTGGAACAAAACGAGTAAAAAAGTTTAAACGTAAGGCATCCAGATGCGTGCTCTTTTATGCAGTTACGGAAAAGAGCAAATGTCTAACTTATGCACCAAAGCATTTCGTAAAAAAATAACTAAATCAGTTTAAACCTAATGCCGTTTGGTGTGTACAAAATATTGAAAAAGCCGTGTTTGTGCACAGTGACTACTGTCCCACTTATGATACCTTATGTAATAACAAAGAGCTAAATACCGTGGCCCATGGGTGGTGATCAGTATTTGGGCCAAATGTTCCCCAAAACTCTGTATGGTATGTTTTATTGCGTGGGTGCGTGCGTGGATTCGTTGGTGGATGGATGAGTGCGTGCTTGCGAGTAAGGGTGTGTCGGCTTATTTACGATAATTCCAAAACGATAAAACGTATTTACTTGAAATTTCGTATTTGAACTTGATTTTATGTCTTCTGGAGCTGACTAGATTTTAGGAGAAATATAGCGGTGGAGAGGGGAGTTTATCAGTAGCTAACAAATTTCTAAGGTGGAGTCTAAGTGTTAGTTCAAATTTTTGTAATATCTGAATAACGCTCAATTTTGTACGAAAATGTCTTATTTTCTTAATATAAAGCCAAATAAGCCTTAAAAAGTCATGAAATAGGGTTAAAAATGCTTAAACTCCATTTTCGATATTTTTATAGGAGAATTTTTTTCAAGTTAGCATCTATACGACTATTTGACATAAATTATTATTGTTGTTTTTACATTGTTGCCTATTCTCATTATGAAAATGGGTTGGATTTTACGAAACCTAAAATGTTACATTTACTAAATATTGTATATAAAAGAATATATTAAAAACTTTGACAATATATTGGGTTTTTAGTTATATTGTATGAATTAAGTTACGACATACATTTTACTCTCCAAAGGTCACTTGACTTTAATTCCAATTAGTTTTATGTTACCTTCATAAAAACCAGTCGTTATACAAGTATTAATTTCCAGGTTTTCTAGTTTTCATCTGTATTTTTTATAAATTAGATTTTTGTTATTATACGTCATTATTAAGCTAATAATTAATAGCTAGTGCCTATTGTATTAAGATCCAGCTAGCGCACCAAAAAGTTTGTTTATAATTTTTTGCATGGCTAATACTTGTTAATATGCTAATATTTTTAATTTTTTCTAGGCTGAAATTGAAAGAATTTAATGAAGCAAAAAAGAGCGTACTTCGTCGCAGTTTTCGTGGTGGAAGTAAATATTGCACAATCGTTTATTTACTTGGGAAAATGTATAGTTTAATAAAAAAAAGATCTACTTGTAGTGTAAGGTAAGTAATCATCTTGTTTCTATTTTTTATATATGACGAAACTACCTGAATGAAAGAACATAAAATGTCTGGAGTGCCACAACACTTTAGATACCGTGAGCAGGTATAAATAACTAATCAGCGGAGAACTTGAACTTGTTCCTTTTACCTTAGGAAACCTTACTCTAACTCCAGATTGCAACAAGCGATATTAAATTACAAACATTTCTTATTATACTCTATCCTCATTTTAACTACAACCTACAAAAAGTGTTAAACTCTTTCCACAAGTTAATGATAGTTATACCTTAATACTTGCATAATTTTAGTTTATGTTTAGTTTCAGGTATTAGTTATTAAATGGTAACCCCTTGCTCATGGAACATCACTTTTATAGAGTTTAACATTCGGTTGTCTAAATTTAGAACCTTATTAAGACTTAAAACATATATATTAGTTTTAATAACGCGCGCCCTACACGCACACACACGCGCGACGGCAGATACGCAGTCACGCAGTCACGCAGACACACAGCACACACACACACACACACACACACACACACACACACACACACACACACACACAACCACGCACACATACACTCCTGCGGTCCTTCACTCGCATGCGCACACGCACACAAGCAAGCACATGGCAATACCATTTACTTTATATGCAGGAAGAAAATGTAACTCTTCGTCGATTTTAGGGAAGAAGCCAATTTAGAAAGAAAATCTAATTATGTATTTTCAAGGCGATTTACGAAATGTACGGCATATATGAACACTAACCGGGTGTATATGAAAGTGGTATCAGCTTAATGCAACATTTGGAAGTGAAGCTGGAAAGTCGTAAGGTTAGAAAAATGTACATAGATTAGTTATTTATTGGTTGAGCTGTTTGACTTTGTAGACGAGGTAGATTTTTCTTAGGTAGTAGTTTTGTAGCAACCTAAATATATACTATATATCATATATATATATATATATATATATATATATCATATATATATATATATATATATATATATATATATATATATATATATATATATATATATATCGTCAACGATGTCTTTCATTAGAACAAACGATTAGAATTTTAAAACAAAAGAACAAAAACTAAAAATGTTTTTTCAATAATGAGTTGCTCCGCCACGATTTGTAATGCACTCATTTAGACGGCGTGGCATGCTATCTATAGCTGCCTGTGGTATATCAACCTAAGCTTCTTGAATCCGTAGCCGGAGATCGTGTAAGTTATCTGGAGGGTGTGGTAAATTACCCAGTCGCCTACCGACCTCATCCCATACATGTTCAATGGGCGACAAATCAGGCGACCGAGCAGGCCATGGAGGATGGCAATGTTAGCTTCTTCCAAAAACGTGTTGTAGCCCTTGCCGTATGAGGGCGCGTATTATCCTGTTGGTAAATGGGATTTTCCAGCCCCTGAAGATATGGAAGCGCAACGGGTTCTAGCACTTGGCAATATAACCAGAGGCGTTTAACTTGCCATCAATGAAGACCAAGGGTGCTACCGTAACATATTGCACCCCATATTATCACTGCTTGTGTGAGGGCTGTGTTGCGTTCCACAAAAGATGTTGGATTTTACGTTCTCCATGCATCCGTCTGACCCTCCTACGACCATCCTGGGCCCACAAGCAAAATCGGATTCGTCACTAAACACAATTCGATGCCATTCTTGCGCCCAATTCGCTTTTTCGTTGCTCCATTCTAGCCTGCTAGACGGTGAAGTGGTGTAAGAGGAAGACATAAAATGGACGATATGACGCAGCCCATAAGACCTTATCCGGCGATAAACAGATGATATTGACATTCTGGGTCCTACATCTCTCATCCAATCATTTGCAATCGATCGAGTTGTGGAAAATCTGTCTCTTGTGGCCAAAAGTCTTAAGCGACGTTCTTCGCGATCTGTAGTCCTGCGGGGACGTCCAGATCCAGGGCGACGTTGTTGCATCCCTTCTCGGACCATTTGGACCAACATCTCAAAACCGTGTAATGTAACAATTTCGGTTTACACGACGAGAATTTACTCTTAATATGTTTTAGAATTAATGTTAAGATTGGATCTTCATTGTACAAATTATTATTCAAAAATCAATTGACAAATTGCAGGATTGAGAAATCGTGAACCCATAGGGGTACCAAAATTTGTTTGTAGTAGTTATTATCAAAAATAACGTAATTTCTCCAATCCTGTGCAATTTTGTACTTGATGACTTGATTACTGCTTGTTTAGATAAAATACATTTCCATGTACCTTTCGTTAAGAGATATGTTGATGACTTAATCCTATCTGTAACAGAAGACAAAATAGACGAAGTTTTGGCAATCTTTAATAATTACAATGAACATTTACAGTTCACATATGAAAGAGATGATATAATTGCATACCATTCTTAGATATGTTGATCCACAGAGACTTTCACAACATATTACGTACAGAATGGTATAGAAAACCTTTTTAGTAATCGATTCATTAGTTATCACTCACAACATCCTTTTAAGATGAAACCAACCTTGTCTTAGCATTAAAAATAGAGTCATAAAACTTTCTCATATTAATTACCTTAAAATGGTCTTAATACACTTAGAAATATATTACTAGAAAATTCTTTTCCTAGATATTTACTTAATAAACTTATTTTCAATACACCGCATTGTATTAATTCTAAACAAAATTGGAACAAAATAATAATATTAATCATGACAATAATAGTATATCATATGGTTCATTGCCTTATATACCTTTTTCTCACACCTCAGATATTAAAAGTTTTCAAGGTACTCAATGCCAAGATAGCCACAAGTAACATCAAAACTTTACGTAACTTATATACTAAAATTAAATCTCCTTAACAACTTTAGAAAATTCAAATATAGTTTATTCTATCCCATGTAAGGATTGTTTTAAAGTGTACATAGGGCAAACATCTAGAAATTTATTAGGAGAATAACATCTCACAAAAGTGATTGTAGAAGGAAAATTGCTTCATGTAGTTTAGCTGAGCATGTCATCCAAGAAAACCATGACATGAATTTTAATGAAGTTACTATATTATGCAAAGAAAATAATTTAACTAAACGTCTTTTTCGTGAAATGGTCTGCATTAATGAAAACAGCAACACTCTTAATAAAAAATCAGATATTAATAAACTTAGCATTATTTATAATTACATCTTATCTTATGAACATAGTTTTAGTCAAATTTCTACTAATAGTTAATATATACAAAAAAATTTTTGCCTCTAAAATGTGGTAAACTTTTAGTTAATATTGTCCATTCTTCTAGTAATTTTGTTAATGTTCTTTTTCCTTTTGATAACATAACACTTACCGTTGTTAATGTTTTAATACGTAACTAACCATTTGTATTATGTCACATTCCATTTAGTTTTACTATTGACACACTGTCAATTAAATTTAGTTTCCTGCAAATTCCTATTGTTAGTTCTGTTTTTAACTTTATTATTTAACTCACGTTAGGTATGTTTCTTATTGTTATTTAATTTATAAATAATTTAATTATATTTATAGTAGCTTGTCTTGATAAAGGAATAAAGCATTCGAAAGCTTGGCACATTAACAAAGGGTTTTTACTTTTGGCCTTTATAATTGACTGCATTCCAATAAACTTATCTTATATTCATTATCAGTCAAGATTACCCACTTATTATATATATATATATATATATATATATATATATATACACTAAGTGACATAGAAAGAAGAACACCCAGTAGTAATGAATATTTTGTAAAAATTTTTGGGAATATGTTTATGTTAAGATAAAAAAAACGATCAATTTTTAGCCAAATTACTCCTGCGGTTTTGCGTTAACCTCATTCAAAAACATTTACGATCACGTAGTCTTAAAATCATTTGTAACTACAGTTGTCATTTAAGACGTGTAAAGCACATTACAAAAGCGTCTTTAATCATAATAATTAGTATTATTGTTTTATTGTCCCAACAGATAAACCATACAAGAGACAAAATTAAATTTAATTCGTTAAGATAGAAATAGAGATGAAAAAAATTACATGGTTAACGTAATCAATGGAAAAAGTACCTACTACATACAGCAAGATAACATTAACCTTCGCAACACCAACCTAAAAACTTACGTGTCAATCCGGTGGGGTACATTTGAACCCCAAAATAAATTCAGATAGAAGCCTAAGTTTACATTAAAATAAAGAACTAAAAGAGTTTTTCTAAAGTTAGAAATCATTAATTAATTATTTATACAAACGTCTTTGCAATTGGTGCACACTGTTTTCTTTGTAGAATACTCCGAACAGAGCATCTGATTACAATTTGCACTCATTTGCCTGGTCTTTCTGTCTTTGCTTCTTTTACATAGAAAACAACGTCCAGGTGTAGTAGGAGTATTGCGAACTGTAATGGGCCCTTTACAGAATTCGGGGAAAATGGAAGTTATATGACTTTTACAGTTGTTTGTAAGACTTTATTATTGTAGCGCATTTGAGCATTTTCTTTCATCATTTCTTTTCCGAGATCCAATAAGAATTTTCAACGTGCATCTAGGTTACCTTTTTTGTAATTGGGGTTTTGTTCTATCCATAATATACAAGCATTAACTCCTGAAATATTTAACGTGGTAAAATATAGCCATAGGTCATCTATTACTTTTTCTTTGTGTGGAATATTGCTTACATAACTTATCCGTTGTGTCCACATCAGTTTTGTTATTTTTGTTATAATTTAGGATTATGTCTGGTTTATAATATGTATTTTCGTCACTAACTTTGTCGTCTGTATGTTCTGATGAAAGCAATAGTACGGCTCTATTTTTGTTAGGAACATAGGACACCAGTGTTCGGTTTTTTTGAAAGGCAAACGTACTAAAATAAAGAGGTTTGTAACGCGCTGGTAAGAGTTCTTTTGGTATAAAAGGCTTGTTCTTTCTAAGAGTAACACTTAATGTTACATTTCGGTCCCAAAGTTTATCCGCGAGTTGTAAGGAGGTGAAAAATTATCAATCGTGATACCATAACCACCTGGTAGATGTCTGGTCATATCTAAAACTACTCTTTTCCCTGATTTTTTAAGGTTGATGGCCTTGTTTTCCTATGAAGAAAAATAAATCACATTAGATAAAAATATACCTACCAAAAGAAGTACCTACACACCTAAGTAAACTTGCATATTTATGGTGTAGGCAAGGGACCAAATTTTTATGCCGTACCTATCTGGTTTAATTTTCATGTAGACTCGGAACGGGCTTTACCACGGTAAGGCACCAATCAACGCATAGATGTGGTCCTAGATTAAATGCTTTTTACAATTTAAAACCAGCTTCTCAAATACATCTCGAACTGGTACCAACTTGTCATTGGCTCTTCGTTCTAGACGAGTCTCAAAATTATCAAACCGTAGAAAACAAGCTAATTCTACATACCTATTTCTAGACATAACCGGAAAAAATGGTCTACAATAAGCGGGGTCACTACTCCACAACATGCTGATTGGCTCTTTTGAACCTTGAAGAGCTCCTAGTGCAAACCAATACATGCTTCAATTTCGATAACACTAGTCGGTCTATAAACCTTTGTCTTGTCCGGATTGGAAATATTCCATTCACTATAAGCATTTTCAGCTTTTCTATTAGTTTCTGATACAATAACATCAATAATATCTGGTGAAATAAATAGGTGAAAAATATCTTTCATGGTAGAAAACCGTGCGCTATATTGTGTAGCACTAGTAGGAATTTTTTGTATATTTGCTTTAGATCTTCGTGGTCGTAAATTACGAGGAATTTTTGACCCCTTCATCTCATTTTTTGAAACATAAACTGGGCTATCACATGACTGCGTTTCTAGCACATTCATTCCTTGATTACTACATTTAACATTTTTAGAAATTGTATCATGTTCTTCTTGAAAAATTTCATCCGGTATTTCATCTTGTTCTGATAAATAATCTTCATTATCATCAGAATCCGCCCAATTTATCTCAACTTTATCAATGTTCGAATCATCATGCTCTAGAAGCGAAAGCATATCGGCTTGAGTTAAATTTTTAGATCACGTATTTTGTACATTTTAGCCAGGACCGCAGCTACACATTTTTCCAGGAGGGCAAGCCCTAATTTTGCGCTCCCCTTCTACCACTCAACCTCAGTTATTTGCAAATAACAATTCATGTAAAATATGTTTATTATACTGCAGGAAGTATTATACATACATAAAACAATTATGTAAATTTGACTTTTCTTGATTTTTTGGCTGCAAATGTCTTGATTATTTCGTCGAATGAGATTGAAGACGCTCTTTGATATTCAATTGATATGAGACTTAAATTGGTTAATCTCTGTTGTTTCATGGTACTCCTTAAATAATTCTTGCTTAGTTTAAGCTTGCTGAAGCTTCTCTCACCCGAAGCAACAGAGACTGGAGAGTAAGGAATATTTGTAAAGCTGTTGTTATGTTTGGGTAGCCCTCTTGCAGGTGCTGCTCATAAATAACTTTCAAAGTGGATTGTGCTGTGGCATTTCTTAGACTACTGGCCATTTCAAGGGCATAGTATTTAAAACTTTCTATTTCATTGACCAGCTCCTCTTTGTTAAAATCTTCTGAGTAACTGTCAGCCAATATTTTAGCTTTAATTTGTAAGTCTTTTGAATCTGTTTCATTTATTTGAGAGCCACACAGAAAACCAAATTTACGATTTATGTCTTTCAATGCATCAAATCTGCTATTCATTCACTTAGAATTCTGTCAAGTATTTCCATGAGAGAAGCTCTACATTGTCTTCCTGTGTTAAACCAAATGCTTCATCTTCACAGGTCTGACCAGCATCATCTTCTTTTTCTTTTCTTTGTTCTTTAAACCCGGTTTCTAAACCATTTTCTTGGGCCATGATTTTGGCATCTGCCATAGCTTCGATACTAAGCTTTCTCTCTTTGAATAAACAGGTTTATTAAACCTTGCATGTTTCTCGCTGCTCTGTCAACTGTCAGGTCTGCTCCCTGAAGGAACTTATTGGTTCTGTCAATTGGCTTTAGTACACTGTACCAAAAGCAAGTCAGCACAACAAATGTAAAATACTTCATTTGTGCTCTAGCTTCGTTTTAGTCTCTGGCGTAGGCCCTTAGTACATAACTCTTTAAGAGCTAGATATATTTTATCAAGGTGTTTGAAGACGACTTCGACAGACTCAAGTCGTGCTGACCACCTTGTTTTACTTTCTGCCTTAAGAGTGAAAGGAACGTGGCTTTGCAGCACTTCCCATCTTGAAGTAGATCCACTGAAGTAGTTATAAAGGAGTGCAATACTCCAAAATAATTTTGTGCTGGAAGGCATGCTTCGGCAGCGTGAACTCCGACTAAGTTTAAGGAATGAGCAGAGCAGGGCACAAAATATGCGTATTTGTTCTCTTTCAGTATTCTAGCTTGCACTCTTTGTATTTTCCGGCCATGTTGGCACCGTTATCATACGATTGGCCTCTGCATAGCTTCGTATCCAAGCCATCATTGTTTACTTTTTAATAATTTCTTGAGAAAGACCTTCCCCAGTTTTGTCAGAAACAAGAAAAAATCTACAAAACTCTCTACAACTTCAGGTCCATCATTACTTATATTACATATCTGATTATCTCTGTCATTTGTTCATGGTTACTGATATCTGGTGTACAATCGAACATTAAGGCAAAATATTTAGCTTTTTTAACATCTTGGATTATATTTTGTCTTATTTTGTTAGAAATTATATCAAGAAATTCATCTTGAATTTCCGATGAAAAATAGCTTAGCTGCCCCTTCTTATAGCGTTCAATATGTTGTCGAAGTGGGGCATTATAGTAGGACAAAAGAGCTATTGTGTTAAGAAATTTGCCATTGTTCGAATTTTCAAAATTACATCGTTCACTTGTTCCTCTAAATGGACTCCTTGCTTCGCTAAATGTAAAATAACATCAACAATACAGTGTAAAACTTCTTTCCAGTGAGATTCTTCTTTTGAATGGCATCTTGGAGTTCTTTGTCAATGCCTCCTTTCCCGAGAGATGTCTCTAACGACTTCCACATACAATGATTGGAGGAATTCTCATGTTCTGGTATTTTGTCACTAAGCTTTTTCCATGTTGCAAATCCTCTTCTTTGGCTAAGGATGACATTCTAGTTTCATGGGAAAACAAATGAGAAAACATTCTGCAACAAACGCAGAACAAAGAAACTTTAGTTTCACTATAAGCTAAAAAAGATCGTTTAACCTGTGATCCATTTTTTAACCATTTAAAAAACCAATCTTTAGTAAGAGTTCGTACGCCTCTTTCGCTTTTGGATAAGTCCGGCGTATAGTTACTATATATCCTCATTTTAGTAATATAACACCTTTCAGTATCAGATAGATATCTTGGCTCAGGATCATTAAAATCAAATTTAAAGTCAGGTTCGGGTTTCTCGCTCAAACCGATGGGGATAAGGTTTTTGTTAAAGAATTTTCAGCGGGAAGATTACTAGCGCTGTCATCTGTTTCGGAATTTGTTGATGTAGCTGTAGGTATTAGCGTCGAAGGTTCTGAAGTGGTCGAAACGGTAATTTCATGTTGGGAAGTTCCATTATTACTTCCATTTTGTTTAATGCTTGGTCGGATGCTAATAGAATTCCATTTCCCATTACTTTTGAAGTTGACTGTAATAAGTACTTTTAAAACTTCCATTCCACTTGCTTAGTTCCTTCACCTTCTTTAACCTATTTTTCTTGTACGCAGCACCAGATAGTTTTTGCGGTCAACCATTGTGATTTTATTGTCTAAAAAATAATATTGACTTTGATATATAGTAAATTATAACATTAGGCCCCAAAAAATTAGATTTAGAAAAACCGTTTAGTGCTTCTAGTTTTTATTTTATAAGTAAGGCTGTTAATTAATATAAGGTTTTACAGTTGCTTAAAGTTATTGATACTTAGAACTAAAAGCACTAAAGCGCTATTGAGCACATGCGACTTATTAATTACGATACATTTTTATTCTTTTAAAATTGAGATCTATATCTAAACTTCATGAGACTATGTTCATAACTGTAGGAGTTAACTAATATGTAAAGGATTAGGACGGACAGATGGACGGAAGGACAAAACCACGAAATTTAAAGCTACGACAAAACGAATCTATAAGAGTTCCAGTTTTTTGCCATTCGGCTGCGGAACTCTAATAAACGGTTAAGACAAAAACATTTTTACTCTGCCAATATTGTCGTGTGTTAACTGCATAAAATATTTTTGCTGCGAATGTCAAGACCGGAAACGTGATTAAATGGCAATATTTTTAACTCATTTTCCAAAATATTACCATATCAGCTGATAAAACAAACGCCAAATTGTTACTTACCGCTAAACAATGGTTCCCACGTTGTTTAATTTCGCAATTGATTGAAGTTAAACAATTTTACGTTTATAGTATTTTAAATTTTACTGCAACTGCAAACGCAGTTTCTTACAGTTACAGTATTTAGGATGTTAGATCGTAGACGTTTATTTTGTAGACGCCGATAACACCATAACACGAGACACGTGAAACACGCAGCAAGGATAGGGTAGCGACTTCACAGTGCAATACTTTGACAGTGGCCGACATGCACTAACAGTAGATTATAAAAATTGACAAGAGTAGTGTCTAGTGATGAGTCAGTCCTATGGTTAGTCGGGCCGGACTACGCTTAAACAGTAAACTATACTGAATCTGCAAATTACTGACTTAAACATTCCGTTATAACTCTTATTGAAAGTCTTACAAAAACACATTTGAGAATGTATTTATTTCGTTTACTTGTACGAAAAATATACCTACTTTGAAAATTTTTGTCTGTAATAATTGAATACACATAAATACCACTGCGAATGAAAGTACAATTTTAATAAATATAAATTATATAATATATATTTAAATAAAACATTGTTTGAATAAACAAGAATAAAATAATGCAAATTTATCGGGATCGTAAGGGTAGAAAAGTGTTTATAGAGTACAGAGAAAAAAATAGGTTAAAACTCAGATTTATTTTTATTCTATAAGAACTTAATTTAAACATGGAGATTTTTAAATACAAATAAGTATTAATTAAGAAACCATTGGGGACTAGGGCCATTTTTAGAGGAAATTAGAGAAATTAAGATATTAACACAACACTACTTTTAAATTTCTTTCATAACATTCTTTGCCAAAATGTAAAGAACATAATATTCTAGCATTTAATACGTTAACTTGTCGGCTCGTTTGCAAGCATATAATCATTGTTTGTTTAAATTATCGTGTCTTTAGGAACACGAAAGGACATTAAATCTTTTTTATAATGTTTAGACTGGTTGTCTACGTTGCAAATAGCAACATCACAACGTATATTTGTGGCAATAACGCTCTAATTCTCAACAAAATTCAGTAATAAAATCAGGTATCGTACGCAAACATGCACTTCGCGCCAGAATTACTTACTCTCCAGCTGACGCTACCCACCTCTGCTCACTATGCGCATTGCGCAATATCCTATCTTCTGTGTTTATTGTATCATGCAGGTCACATTGACACTGATTGACAGTCGAATCTTTGACAGTAGGTACTGTGTTGTGTTCAATGTGCTAAGTACTTGCTTATGAATACAGGTCTGAAATTAGTAAAATGAGATTTAATTTTAAAGTAATTTTGCGCCCCGAACATTTTGCCGCCCGGGGCAGGAGACCCCTATGCCCCCCTTGCTGCTGCCCTGATTTTAGCTGCAACAGAGACGATAATGTCAGCGCTAACTCAACAACAACTGCAAACATTTACATTGCATAGTAAAGACTGCATTCGGAAGAAAGTGGGATTTCCAGAATAATAATGTTTGTGGGTATTGGAATATACGCATTCCAGGTCTGAAAACTTTCATGATATTGCAGAATCAAAATCGAAATGCAGATAAAAATAATTTTTAGTTAAAATAAACTATAAAGCTATAATTAGAAGCTACTGAAAACATAAAACAGAATATCATTTTTTATTAAATTAAATGGAAAAGTTGAACGTTGGGGTACAAATGTACCCCGGCTGGTATTACGAAGGTTAATATATCCAAATAACAACAAAAATAATAATCCTATGGTCTACAATCAAGTGAAGTTATCTAATATAGATTTCAAAGTTGTATTGAAAATGTTAACGATGTTTGCTATACAGTTATAGTTATAACGCATAATATGAATAGGTGAACATTGCATAACATTTTGTTCTGCATATCGGTAGATTGAATGTACGTTTATGTCTGGATGTAGAGCGTGGTACCGTGAATAGTAAACAACTGAGAAGAAAATTACAATCGATTTTGTTATGCAACAAATTGTATAGAAATGATACAGAGATATGTTTTCTTCTGATGTCTAGAGCACTTAAATTAAATCGTCCAAGCATATTTGTTTGTGGATAGCCTATTTTTGGATAATATCCATTGCTGCGAAAACATAAATATTTAAGAAAATGTCTCTGGACTAATTCGATACCGTTTGCATACTTATTATAGGAGGGATTCCAGATTATTGCTCCATATTCTAATTTTGACCTAACCAATGCAAAGTGCAATGATTTAATTCTGAAGATGTTAGAAAAATCTAAGTAGATGCGTATTATAAAAGCTGGCACTTTAAAAGCAGTCTTAACTATTTCGTTTATGTGACATGAGAAAGTCAACATATTGTCAAAGGTTAGCCCTAAATCTTTGTTTTAATTTTTCAACTTTGACAAAATTGTTTACAAAATCTTTAACAATTTTTAACAAATATTACTACTGACGAAGATAACTGTAAGTGTTATCGAAACGTTTAGATTGTATAATTTAAATACACCATTAAAAACCCCAAAAAGATAAGTATTTTATTATGAGTGTTAATGAATTGGCTTCAGTTGACCTGAAAATGACACTTTGCATTTAGAAATGTTTAAGTCTAGTTTATTTTGTTACACCAGATGTAAATATTAAAATTATTATTAATTTTAATTACATATTTACCTTTGAACTTATTCGTTCATAACAAAACTTATAATAAGATGTAAATATTGTTTAAATCATTTTGAAGAGATTCACAATTTTTATTTTAGCTTCATATCATCAGTGTATAACAATTTTTGAACTGATATTGTTGCGGGCAAGTCTTTTATAAATATTAAAAGAGAAGAGAGCCTAAGTTTGACCTCTGTGGCACTCCAGATGTTGGAATAAATAGCTTGGAATTGTATCCACTATGCGAGACGTATTGCTGTCGGTCAGTTAAGTATGCTTTAATCAGCTGCACCAAAGAAGTCAACTTACTTAATATTATATGGTGATTAATTTGATCGAAGGCTTTGTGAAAGTCCGTGTAGAACCTTGTACATACCTCTAGAATTTCTGAACAATAATGTACAAAACAAGCTTAATTTGATACAGTTGATCTTTTTGATACGAATCTATGTTGATATGCTGATAATTGTGAGTCAAATTGGTAAGCTATTTTATCGCGCACTTTTGAAAAATTACAAAGGATGGAAATTGGTCGATAATTCTGTACATCAGAAGCTAAACCTGGTTTTAGAATGGGGTATACTCTTGTAGTTTTCCAAACTGTGGAAAAGTATTTTTTTTTTCAAAGATAGGTTAAATAAAATTGTTAAAGGATACGAGAATATAGGTGCACAATCTTTGACTACATAAGACGGTATTTGATCGGTATCTGCCGTAGATGTGTTTCTTAATTTCTTAATGGCAGTTATATCTTCTTCGGTAATATTTGAATGTTAATGTGACAATTATATGTGGTGGAAAGATCTTTGCTGGAACTGATTATTTATACACTCACGAGAAATATGCCGCGAAGACGTCAACAATTGATTGGGAACTATCAAAAGTTTGATTGTTAAGTTGAAGTGTGCCAGGAATGCGCGTTGCACCCTTCTTATTTTTAATACAGGACCAAAATCGTTTTGGATCAGAATGGAGCATTTTTCAGAGTTTCAGTCATATGTTTATTATGCAAAAGGGATAGCTGTAGTTTGATTAAGGACAGTAAACGTTTAAATTCGTCATAATAGTGCCGAAATTTGGTAATTTTGCATTATTTATGCATATTTAATTTCCTTTTTATATTATGTATTACCTCTGTAGTAAACCAAGATGGAAATTTACGACTATTTTTGTATTTATATTTATATTTATACTTTCATCGAGGATAGATTTTAATAAAGAGTAAAATTCCCGACATGCTTCGTGTGTCATCAAACGTTGAAAGTATATTCCAATCGACGTTCAAAATGTCACTGTATAATTTGGGAAAATTGGCTTTTTTAAATTATACATTAATTGAATCACGATTCCTCGAGTGCGAAGACGCCAAAATTTTCGGCAGTTAAGCGAGTTTGATAGGGTCGAATTGTGGGCTTATGAGAGACTGGCTTGTCTATGAGAGATATAGCCGATAGAACGCAACGGAGTTTAAACACTGTGGCAGTCTGTGTTCGGGCATGAAACCAAGAGGGCCGTACACGAAGAACGAGGGTACAGGACGTCCTCGAAGATAGCCGTCTCAGAGTATTGGCTCTCCTCTACACCGGCGATTGCGGGCCAGTGGTTTGCAGAACTTGGAAGAGCGATTGGGATGCGCACTGTTTATCGCCGGATAAGAACCTTTGGACTCTTTTCATTCCGACCCCATTTTGTGCTACCACTGACTCCTGGGCACCGATCTGATCGTCTAGCGTGGTGTAGAGAACGGGAAAATTGGGACCAAGAATGGAATTCAATTGTCTTCAGTGTTTGGGCATGCATGACGGTCGTGCAAGGGTGAGAAGACGGCGTGGTGAAAGACATGATCCCCAATTTTCTGTGGAAAGGCATGTGTACCACACAATTGGAGTTATGGCATGGGGGCTATTACTATTGGAAGTAGGTCACCTTTGGTCTTCATTAGAGGTAAAATGACCGCTGTGAGCTAGATCCAGGAGATCGTAGAACCCGATACTGTACTATATGTTCAGACCATCCCAACAGCATATTCCAAGAAGAAAACGCACGACCTCATGTTGCTAGGGCTTCTTGGCTAATTTTGAGGCCAATCAAATTGCTTTGTTGCCTTGGCCACCAAGATCTCCAGATCTTTCACCCATCGATCACGTCTGCGATATTATGGGAAGATCACTCAATTTACCCCCACAAACTCTAGTGGCTCTGCAGCATGAGTTACATATAGCATGGGATGAGATACCTTAGGAGGACATCGATCACCTCATTAGAAGTATGCCCAGACGTGTTAATGAGTGCATAAGACATCGTGGTGGCGCAACACATTATTAAGTTTTTGAAAACATTAACAGCTTAATTTTTATCAAATTTTGATCGTTTACTAGTCTAACTCGAATACACTTATATACCTAAAATTGTTCAAATAAATTGATTATTACTAGGTGTTCTTCTTTTCTATGTCACTTAGTATATATATATATATATATATATATATATATATATATATATATATATATATATACGATATGTTTTATATAACTTGAATCCTTGTATGGAGATCTCGGAAACCGTAATAGATACGAAGTTGGTTAAATTGATGCAAAGTTAATATGCCGTTTTGAAATTTACCATTTTCCAAGTATTTCCGGAAATATTCGAAAAAAAACGAAAATCGGCATTTTTGTTTTTATTTTTTCCGTTATTTGAAAAGTACCCAAAAAAATAATTGCGCAAATTTGCCTCAATTTAACCAACTTCGTACCTATTACAGTTTCTGAGATCCCCAAAGGACTCGATTTGTAACACCCTGTATATGTATACACAGGATGATCCTTTTAAATGGTACCAACATTGTGATTTCTGAAACGGTAAGAGATATATACGAAATAGGTTAAATGGCGAAAAAGTTTCAGTTTTAGGAACCAATCCACTTGTATCAAAACATGCTTTAAATGTTTTTCAGTTTAAGAGTTATACGAGGAAAACCAAAAAGTTCAATTTTCGATTTTGCCAGTAATAAGTTTATTTTAAAATATCAAAAATGATACAGGATAATTTTAGTTGATTCAACATTCGCTATCTCAAGAAGCTAGATTTTCTGCGGCGTTTAGTGTCTTTGAGGATATCAACAACTTTTTTTCAAATACATACCTGTATGTTTTGTAATTTTTTACAGAATGCGTAAAGACTAATACAACTATGTAGTAAAATTGACAATTTTATGACGTTTTGTTTAACAAATAACCATCATCAATAATAGTTATGAGAAAATGTTATTTTACATTTGTAGAAACAACTGAATTATACACTGATATCAATTTACGATTATATCAAATTGTCGTCCATTGTTTCTAATGGTCAGCCTACAATAACAATTATTTATTATTTCTGGAGAAATACTTTCACACGCTTGTTTCATTTTTCTTTTAAGTGGTCGAAATCTCGCGTAGAAGTTGAAAAGACTTTGCCTTTCATGAAATCCCAGATAAAAAATCCAGAATTGTTAGATCTGGTGAATGGGCTGGCCAAGAAATTGGCCCATTGTTTCCGATCCACTTATTTGGGAAAAGATTGTCTCTAACATTAGCGGTGTTATGTGAAGGAGCCCCATCTTGTTGATAATCATATTTATACGAGTACTCAAAGGCATTTCATCTAGATAATCCTGAAATGTTGTCTCTAAAAAGTAGTGTTGGCTATTTAGAGTATAATCATAAAAATGAGGACCAATAATTTTTCCATCTAACACTCCTACCCACACATTAATCCCAAAACTTTCTTGTAAGTTTGTTTCGCTATGGAAGTGGTTGTTTACATCTGACCATTGATAATGTATGTTCCTATTGAACCATCCATTATTTGTGAACCTAGATTCATCAGACCACAATATTTAAAAAAATACAGGTCCGTATTTGAAAAAAAGGTTGAAGATATTCTCAAAACACGAAACGTCGTAGAGAAAATCTACCTTCTTCTTGAGATAGCTAATGTTGAATAAACTAAACTGTACATTTTTCGTCATTTAACCTATCTCGTATCTCTCACGGTTTCAGAAATCACAATCACCATTTAAAAGGATAAGTATATATATATATATATATATATATATATATATATATATATATATATATATATATATATATATATATATATATATATATATATATATATATATATATACATATATCCGCCATAAAGTTGGGTGTATATGGGAAAATTTTTAATTGTTTAATTTTACTAAAAAGGATGCCGATTTTTACCAAATCCAAAAAAAATTATAAAAATTCATATCTTACTCCTAATACCATTAGATGAAAATAAAAATGAAGATTTTTATCTTAAAAATACTTTATTTAACTAAACTACATAAGTTTGATATCAAATTGGTTGAATTTCATGTGAAATAAACACTTAAGGAACATAAATTTTAAATTACCGTCTGGTCGTGTCGCTAACTGTACCCATGTTCATTTTTTCCACATTTTATTGTGTTTATTTCACAAGCAATTCGTCTAATTTGATATCAAGTCATCGGTGGATTCTAATAAATTTTTTAGTACAATTTTCGATATCTTGTCAAATCAGCCCATATTTCAACAATAATAATTTTTGAAAATTCTCTCTAACCGATGATCGCGTGACATGTGTCAAAATAGAAAGTTTTTAGAAATAACAATAATACAAATTTTCCCATATGTACCCAACTTTATATATATATATATATATATATATATATATATATATATATAAGATGAACTCATTATAATATATTTTATACCATTTAACAATTATAACCAGCGTATGTTTACAATTATAATTATAAATATTTAATGGATTGATCAACAAGTAAGTTTACTAGCACCAAAACAGACATTTTTATATTAACATTACCGTCCGACGGGGTCAGTGGTGGTCATTTAGATGTTTTAATGGCACAAGCAAAATTTTGAAATTTGTCGTGTCGTAACGAAAAGTTTCTGGAGTGTTTCAGTTAGGGACTGCAACAAATTTATGATATATGTTTATCAAATATTAAACAAAACGTCTTAATCTATCCTTTGTTACAGCACTAAAATTACAAAAAAATTCTGTATAATATAAACATTGTAAAACTGCAAATCTTCAAAACAGAGTAAAATCTGATACTAGGTAATGAAAAAGTGATAGTCACCTCTTCTCGATTCAAGTATATTTTTAATTTTTGAGATATGTGGTTTGTTGTGGGCATTTTATGCAGGTGTTTTCTTTTATAGGCACTATGCAGTACAAATTTCAAGTTATACCAAGCGGACGCAATTCACATTCTTCGATACGGCTTCTAAGTTCTGGAAAGATCTAGCTAGTTCTTGTCCACTTACGTATGATACAAAATAAATTGAAGGTAGATGTTGATAGATATCCCTTGGTAGTTCAAAATCCTCCTATGCATCTTCCTTAAGTGCTTTAGTACGTTAGGCTAAAGTTAGCATGTTCCGGACCAGAATTGTAACAAATAAAGGCTGCAATATGGGGAAGCTCTACGCCACATGTGATGCTTAACGTAATTGCTGTGGTGGTTTGGGTTGAGTCCGTAATATGCTTTCTAAACTTCTATCTGCTGCAACTTTTTTCTTCCCATAGTCATCCACAAAACAAGTTCTTTTACATTTTATTTCCGGTGAAAGAGAAACCCCCATGCAGGCATTTGTTGATTGTCATGGTGGAAACTGCTGTTAATTTATGTTTGTGCCTTTCTAAAAATTTACTTTTCTTCCGATTAATGGTGAATTGGGGAGAGGTTGTGTGCGTGCTCCCAGACTAAGATAAATGTCCTAATGTCACATCCTTTACAGTTGATGCTACTACTATCTTATTTTATGTTTCAAAACAAATACTTCAGTGTAACTGGAGAATAAAATTTTCTCGTAACAATTTTCGTGAAAGTTTGGTGTCCTTGTTAGCAACAGTAGATGATTTACGTGGAATCGCATCACGTTAATCATGCTTTGTGTGCCAGGGCATGGTTTGTTTTCTGATTAATCTCTGCACTGGGCCAGAAATATATAACGTTTAGTTATCTACTAATTAGTCAGACTTAGTTTATTTACATTAAAGCGACGTTTTACTATTTGATGATCAACTTGTTGTTTGCTATAAATTTAACAGTCTACCCAATTTCGATTAGTTTTATCGTTTTGTAAGTAAGTGACCTCTGTGTGAAAGATTTGTTTCCACATACTTTTATAGTTAGTTCTTTTAGATTCGTTTTAGCTTTTTAACCCTCGACAAAAAAAGAGGGATGTTATAAGTTTAATGTGTATCTGTGTCTGTGGCATCGTACCTCCCAAACGGAGGAACTGGTTTTAATGCAGTTTTTTTTTGTTCGAAAGGTGAGTTGATTGAGAGTGTTCTTAGCTATGGTTCAACAAAATATTCCTAAAGTCGTGTGTTTCTCCTTGAAAAGTTGTGTACGTGCTTGTTTCATTTCAGCCATTAATGAATTGTTTGTTTAAAAGAAAACAGACGAGGGGAAAACGGATAGTATCGAACAGATAACATGTAAGTTACATTGCATATACATCGTGATTCAGATTTATTGTAGGTTTTGTAAGTCCGCTACGGTCAATTTTTATCAAAAATCAATTCTAACATTGGAAAGTGTAAGTTGTTTATCAAAACTTTCATCCGCTGGGGTCATGGGAGTGCGTAAATACGTATGTATAAACTGTAATAATTTGCTGCCTTCTATTCTTGTCGTTTTATTTGTCTTTTTATTGTTCCTGTAACTCAGGTAAAATCTTTCTTTTTCAAGAGAAGAACTGCACATACTTGATTGATTTATCTGGTAATTAAATAAATACAGAGCTCTGTTTAAAATAAAAATAAAATGCGAATAATTGTTAGTGTCGTGTTTTCGGATGAACACATAAGTTTATCTTGGAGGCTTAATTTCCGTCTAGGCAACAAGATGAAGGTGGTGTCTGGAAATATACGCAAGTTTCTTGCTTCGAAGAATTCCAACAACGGTTCGTCAACATTAACATTACCTACGAAACATTTCACGCAGCATGTTCGTCGAATTGTTCAACATTTTCGTGACTCCGGCTCCGTATCAAAAGGTAAATCCTGGCAGAATACCTGTATTTGACGAAGAAGGCTTAGAAGGTATTCGGGGATTGGAAGCTAGTTCCAATAAATCTTTGAGACGATTGTCTGCTCAAAGTGGTAATTAAGTAAAATTTGTTTTTATTACTAATGTTGATTATTTATTAATTGTAATTGTAGATTTCGTATGGACATGCCAGAGGGCTTGTAAAAACTGAAAATGCACCTGTACAAAATGTCTGTATTACAAGAATTGCTGCCAACTGATTTTGAAAAGCATCGAACGTACTGTACCTGGTTTAACGAAAATTTCAATAACAATGATGTTTGGGATATAACATTTTTCAGTGACGAGGCATGGTTTCATCTAAGCGGCTGTATGAATTCTCAAAATTACCGAACCTGGTCAAATGAAAATCCCCATGTATTTATTGACTCTATTACATCCAGTTAAAACTGGAGTATGCATTGTCATGCCGAGAAGGCGAATAATTGGAACAATTTGAAAATATAAATGCCGAAAGCTATCAACAATTAATTCTAAGACTCTTTATTGAACAACTGCACGACGACGAGCTTCAAAATGGAGATTTCCAGCAACAGCCCACACGGCCCGTACAACGTTGATATATTTATCACCAAAAATCTATGGGCACCACGATCTCCCTGCTTGACTCCGCTCGACTACTTTCTCTTTGGACATCTTAAAAATGTTGTGTATGCAAATCGTTTGCAATAACCCCACAACAGTTAGCGTCAGTCTTCGACAATATTAAACGTAGAGTAAACGTATGCTTAGAAAATAATGGATAACATTTTCAGCACCTATTGTAAGCTTTCGGAGACTATAATCTGTCTCCGTCATCAGTCAAATTAAAACTAAATTGAAATAAAAACATTCCATTTACTTATTGGTATTTTTAATAATAACATTAAGTGGAGGTAGTTCGACAATCAATAAATATAGTCTATTTCTGTCGTTTCAAATTTTGCTATATTTATTGTTGATATATCAACTTTTGAATTTCCCGCCCAATCCCGTATGTACACCACTGGAAAAGGTAGAGACCACTAAATGAAAGAATAACTTTTTTGAAGTAAGTGGAGCACGTCAATCGATCTGGATCACCCTGTATATTATCAAACATGCTACATGGAAATCTCCGTCTTTGTCATTGCCCAGTACCTTAAAATTATTTGTCATGTTAAGCGTCATAAATGGGCGCGTTACCATTTTGGAGTTATATATTAGTAAATTTTGATAAAGATTCACAAACAGGGGAAGTGATAGAAGTTAACATTTTTTTTTCACTGCGGTAACTCAAAATGAATGAACGGAATTTCATTTAAATTTGAAATACTTAATTGGCCTGAATGTTTAGGACACCATAAGTTTTTTACAGTACATTGTGTAGGGATTGGAAAAATAGTGAAAAAAATGTACAGGTTGATTGAAATTCGAGCTTAAGCATGCGGATTTCTCTTATTATAAGAGATAGAACACAGATTTAAATTTGGCACTTTTGCTAAATGTTATGCTGATTAGTAGTCGGAAAAGACTTGGTTATTTCACTAGTTAATTATTTTGTTTCATTTTATTTTATTTTTGACTATATTTGGCGCCCGACAAACAAATTAAGCACTGTTGTATTTGGAATACGGTTCAATGTTAGACTATGCTCACCTTTCATACTAGTCGCAAGTTATCTATCCTTTATTCCGTTACCTGCACTGGGTGATTCAATCGAGCTCAAGCATGGGGGTTTTGTTTATTATACGAGATAGAGCATAGGTATAAATTTGGTAAGTAAGCTAAATTCTATGCTGAATCATAATTTTAAAAGAAACTTGAGCTACCTTGTTTTGTTTTTGACTTGTGATCCGCACAGGAAAAAATCCTCCACGCATGCGCTTTGTGTAGTTTTTAATTTCATCCCCTTAAGGGTAGACAACCGCAGACACGTATATTAATTGTCGGCTTCTTTTCTGGCGTTATTTTGAACCCCTTGATGATGTACTTTGATCCTAACCCCATAATTAGTACCCTTTTGGAAGTTTTAAGAGCTTTTAGTCCAACCCTTGAGGACTATCTGATTGATCCTGCGAACAGATTTTTAATTACAACTCAATTCTAAGTCCTGAAGTAATAACAGAGATAAATTCAAGATAAAGTGCTCATCATTAATATAAAGTAATTATTTTCTGGATTTCTCCAGTTATGTAACCGCAATAACAACCTTTCGCTATTCAAATGCCTCTGACGTACTTGAAAAAAACCCGTAATTACCTAATTACACGAAAGGCATATAGACCTTGAAAACACAATTAGAATGTTTACGTTCTTTTGCGTGTGCGGCGTGAAGATTTCTCAGTTATGTAACCAACAATAACAAGATGCAAGTCTAGGACGTTGATTTGAAATCAGCTTCTGCCAACCTAATTCAATTTAATACAAACACAATGTGCAAGACTAGGATGTTGATATAAAATCAATGCGTTAACCTTTGGTAGTAAAATTTTAGAATGACGTTTCTACTAAGTTATGCTATGGCAAGGAAAACCTGTTTCGTGCTGTTACTACCAGGGCTAACAAGATATCAATACACATTCAATATTAAAAGAAATAAACAGTTATTGCCATAAACGCAACATTTTTAATTTCGATGCATCGTAGTTAGCTACGTTTTGATATGAAGGTGAAGGTAAAAATATATCCAAAGTTATACTTAATCCTTTCCTAAGTACACATAAATTTTGTTCACGTTATGTGCACAAAAATAGGTGTTCATTACGTACCACTTGAAATTTATACATATTTTTCAAGAAACAATAATATTTTAAACTAATTGTAACTACTTCAGCAGTTGTGATTGAAACAGTAAGTAATACACGATTTAGACAAATGTTAGAATATATTAAAAAATCAAATTCTAGTATAATTAACAAGTTATTATGCAAATATTTCAAGATTGCATCAAGTTATTCTTAAACAAGAAAACAGTAATTACATTATGTTAAGCCAAATGATTAATAAGCAACAGTGACATTTTAGAATCAATAACCTTGATTCGATACGTGAATTGTAATCAAAACGCGTTTGTTTATTCACACTGTAAAGGTATCTGCTTCTTAATGTATCCGATACAGAGCAATTGATCGAAATAGGCTTCCAAATTCATATTTTCGTTACGAAAACATCCAATCTAATAATTTCCATGCACACCATATGACACATTTGTTGAACCATCTGTTACTGTGTTGCGAAAGACAAGCACAAAAACTTTAGGGTAACGATTTGCTCTTTAAGAAATTGTTAAACAATTTAGAAATACGTGTATTTCCGTAGGTATGCTGGTTTATATTTAAATTCCTCGGATGTTTTATTTTACACTTCGCTTGCAATTTGTCATCAGTTATAAAAAAAAAACACTACGAGGGACAAGCTACAATTATTGAGAATAGAAGATTGATACAAGTTTTTAGACTTTTTATTTTAAATATGTTCAAAGTAATTGCCATTTACAATAATGCACTTAACTATTTCTCTCCTTCCATAGTTTAAAAGCGTTCAACCAGCTGTCTTTAGGGATACTATCAAAAACACTTAACGGCGATGTCAATCTTCTTCTGATTGGAACCTTTTCTCTCAAATGTTTTTGAGCTCAAAAATAGCTAGAAGTCACACATCGCCAAATCCAGTGAGAAAGGAGGATGTTCTATAATTTTGATTTTGTTTTCCGCTAAATACTGAACAGTTTTCCTGATGTGTGACGACGCGTTATCATGATTTCCTTTCTTGGCACTTTAATGAACACAGTAGGCAAACAATTTTCAACATACCTTTTAGCGGTAACTGTCTTCTGATCTAATTTAATTGCGGCCACCAAACCTGTACTTCTAAAAATACTGCGTACGTAACTTTTTCATTGCTCGTTGTTTTTCACCATAGTAGGGGTTTCCTAGTCTTCATGTATCCAGCTTCGGCTTTCTTGGGAGTGGGAACATCAAAAGCGGTATGTACGGGTGGCCAACTAAGAATGCGAGGTACTGTATCTGGGAAACTATACATCGTAGAGGTTTGCGGAAAAAAAGTTATTACTAAACGGCCAATACAAAAACCTGGAAAATATTTGTATGTTTCTGCAATCTTGAATCTAAAAAGTGATGTTTCTGTGAATTCTGCTATATTAACCTAAAAAAATAACTGATCTTTGAAGTCGAGGATAATCTGAACTTTTTGTTTGGCACTTTTGACGTATCTATAAAATAAAGTGGTGGGGTATTCAAAGGTTTCCTTAAATGACCCCATATCTTCGAAACAGCTAATCCGATTTTAACAAACTTGGGCGCGTTGAAAAGAGCTTTTCTTGGGCTACAAATGTTAAAATAATTGAAGTTTTGTTAGTTTCACATGTCGTCGCTAGAGGGCTTTGTTCGACATTCCGACAGAAACGGTTAATTTTCGCAAAAAATTAAATGCATTGGTATGACTTTTTCATGAACAAGTAGCTAAATGATGCCTAAACAAGCTCGCGAAAACCGCATCTCGATATCTTGTTCCTAACCTAAAATATCGGCCAAAAAAACTTTTTTTAATTATATTTTTCTGGAATTGTTTCTATTATGTAAGTTGTGGCCCTAAAAGGACCGATTTAAAGGAGGAAGGTTTTAATGCCCCGTAAATGCTCGAAATGCTGACCATCACTCTGTGCATTGCTGAGGCCTCTTATGGTAGACAAACTGCAGCTTCAATTTCGGCTCTGAATAGGTTACCTAGAAATTGCGATTTTAAATGTTTGTAAATTTATACACCAGAATAAAATCACCTTTTTTTGAAATTACTACGGGCAAGTAAGCAATGCTAAAAGTTATACGAAAGGTCTATTTTTTGTTTGTTTAAATGCAGATTCACTATGGATATATACGAAAAATACAATTAATAGAAGCAGGCAATGGAAACAGATACCTAAACAAAACATACATAATCCTCAAATTGTCAATAGTTGTCAATACTTTCGCGTTACTTTGAGCAATTTTGGTGCTTTCAAAATAAGTTTTACGAGTAATGAAGCTGTTAATATGCTTGCGGTTTATTTTGAATATCTTCAGAATGCCGCAGTAGCTAAAAGAGTTTACGCGGCTCGATATCCAAATCAAGAGCATTATCCACTGACTTGGGTATATCACGGACAACGGTTCAAAATATTTTGAAGGACCATAGGTAAGTTTTAATGGCCATCAAAATATATGGGTATTCGTTTAAACTTTTTTAATTACTTTAAGGATGCACCCATATCATGTCGTTTTGCATCAGGCCTTGAAAGAGGAAGATTTTGATCGAAAGTTGGACTATTGCCATTGGATGTTAGGCATGATACGCGAAAATAGAGAATTTTTATTTCAAATTCTTTGGACCGATGAAGCCACCTTCAGTAGTGACGGGAGAGTCAATCTGCACAATATGCATTATTGGTCTGCAGAAAATCCCCATTGATTGCGTGATGTTCAGCGCCAAGGACGTTGGAATTTAAATGTATGGTGTGGCATACTGGGAGGCAGAATTATTGGGCCATATTTTTTAGAGCAACCCCTAAATGACAATGTATTTCTTGACTTTTTGGCCAATCAATTACCGTTGTTGTTGGAAACGAGGCAAAAATTTGTTTTTGCAGTTGGATGGTTGCCCAGCATATTTTGCTATTAATGTGCAGAGCATATTAATGCAGTATTTCAACAGCGGTGGATTGGAAGAGGAAGTCTGTTTCATGGCCTCCGCGATCGCCAGACTTTAACTTACCTCGATTTTTATTTATGGGGGCGCTTAAAGGACATCGTGTTTCGGACTCAACCTACTACTAGAGAAGATATGAAAAACCGGATTCGTAACGCAATACGTAACATACCGAGAGCCGAAATTGAAGCTGCAGTTTTGTCTAGTCATTGAGTCAGAGGCTTCAGCAATGCATAGAGCGTGATGGTCAGCATTTCGAGCATTTACGGGGCATTAAAAACCTTCCTCCTTTAAATCGGTCCTTTTTAGGGCCACAACTTACATAATAGAAACAATTCCAGAAAAATATAGTTAAAAAAATAAAAATTTAAGGGATTTTCGTATAAAGTTTTCTTTGGCCAATATTATAGGTTAGGAACAAGATATTGAGATGCGGTTTTCGTGAGCTTGTTTAGGCATCATTTAGCGTTCATGAAAAAGAGTCATACCAATGCATTTAATCTTTGTGCGAAAATTAACCGTTTATGTCGGAATGTCGAACAAAGCCCTCTAGCGACGACATGTTAAACTAACAAAACTTCAAATATTATAACATTTGTAGCCCAAGAATAGCTCATTTCAACGCGCTCAAATTTGTTAAAATCCGCTTAGCCGTTTCGAAGATACAGGGGTTATTATCCTCGACTTTAAAGATCACTTATTTTTTATTAGGTTAATATTGCAGATTCACAGAAACATCACTTTTTAGATTCAAGATTGCTGTTACGCCCCCTAGCGGCTATTTCAGAAACTTTAAAATACTTTCTAGGTTTTAGTATTAGCCGTTTTAGTAATAACTTTTTTTGGCGCAAGCCTCTACGATGGGTAGTTTCCCAGATACAGTACCTCGCATTCTTAGTTGGCCACCCTGTACATACGTTTCATCGTCAGTTATAATTTTAGAAATAATTTGATGGCCTCCAGCATTGAACGTATCTAAAGTTTGTTGACAAATTCTAACACGTTCTACTTTTTGTAATTCTGTCAGATGATGGGGTACAAACAGAGTTACAACCTTTTCAAATGTTCGTGCAATATTGATCTCACTTGCGAGGATCCAATCTTCAGATTGGACTCTATCATTGCATAGGTAATGCGGTTGTCCTCTTTCAGCATCTTCTTATCGCAGCAATGTTTTCGAGGTTAACAGCAGTTAAAGGAGAGCCAGCTCCTTTTCTGTGTTCCACCGACTTGCAACCTCGTTCAAATTCTTTATACCATCTTTAAGCAGTAGCCAATGATGGTGCGAGAACCCCAAATGCCGACTTTAAACTTTCCTCACACTCATACGCGCTCAAGCCTTTCTTGAAATCATAGTAAATCATTATCCGAAAGTTCTCTCGTGATAATTCCATTTTTTCGATAACAGACGCTCATTCTATGGACTATTTCTCAGACACTATTCAACCGAATTGCACAAGCTAAACTGCAATTGACAGATAAAATAATGCACTATTTAATATACAACAATTTGTTTTGCACGGGTAACTAGATTTTTCAATTCTCAATAATTGCAGCTTATCCCTCGTATGTAACATGAACTAGTAAGTATAATATTTTAATTTATAAAAGGGGTATTAAATACTATGGATCAACAGTCTTATTTTTACTATCTACTTAAATCACTAATAATTAGCTAAGAATCTAATAACTATACTAATATAAAGGTTCAAACAACTAATTTTGGCTAGCCATAAAAACACCGCAATTAATATAGACCAGCATTATAAAAGTCACACGCGGTTGTATATATTTTGCGAGCACAAAAATAGTTTCAATGAAATTGATAATGATGGTTGCAGCCAATTCTTGAATTTATATGTAAGCCCAATAGAACTTATGCTAGTTGAAGAGATCCGTATATTCACTATCTAAATATATGGACGACTCATATTTTATTTAATTTTGCGGAGAATCTACACTCCCAAACCTTTGGTAAAAATGTGAAAAGAGTATTTATCTGTAACTTAAAAGAATATGTTCACGGGAGAGAATATTTTAACACATTTTGAGGGCTGATAATTACATCACAAACCTTTCTTGTAAAAAAAATTGCTTCTTGCACTTTTTTTTCATTGACATATTTACAGTTTTTAAATTAAAATTAACCTGTACACAAATGGACACAAATGTATGTTTCTTACAATGCTGTTTTCAATTTACAGTAATAAAAAGTTAGGGATTTAAACCAAATAAACATATCGTTGTATTTTCTTCAACACCATCAACTTATAACTTCATAATGTGAAATAAAGTCGACCCCTAGAAAGTATATAGGAATCTGAGAAGCTAAAATAAAAACTGAATATGTGTTTTTATATAATTATCATCACCTACCCTTATATCTGTTCTTGCTAAAATTTGAACTATTCATAGCACAAATTGAGAAATAGTAAGGTAGCAGTTTACAGAAATTTGTCACTACACCTTATGTCTTACATACATTAGGAAGGGACCATCATTACATCCTTCCCATATCAACCACTAATGATCGAACTCACCAACAGTGATTCACATGAATACTTAGCAAAGTCTTCCTTAATACGAAGTTCTGAGATTTTGAACACGTTTCACGGACCGTTCTAAACAAACGCTTAGCTTAAGCATAGTTGGTGTTCTGACTATAGAGCGGGTCACAAGATTTCTGAACAAATACGTTGTGCGCACTGGCGTTCCGGTGTGGCGCTCTATATGCATCATGTGATTATACTACTTTTTCTGTTTCTGGGATTTTTATATATTCATTTGCCGGCTGACAAATTGCTCCTGTAACACATTTTATTTTGCGGTTCACTGTAGACTTATGCATTCCACCAAATAAAAGCTAAACTCAGTTGATGGCATCCAGAGTTGCATAATACCTCAGACAAATAAGTAGCTGATTAGTTGGCGACACACTGTTGTTCCTGCAAAAAAACAGATATGTATAACGTATATAATTTTATAGATCATTGATCTAACGATTCATACTCAACCTCATACCACGTAATGTAATAGTACAATAACACTATCTCATACCTATAAATCGTGAATATATTCAAGTCTATCTTCTATTTGTGGAAGTATAGACAACACCGTTTCTTTCCTTAGACGGAAATGCTGGAAAAAAGCAAGTCTGGCATCGAATTAGAATGGTCACTTCTAACATAAACTTGTTTAGTAATTTGAATCTCCTGAATTGACTACTTACATTTAAGCAGTGCTTAAGGCCGTCCGCACACGGGTCGACTGGTTTGTGACTTTAATTTCAAACTGGTTTTACACTAGTCACATACACAACCAGTTCGCAACCAACACGAAACTTACCCCCACACATGAGGATGTTGAGCGTCTGAAACCAGTCACGTCGGATCCACCAAGATAGGTACTTTGCTATTGTAGGAACATACTTATCCATCTTTAGAACTATGATGTTAAGTAGTAGTTGAGATGAAGAGCCAGGGCTGAAGAGAGGACTCTAACAGTCCACAATAAGATATATATATATATATATATATTTTCTATTTAGATTTCAATATAATATTTAAATCAGATTTTTTTCAAATTGAATAATCAATTATCAAGTTTACTTGTTCTTGTCAAAATTTATTTTGACAATTACAGAAATTGACATAAGTTACCTTATGTCAATTTCTAATTGTCAAAATAATTTGACAAAGAACAAATACGTTAAACGTTGAATTAATTGTACGTTTATTCACAAGTTTGAAAAAATTCTGATTATATATATATATATATATATAAGTAAGTGGGTAATCTTGATTGATAATGAATATAAGATAAGTTTATTGAATGCAGTCAATTATGAAGGCCAAAAGTAAAAACCCTTTGTTAATGTGCCAAGCTTTCAATGCTTTATTCCTTTATCAAGACAAGCTACTATAAATATAATTAAATTATTTATAAATTAAATAACAATAAGAAACATACCTAACGTGAGTTAAATAATAAAGTTAAAAACAGAACTAACAATAGGAATTTGAGGAAACTAAATTTAATTGACAGTGTGTCAATAGTAAAACTAAATGGAATGTGACATAATACAAATGGTTAGTTACGTATTAAAACATTAACAACGGTAAGTGTTATGTTATCAAAAGGAAAAGAACATTAACAAAATTACTAGAAGAATGGACAATATTAACTAAAAGTTTACCACATTTTAGAGACAAAATTTTTTTATATATTAACTATTAGTAGAAAAACTATGTTCATAAGATAAGATGTAAAAATTATTTTTTTACTGTATAACATTAAGAAAAAGTTTATTAAATTATTCTGATAATTAACTTATTAAATTTGCATGGTTTTAGTTATGACCATTTCACGAAAGCACGATTTTCCATTTAAATATTTTTGTAATGTTACTTCTTAAAAATTTCTAGCATGTTTGCTGATGACATTTAAACAGTCCTTACTGATAGAAAAGCTATATTAATTCCTTCTAAAGTCATTTAGGAGATTTAATTTTAATAATTCTAATTTTGATGTACTTTACAGTCTTACATTGAGATATTGAAACTTATTTAATTCTTTAAAGGTTATAAGGATTTAATTTTAGTACTATGGTTACGATTTAATAGCTTTTGATGTACTTGATTATGCTTGTTTGATAATACATTTCCAGTACCTTTGTAAGAGATATTTGATACTTAATCCTATCTGTAACAGAAGACAAAAGTAGACGAAGTTTGGCAATCTTTAATATAATGATTTAAGGTACATATGAAAGGTATAATTTCTCCAATACTTGCATATTTATGATCACTTGATTTAACTTGTTAGTAGATAAATACCTCTTTCGTTAAGAGATATGTTGATGACTTAATCCTATCTGTAACAGAAGACAAAATAGACGAAGTTTTGGCAATCTTTAATAATTACAATGAACATTTACAGTTCACATATGAAAGAGATGATAACAATTGCATACCATTCTTAGATATGTTGATCCACAGAGACTTTCACAACATATTACGTACAGAATGGTATAGAAAAACCTTTTTTAGTAATCGATTCATTAGTTATCACTCACAACATCCTTTTAAGATGAAAACCAATCTTGTCTTAGCATTAAAAATAGAGTCATAAAACTTTCTCATATTAATTACCTTAAAATGGTCTTAATACACTTAGAAATATATTACTAGAAAATTCTTTTCCTAGATATTTACTTAATAAACTTATTTTCAATACACCGCATTGTATTAATTCTAAACAAAATTGCGAACAAAATAATAATATTAATCATGACAATAATAGTATATCATATGGTTCATTGCCTTATATACCTTTTCTCACACCTCAGATATTAAAAGTTCTCAAGGTACTCAATGCCAAGATAGCTACAAGTAACATCAAAACTTTACGTAACCTATATACTAAAATTAAATCTCCCTTAACAACTTTAGAAAATTCAAATATAGTTTATTCTATCCCATGTAAGGACTGTTTTAAAGTGTACATAGGGCAAACATCTAGAAATTTATTAGGGAGAATAACATCTCACAAAAGTGATTGTAGAAGGAAAATTGCTTCATGTAGCTTAGCTGAGCATGTCATCCAACAAAACCATGACATGAATTTTAATGAAGTTACTATATTATGCAAAGAAAATAATTTAACTAAACGTCTTTTCGTGAAATGGTCTGCATTAATGAAAACAGCAACACTCTTAATAAAAAATCAGATGTTAATAAACTTAGCATTATTTATAATTACATCTTATCTTATGACCATAGTTTTTCTACTAATAGTTAATATATACAAAAAATTTTGTCTCTAAAATGTGGTAAACTTTTAGTTAATATTGTCCATTCTTCTAGTAATTTTGTTAATGTTCTTTTCCTTTTGATAACATAACACTTACCGTTGTTAATGTTTTTAATACGTAACTAACCATTTGTATTATGTCACATTCCATTTAGTTTTACTATTGACACACTGTCAATTAAATTTAGTTTCCTGCAAATTCCTATTGTTAGTTCTGTTTTTAACTTTATTATTTAACTCACGTTAGGTATGTTTCTTATTGTTATTTAATTTATAAATAATTTAATTATATTTATAGTAGCTTGTCTTGATAAAGGAATAAAGCATTCCGAAAGCTTGGCACATTAACAAAGGGTTTTTACTTTTGGCCTTCATAATTGACTGCATTCAATAAACTTATCTTATATATATATATATATATATATATATATATATATATATATATATATATATATATATATATATATATATACGGTATAAGCAAATAATAAGTAATTACTAACACAGAAGCATGAGCATACTAACAAAAAAAAAGAAGATATTATTCACTATTATCAGTATCGTAGAAATAGAAGAACATTAAGGGAGTATTGGTATCTATATAAATAGAAATACTTTACTCATTTAAGGCGGTTTGTAGCAGCACGACAACAAAATAAAGCAGCTAGCAAGTTTATAGCATTCTATAGAATCCAAAGGTTGTTATATTGAATTGTTGAGAATGGTTACTCCTTACATCAGGAAGGTGGACACAAACATGAGGGAATGTGTGGGTGCAGATGTAAGACTATTAATAACTTTGACGTAAGCTATTTTTATTGTTAAAATTTAATTCAAAAAATTTTGTTGTAAATTCGTTAGATCGAGACCCTCAGAGAAGCCAGTATAATACTCATTTGTAGTGGCGTTGCTCTTTGTTTCACTTGTTTGTACTGATAATACTGGTGACTGTATTGAATATACAAAGGAATAAACTGAGTGTGGCGAAGGTGCTGAGACATACAATGTGGGTTGAGATACGGTTTCTGTTAGATTTGATATTTCATCCATCACAGTCAAAACTCGGCGTTTGAATCTTTTAATTTGAGAATCACTGAATTCTTGTAATTCAGGCATCAAGCTGACAGGAACATTTTCAGAGCCGCTTTTTTGTTAGATGTGTCAGCTACGGATTCCTTCACAGTTGATTCCACTCTTGTTTTTATGGCTTTAAAATATTCAGCCACACATTGATCAGCGCCCGCTGCAGATTTATTCCTCTGCACAATGTTTCTTGCTCGAGCAGGTGAGTAATGAACCGGTCCCGTGTTTTTTCGTTGTATAGGTGTTTCATGTTCTGAATGGTTTACGAGGGGTGGTGATTCAGTGTTACCATCTATAGTTTCATCTTCTGCATTTTCTTCTTGTGGTACTGGCGGCAAATTTCCAGGTGAGAGAGGAAAGTATTTTGAAAGATGAGAGACTACAGTTGGAGAAATTGTTAAATAGACTATGAAAGTTATTTGGGATGTACTGAATGAAATTTATATGCCTGTACCAGATGAAGATCAATGGAAAAGTATAGCTGATCGATTTGAAACGTTATGGAAATAACGTTCAATTCAATTCAAAATACTGGTTCTGAAAACTTTAATTACAAGCGGTCTTACTACTGGCTTGCTGCGATGCTGTTGGTCCTTTCACCATCATTGAACCAGGTTATGCTGGGCGAAACAATGATGGAGGTATTTTCTCAGCCAGTGCAATGAAATACTGGATGAGGAGTAATGCTGTAAACATTCCTTCCCCCAATTTCCTTACTTCTTTGTCGGAGATGAAGCGTTCAGCCTAACGAAAAAGAAAAGAAACTCTCAACGAAGTGAAGCGCATATTCCATTACAGGTAGAGCCGTGGAAGGGAACATATTGAATGTGTGTTTTAACATTGTAAAAGCTACTTGTGTGCTGCACAGCTATGTATGTAAACATGAAGGAATATATTACAGACCCAAAAGAATAGGAGAGGATACTGATACGGAAGGATCACCAACCATTATGACAAGGCAGCTTGTAATACGTGAAAGTTCATCGGCAGCTACTGTGAGGAATTATTTGGCTAACAATTATGATTCGGATTAGTACTACATAATTAAAATAAGTCAAATATTATTACTAATTCAATGCATGTATTTTTAATAATAATATGTTTTATTTAAACTTGTACATACCTGACATGTTCTCTTTCTTTGCCACCTATTGCCATGCTTTCTCCGTTATATCTTTCCTAGAATATTGCGGACGTATAAAATTATACAAGCATTTATGTTTTTAAACCTCTTCAACAAAAATGATATTCATTTTTTGGACACTCATTTTCCCTGATGTTTACTAGCAACCATGCAACTTAACTACGCTGCGACCTAGAAATACAGTCGCTCACAACCAGTTGTAGATTGATTTGAAATCAGTTTAGTTTCAGTCGACTCGTGCCCCCCCCCCCACTTCTATACACAGGCAAGGTTACAAAACAGTTGCATGCTCAACCGGTTTGGGACTCGCGTTGCAAACCAGTCGACCCGTGTGCGGAGGGCCTAAGTTTTAAGATCGCATTTGAAGTACCGGTGCCAACCCATTAAAGAGTACTTAGTAATTTAAGCTTTTAAGTTATGTCGGTGAGATCGGCCATTAAGCATATATATGAGCTAATTTTTGATAAATGGCTCACATTACACTGTGACAGAACATTACAGTTGAAGGCGGTATTTTGCGTCATTTTTTCCTTTCATAACCAACTTAATACGTTTTAGTGAAATTAATGATTTTAATAATTACATTACAAACCACAAAAATGCACTATCAGTGCAAAATGTATTAAAACATCTAAGTAAAATTTATTTTGTAGTGAAACAGCAGTGGATAGATGGATAATATAATAATTTTATTTCAAATACAGTTGATATTTTAATCACAATAGCCTACGAAATCTTGTTTTTCTTGCTTATACTTTTAGCACTTTAATTTCCTACAGATCTTGTAAGGATAAGAACCCTGCAATATATTACTTCAGTTTTTCAAAACTGTTTCCGAATTACACACCTAGCTTTTTTTTTCTTTCAGGGTTCTCTTTGTATTAGTATTTATTTCCCATTATACAGGGTGGATACTCTAAGTGGAATAAATTCTGTAACTCAAAGAGGTGAAGTCCGGGAGGAAAATCATCATAAGCATTCTTTATGATTGGTTCCAGACCAAAATCTGGGGGTTACAGTTTCTCCATATATTCACCCCCGGGGGTGAAGCAACCCCTAACTTTTTTTTTCAAATATAAGGGTAGGTCAAGTGATACACCATGTGAAAGCTTGTATTAAGTATTTATTTTCTCAAAATTTTAAACATTATTTTATTGAGCAAAAAATCAAAAGCAAAAATAATACTTAAACAAATAAATGCAAAGTAAGTTTCATTTGAGAACTTTCTTAAATTAAACCACGATTTAACCACTTCCTGCAAAGAAATCTTTTCTTATGGGGTACACTCATAACTTTGAAGATGTTCAAAATGGTGTCCATTTGTTTCTTGACAAAGACCCAATCGGTGATAAAAACCATTTCGCACGTTTTGAAACAAGTCTTGTGGAATATTTATGATTTCTGCAGTAATTTTGTCCCTCAGATACTGAAGGTCGGTCGGTAATGTAGCATGAACCGTACTCTTCAAATATCTCCATAAAAAAGTCAAGGGGATTAAGATCCGGGGATTATGGTGGCCATTCAAGTCTTCGATCAATCCATCTATTTGGAAAAATTTTATTTAAATAGTTCCGTACCGGCAATGCGTAGTGCGGTGGAGCGCCATCTTGCTGAAACCAAATTCTCTCATCCAAGTCATTTGGATTGTTATTTTGAAATAGACCCCTTAAATTTGGGAGCAGGTTATCCGTGAGCATAGAAAGATATAACTGCCCGTACGTTTAATTTTTGTTGATGTTGCGTGTGAGTTTCCCGCACCCAATGGGGATTGTGGTCGAAATTAAAGCATTCATATGAAGAACACGAAAATAGAATCCATTCCAACTGGATGTGACCATGGTCAATGAAGTCTATCATTCGTTCACAAAACTGAATTCTTCAGTGTGGATCTTCATCAATCAATTCTTGTAGCATTTGCGTCTTGTAAGGGGGCATCTTTGCAGTTTTTAAAACCTTTAAAACAGTTATATTACTGACCTCATTATCGCGCGCTAATTGCCGTGCCGAAATGATGGGGTTTTCTTGAATAGTAAACAAAACGTTCAGCTTTGTATTTTCGTCAGCTGCCTCTCTTCTTTGTCTTGACATGACCTAATTATAGCGCCTTTCTATTTTGCTAATTGTGCCTTGAGAATGCCGCGGTAAATCGGGATAATTTGCTTGAAATAATTCAGCCACCTCAGCTTAAGTGCGACTTCGATCACCATATCCGATCATATTAATATCTCAATGGGAAGCTTACGTTAAATTAAGTTACAGATGTGAAACTACACTAGAGGAATTATCTACTTAAATAAACGAGCAAAGAAAATACAAGGAACAGACTAAATTGTAATTGCTAATGTGGACGCTAACAAATCAAGCAGGACCTAAATCAGAATAAACACAGAAGATTAAGAGCGTTTTTCAATAAGAAATTGAAATTGCACGTTATCATACGGCACATTTTTATCTACCGACCATTAAGCATTGTCGAAATTAAAAGCATTTAGTGGTGTAAGAACACAGAAGATAAATATTTTTCCTTCAACGATAAGATCAGGCTTGTTGCGATAATAATGCGTTATCACTACGGTACATTTTTACCTACCGACATTTCAGTCATTTTCGAAATTAAATACCATTGAGCCAGAGAAAGTTGTTCATTTAGGTTTTTCACTTTATTTTTCAAATGCCCGAGAAAATAAATACTGCCTCGTATTCCTCTTAATACAAAATTTCACACTGTGTATCACTTGACCTACCCTTACATTTAAAAAAAAAGTTAGGGGTGGCTTCACCCCCCGTGGTGGATATATGAAGAAACTGTAACCCCCACATTGAGGGCTGAATACAATTATAAAGAATGCCTATCATGATTTTCCTCCCAGACTTCACCCCTTTGAGTTACAGAATTTATTCCATTTAGAGTATCCACCGCGTATAATAAAGCAAAACTAAATGTCCTACATCTTTTTTAGGGAAATTTACTATCAATTGGTGCAGTATGTGAAATCACAGGACCAAATCAGAATAGCAGTAGCTTGCATCAGTTGTTTGTTAAACATTGAACCTTGGTACTTACCAATTTTTTCTACCAGCAAAGGTTTAGCTTTTGGAATGTTTACAATGTATACTTCTATTGGCGAAGTCATAGACTGCAAGCGATTTGGAGGTCTGTTTAAATTTGTAAATGTATTTCAATAATTTATCCAGTCTGTTACTAGGAGTTTTGATTCCACAGAATGTTATAATGGTAACAAAAATAGTAAGTAATGCACATTTTATTTTGGTTGTAGAGAAGGATGCGATATTCAAAAAATTAATGAGTGAAGATTTTACAAATAAATTGACAAGACCTTTCATTTTAGTGACTGTAAGTTTTAAAACTTGTATTGTAAATGTAAACATATTCTTTTTAGGGCAAAGGAAATCCTGATATTAACACAAGGCTTTTTTTACGGGTTCTACAAGATCATTTACGAATTCCCATATTTATTTTAGTGGATGCCGATCCTTACGGAATAGACATAATGTTAACATACAAATATGGATCACGTGTGAATAACCTTAAGTAGTTAATCATTCTTTAATGCATTACACAATTTTCATTTCAGACCATGTCACACGTATCAGAAGATTTAGCAATACCTAACATGCAGTGGTTGGGTGTATTTCCAAGTGAAATTATTCCACTAGGAATCACGTGTTTACCATTATTGGAAAATGACATAAAGAAAATAAATAGCATGCTTTTACGTTTTTATATAAACGAGAATGACAGATTAAAAAAGGAATTGAATATCTTGTTGGAAAACAATTTAAAATCCGAAATAGAAGGTGTTATGAAAAGCAATAATTATTTGACAGACTTTTACTTAACTAACAAATTTGCTAGTCAAGATTATTTTTAAAGAAAATGTAGTCGAGAAGCATTGGTTTTAATTTTAATTTATTTTGTTTGTTCAATTACGACGTTTAAATGTTTATTTTTCTTTTTTCCCAACGGAATATCTAATTAGATTTTTTTTACAGAATGCTGTGCGTTTAAGTATTAAGAATAAAATTAATACGTTAGCTTAGTTTGAACTCAGTTAATTCCCCGCTACTGCTTTATACAAACGAACTGAATAAATGGAAATACTCCAAATAATTCAAAATAGTATCATTAGATTGAAATGAAATTACACACCAGTGGAATATTTTCCGTAATTTGTGTAAGAAAAGGGCGTTGTTCCATCAGTAGTTGCTCGACGTTATATTAACAAGTCACGTTATTTTATACTTAAAAGTAGTAACACGCTGCGTGAATACTACTTCACTAATGTTTTCCCTTATATTTAATACACATTTTATCATGTAAAATTGTTTACCTTTATGAGATGTCAAATTTGCTAAAATGCACAAGATTTTCTCATACATATGTTAACTCTTAGTTATTCTATCGTTTACACTTTTATATTATGCACAAATAAGGAAATGTCAATGTATTTTCAAAAAATCAAATAATTCGGTTGAGAGTTTTATAAGAGGCAAATGATTTTTTGTACGTTTATATACTCAAATTTTCCAATTTTCTCGCTAATTTGACGCATCGTGTGTATGCAGTATTTTGACAGCGTATGGAACGTATTTTGAATGTAAATGAAGTGAGTTTGCGCGGAAAAAAATGTTGTACGCAGAATATAAGTTGGTGTAAATGATAGCGCTGGATTTTAATGGAACCAGTGTGACAGATAAAAGAATATTGGAACGTTGTGGAAAGATTTTCATGTTGAAAGTATTACATTTGGATGAAAGATAATGTTTTGGGACAATTCTTACTGAGACGGCAGTCGTAAAAGACTACCGGATTACCACTGGCCCTTTGCTGCTGTGTACAAAAGAATTCGGAAATTGTTGCAGACGTATAAGTGAGTGAGTTTATGATATTGTATTAAAGTGCAGTAAGGAATATTTATGCATATTTTTGTTTGTATAAATGTTGTAACATTGTGCGATAATGGAAAATTGAATGCATGTTCGATGGTAAATGCGGAGGTTGTTGAATTGCGCGGAAAGAGGAATCGCCCACATGCGAGGTTTTCATGAAAAGTGGTTTGCATTGGTTCCGTCCAGGTTTTGCATTCGGCAAAGCGACGCAAGGAATACTCGATTGTGATAGGTGAATTTTGACTGTACCGCGAGAATGTTGGACAGGGGGTATAAATGCGAGAATCCAACCAGGGCAGTCCGAACCTCAGTATCGAACGTAATCCCCCTCTCGGGTAAGAGCTCTTGTGATATTTATTACAAATCTTTTAATTCCAAAAAAGTACTTGGCGATTTTACGCTCATCGTTCCGGCATCGTGATCTTCGCTGCTTCGGAGTTAGATCCGTCACTGCTTGCATACAGATAATACGAAGAAGCGGTCATCAGTAGAGGAGCCATAGCCTAGCAGCAAGCAGGAGCCGCCAGAATACAGCAGGAGCGAAGAAGCGTCCAGGACACCGCCACCATCAACTACAGGATCGACGTTGGGTAAAGCAATAGGTATCGGTTAATAAAAATATTGTTTTAATTACTTCTAATTTATTGTTTTATTTTGACACTTGTTTTTTATTTGGGTCTCTGATTTCCAAGTCTTTATTCCTATGGGTGTGAGACTGCACCTCGGCGGAGACCCGACCTTTCTTTAAAACAATACCTTTTCTTTTTACTTTTCAAAACCTTATTAACAACAACCGCGATGGGTAAGCGCGGTCGCCACCATGCTACCGTAACGGTTGCACCCCCAACCCCCAACGCCGCCCGTCCACCTACACCTACACACAGCATACACAACCCTCACATACGCACACACCCTCGCCTCGCCACCACCATCCTCATGTACACGCTCCCATTCAAACGCCTCGTCCATTTCCACCTCACCCACACATTCCTACACCTCTACACGTTCCACCGTCTCCACAAACCACACAAACCCGCACACACACATACACACACACACACACACACAAACCCGCCCTCTTACCCACACCTGCCCAGCCACCTGTACCTGTCGTGATTCTTACACCCGCTTTCCCCAATCCTAAACTCACCCGCTCTAAATACTCGAGGTATCACATCCGCAATATCCCGAAATCCATAACCACCCAGAAATCCTTTTACAACTCCATTAAATCCCTTAACCTTCCCTGGTTGAACTTAACGTTTAACCATAACCACACCTGTCTCCTAGAGACCTCCTCTCCCTTTCCGGATGGTACACAGCTTAGGCTGAGACACCATTTCGGTGATACCACAGTAATATTGACCCAACTATCAGGTCCCCGTCACTACAACTCCACTCCTAGAGCGCCCTCCTTTTCCTGCGTGATTCGTCACGTAGATAAGGACATCCTAGAACCCGCCTCGGTGTGATCTATTTTCCACGCGTAAGGAAGGCCGTTCGTATCACCGCTAAGGCGACGAATTCTCTTACATCCCTTGTTCGGATCATAACCTCTTCCCAAACCATCCTCGGGTACCTCCTCGCACGCGGTGTCTTCAATTTCTCCCGAAGTATTGTTCTACCTGCTCGAAGGTGGGATATACCGCTGAGGAGTGGCCAACCCTTGCCATCCGTTGTCCCAACTGTGGTGAAAGTCACAGATCCTCCTCCCGTAAATCCTTGGCTAACCCATGGTGTAACAACTGCAGGGAAGCTCACCCTTCGTATTACTTCAAGTGCCGGAAGCGGCGGGAACCTCCCAGTTCTTTGTCGAAGATGGCATCTCTCGAACCGACCCTGTCTTCCGAAGAGTCCGACTCGGAAGACACAGCCCACTTTAAACCCTCTCCCGATACCGAATCCCTATCCATCAAAGACTTCCTACAAATCCTCACCCACTCCCTCTTCGAGACGTTCCCCGATCGGCGAGATAAGGTTGTCCGCACCCTAGATTCGCTATCCCGAAACTTCTTTCAACGGAGTATCACCATCTGGGTATACGGTACGCGGATGAAGGTCGCCGTAATCCGCCAACCCACTCCTTAACTCCCTCCAAATGGATATCCTAGCAGGGACCGTTAATGCCAGAGGCGTTCCTCGGAAACACACACAATATACACATCCTTTCCATCACAGAAACAAAACTCACCCAGATGCACACTTAATTTCAACACATTTCACACCTAAACAATAGTCAACACGGAACCGCCCTCTTAATTAAAAATTGCTTCCATCCACTTCTTTTCAACTTCCTGCGTACCTACAGTATCGCTAATGCGTTGCTGCGATGGTACACTTTCCCACTTCTATAGTATTGATTTTATACTGCAACCCGCCCGGCCACAACACCCTATCCGATGACCTTTTAATGTACGCCTCTAGCCTCCCTAATGCAGTTATCCTAGGTGATTTCAATGCTCGCCACATCTAATTCGGTGACACCGCAAGTAATGGCAATGGTAACACCACTACTGGTCAAAACTACATTTTGTCCAGCTCTTCCAACACCTCCTTAATACACAGTCATTAAAGATTTTTCAGAAGCAGACTGGAATATGTTCTACTCCGTAATTACGGAAGCGGTCGATATCTCTGTACCATTAAAAAACATCGACATTTACCGCAAACCGCTTCCACCGCACATTGTGAACTAGATCAAAGCGAAAAGACAAATCTATCGTCAATTCTTGCCATCCAGGGATCCGGCTCTCAAGACCAAATACAATCGCCTTAACCAGGCGAGAAGCAAACACACGCCGAAGACTCGGAGCAAAATTACCTCCCAGTTAGATTATAGAAATGGTAAACTCTTCTGGTAAAAGTTTGGTAGACTGACCAGAAGAAAAGTTAACCCTAAATCCCACATAATCGACCTTCAGGGCAACCTAATCTCCGACCAAGGAAAGGCCGATTTCTTTGGTCACCAGCTCCAATCCATTTTCCGATACCCAATTTGATAACCGGTTCAAGGCACTCCTTGAAGAATTCCGCAACCTTAACCTTCTTGAAATCCAACTCGATAACGAGAATACCTTTTATGCTTCCATCACGCCCGACCAGGTCCACACTTATTTCAAAAAAGGAAAAAATTCTGGCCCAGGCCATGACGGCTGAAATCGCAAAATCCTCCGTCACTTACCCGACCCAACACTCCTCATTACTATCCAACATATACAACCAATGCCTAATCGTATCTCATTTCCCGACGGAATGGAATAATCCTCCTCCGTTATGATACCGAAACCCCACACCGACTTAACCTCACCTTCCTCCTATAGACCAATCTCCCTCCTGAGTTGCCTCGGAAATGCAGATTCTAGCCAGATGGCTTAGGAATCACCTGCTGATGACACCACCTTCTGGACGGTTAGTCGGAACAGCGAAACGGTAGCCCGCCTCATACCCAAAACCCTACGGAACTTTTCCAACTGGGCGAACCGGTGGAGAGTCTCTGTCAATCCCTCCAAAACCCAAACAATCTTCTTCCTACATCCTAACTTTACTGAAGATAAGTTTCCAAAGCTTCCCTCCACAAATGTTTCCCTCGCCCTAAACCAAGAAAGACTCACACTCCAAGATGAAGTTACCTACCTAGGAATCCTCTTCACCAGAACTCTCAATTGGCTCCCCGATGTAAAAAGAGTACTCAATAGGATTAGAAATCGCGGAAACCTACTGGGCGCCCTCCGGGGTAGAATCAGGGGTTGCCACCACTATTGTCCTCGCCAGGAATGTTTACCGCTACGTCATTTATGCATGAATTTAGCTATCCAACTTGTTTATACTGTCTTCTCGTATAAAACAGTGAATTAAATAGGGATGGTGAATATTCGTAGTGCATTTGACGAAATGGACATACGGTATTGAATAAGCAAATGTAGCAGAAAGGGTAAACCTATAAACGCGAAATCGATTTGTTTTCTATGCATATGATTTTAATTCTCATTTGACTAATAACACATAACCTTAATTTTTTTGTTTATCCTTCTTTAAATCATCATTTATTACACACTTTAAAGAAAATGGGTGTCGCCTGATATCAGTATCTGCTGTTCAAGAAGTAAGTATGACATTAAGTGTTTATATCTTAATTCATTACAATCACGAAATTACAGCGTATGGCCAGCGCCTGGTGTATATCTGAGAAGACGGTAAGAAATATCAAGTTTCGAACTGCGTCTAACCTTGTTTTAACAAAACGACCACGCAAGAAAACAAAATCTGACGATCTATCTGAAACATCCAAAATGGGCATAAGAAATACATTGTACAATATTCATGCACAAAGTGAGTAATATTACATCACAATCTTTTACACATGTTTGGCATACTAACTTATTTACAGAAAAACATGTCACAGTTGCAAGTTTAAATGCAGAAATTTGTAACAGTCACATATTAATTAGCGACAGAAGTCTTCATCGTGCAATCCAGTCGTTAGGATTGAAATTAAAAAAAAAACTCTAACCGTAGAGCTTTATTGGAAAAAAGTTATATCGCAAAAATACGAATTAAATTTCTTAAACAATACATTAAAGAGACCAATTCAATCGTCGGCAAGTAGTATTTATGGATGAAAAGTGGATGTACTCTAAGGGAAATTCAGGAAAATCATGGCAGGTTGAAGACGACATTAGGAGTGTACGAAAACCTCAAGGCTACGATGGCAAGAGATTTATTGTTATTCACGCCAGATCTGCTAGAGGATTTGTACAAGGTGCTGCTCTGTTATTTGCATGAAGATCGTTAAAGGAAAATTATCATGGTGAAATGAATGGTGACATGTTCAAAAAATGGCTTATTCAACATTTGCTAACAAATTTAGAAGAGCCTTCGCTAATTATAATTGATAACTCACTATACCATTCAATGTTAGTTGAAAAGCTACCAACTTCATCCTGGACAAAAGGCAATATGGTTTCCTGGTTAACACATAGTCACATCAGTCACGATCCCGCACACTTCAAAACCGAGCTGTATGGTCTAATTAAGTCATTTCACATACAAAAAAGGTACTAGTGAGTGAAATAATAAAAAGCTACAGACACGAAGTATTAATATTACCACCATATCACTGTGAGTTTAGTGCGATAGAATTAGTATGAGCACATGCAAAGGGATATTATGACAAGCATTATTGGATGAGGTGGCTATAAAGATGAGAACGTAATTGCTATGCGGAACGCAGTTTTACAGCTATGTCATGAAACCGTATGGGATAATTATATGCGACATACTGAAGAAACAATAAAACAATGGTATACGTTTATACCAGAAATGTTGGACATCACAGTTGAACTGGTTATTAACATCGGAAACTATTCTGAAAGCTCGGATGTAGATAGTGACTCCGATTAGAAAGTTTTACACTTTAAAAAGCATGTTTCTACAAAGTACAATTAGTAATACAAGTGTTAGTTCGTATTTAATACAATTTCTATTAGTAATGTACTTCAATAATGTAAATACAATTTATTTTGTGATAAAATCCTTCTCAATATGTTAATTCACAGATTTCCTATAGAATTTAATGTTCCACATTAAATGCCATCTTTGTACGAATCATTTTATTTAGGCACATAACTTAACATAATTGTGTGTATTAATGCTACCATCATATTGTGGGCCATCATTGCTACTGAATTGGTATCAACATTAAGAAATTATGATGATGAAACGTAGTAGCCTTGCGAGGTGTAAATAGTGCAGCTTGACAGTTGTTCCATGCAAATTGTTTAACCTATAAATTTAAACCTCTAATCAATCGTATGATAGTATGATTGTTTATCAGAAACTTACAACACAACCATTCTCACGTTTTTATAATTCCGCCGCAATTATTAAATGTTTACATTTTGTTGAAAATTGCATTGTTTGTAAGTTATAACCTTCAGGCTGTAAAAATGACGTACCAAACACCTATTAGATTTCAAGAATATTGTTTTTCAACCGTTATTACGATAATCAACGTTCTCTAATTTTTACAAAATAAATCACAATAAATAAATAATTGTATTTTGGAATACTTCAGCTTTAAATGCTGTCATCTCGAGGTATACTTTCTAATCAGAATTTATTATAACGAAAATAGTTTTGACTCATGTTTTTCATATTACACCATATGATTGTATATGATGACGTTGCAGTAAACATTCCTGGCGAGGACAATATATACACCAAGAATTAATTAAGTAATATATATATATATATATATATATATATATATATATATATATATAGAGAGAGAGAGGAGAGAGAGAGACTGACTCACGACTATTCCTCGGTCCCTTTTGCCTAAACGGTACAAGATATCAGGTTAATTTTTTTGCGACATATCTAAATTGATAACTATTTTTTTAAATTATTTTTATTTATACAGGGTGGTTCAGAAAATTGTAATATATCAAAGTTAGGTATTTTATGTCATTTTTAGATTATACGTTAAAAATTAAGTTAACTTTATTCAACGTTCCCTATACAATATCGCTTACCAATTTTGATTTTAATATGAGAAAAAAAAATTATTAACTAATTGCTTTGTATTATCAGGGCCTGCGCTAACTAGGGTCGTAATAAGTTTACAATTCTTTGATATATGCCAATATTTCGGAGCGTTTATTCTGTTCCTTTATCAAGGCTTCTACAATAAAACACTGTTAAGATAAGTTGAGTACTTACGTCATTACTTACATCTAAGTTATTTTGTGAAAACTAGCTTATTGTGCTTAATAGATGATTTTACAGGTCCAATTTTGAATAACATTTTACTGTCACTAATTATTGATGATTACCAAGTCCTGATCTTACATTTTTAAAAAGAATTTGAAAATTTTATATGACAAGCAACATGTGCTTGCATTAGTAGAATTTTTCTGTGAAAGTTGGTTACATTTATTTTACTTAGGTTGTCACAGATATATTAAACGCGGCAAATTTGAATTATACAAAACGTTATACCAATTGTCTTCAAAATTAGAATTGAGTATGAATATACTGCTGAAAGCTGTTCTGTATCTGATTTATGATTAATTGAATTACCTTCTTTTTTCATGTGGCACATTTCTAGAAATAATCTGGATTTATATACTTTTTCAAAGTTTCGAATTTTAACATTATTGAAATCAGGTTGATGATTAAGTGTTTTACTGTGGGTTGCAAGACCACAACTATTGCTTTTTGTCCTTGAATGCATTTGTAATTTTAAGTGTTAGAATTTTTATGAATGGTAATTTACAAAATCTGGTGTTGCTATCTTCAGGGATCACCAGACTATTCACAACTGCTCGAGGAGTTCCTATATTAAAGATTAATTTGTTTATGAAGGTTACTGGGTAATTGTTTTTGATCAAAATTTATTTAAATTTTCTGGATAAAAGTTGGATGTGATATTTTTATAATTCTATTTTTAATTCCTGTAATGATATTAATTTTTTGTTGTAATGGTGGTAAGAAATGTAGTTGATGTAACGACCTGATGACGTTTGTTTTTGATACCAATCAATGTAAATTGTATTGTTGGCAGTTCTGATTAGTCTGGTATCCAAGAAGGGAACACCTCCATTGGTTTCCGTTTCTACTGTAAATTGAATATGATTATTAAATTGATTGAAAGTATTTTTGATTTCATCAATTTTATTGTCTGGTATGGCACAGATTATGTCGTCCACATATTTCCTTAGAAAAGGAAGTTGAAAAGATAACCACGGTATTCTACAGTTTAATAGTTCATCTATCACTATAGTCGCAATAGTAAGACTAAGAGGTGAGTCCATGGGGGTACCAAAAATTTGTAGAAACTACTGGTCGTTAAAAACGAAATAACTGTTGCTGCATATGAATCGCATTAAGGCAATAAATGATTCTTTGTTTATATTACAATGAGGAGAAATTAAATTCCAATTGGAATCTAATAAATCCAAAACTAATTGGAACGGTATATTAGTGAAAAGTGACACCACGTCAAGTGAGATTAAAACATAGCCAACCGGTATTTGAAAATTGTTACAGTCTTTAGCAAACGTGAACGAATCTTTACTGTTGTAATTGTTCTGATAGTTGAAAGCATTCGTTAGAATGCCGGCAACAAAGGTAGCAACATTAAACGTAGGTGAACCTCTCGAGGAGACAATTGGCATGAGCGGAAGTCCATAGAATTTAGCACTCGTACTGTTATGGATGGTAAGTTTTTTAGATGTTAAGCTGTCGATACCCTCGTTATCCTTTAGTTTTTTTTTACCCAAGCATTACATTTTTTTTTGTAATTTGAAAGTAGGATCATTGGATATGATTTTATGCACTGATGGGTCAGCGAGCAGCATTTTACCTTTATTAACATACGCATCTTTGTACATGACCACCGTTTTTTAGAGAGAGAGAGAGAGAGGCAGAGACACAATCAGTTAAAAAATGTTTATTATTGAAAAAAATTACAAGGATTATACAGAAATGTAAGTTTACATTACTTTTAAGTACGTATGTAAATGTGAACTTGTTAATCATCGTATATTACAAACCGATGTGAAATAGCTTCATTACAGCCAATGGCGTAATAGTTTACCCAGGCCCGAAGCATTTCACGGAAGTTTGTATGTTATTTTATTCACAATGAGTTTGTAATTTAATTTTTTAGGACATGAATATGATTTATTATAAGTTTTGTTATGAATGAATAAGTTCAAAGGTAAATATGTAATTAAAAATTATTAATGAATATGATTTATTTATCTTAAAATAAACTGACATTTAAATTTTTAATTTTCCTATTTAATTGTCAAACATTTATTTGTCATTGCTAATTTGATTTAATAAATTTTCTAAGCACCTTATTCTATATTTTGTTAAATACTTCAGTAAAAAATACAATTTTTATTGGGATTAAATTGACTACTTTTCAATAAATTTAATTAATACAAGTTGCCTTGAGAGGTTAAATGTGATAGTTTGAGGGAGGAACAGTGACAGTTCGAGAGAGGTAAATGACAGTTCAAAGGAGGTAAAGTGACAGGTTTGCAATAATCGATTTTCCAACCTCTTAAGGGTTAGTAATTGACTGATTACAAACTTATTGTGAATAAAATTATGTTTCTGGAAAGTGCAAGAAAAAGTGCAATTGTTTAAAATTGGCACATTTACTGCAATTCTTGTGCAAATGCTTTCTTCATTGTCGCTCATTTTAACAAAGTTTAATCAAATTTAAGAACAATGACAGTTGATTTCTGTTTTAAAAATCTAGTAGGTAGTCGCAGATTTATCAATTCATCAGGTACCAACCTACCATCAAAATAGAACTAAATAATGTTATTTACATATTTTTGACGATATTCGTTACAAAAAGTATTATTCCTAACTCTTTCGGAAAAAAATGTCCCGCATTCGCACTAAATGCAGTACTCGTGCTGCAAACACAGTGATAATGCGTGAAAATTCACTTTCCGAACTAGTTAGGTAAATAACTATTACTTCTTACTTAAAATGTTTAAGATATGTACTTAGTTATAATCATATAAAGCATTAAAGGCAGATAAAGCAATAATTTATTTTCTAAATTTGAAGCATTATACTATTAAATAATTATTAAATGTTTAAACGGTTTTTCATATGATCGTAGTTGATTTTCAAAAACAGTTTATTACAATTTTTCATAAACAGTTTATTACAATTTTTCATAAATATTTTACCTACAAATACGTTTTTAAAAACACTCGTTTCACTTACAAATAATAAAATATTTATTTAGTACTTACCTCATTTTCGAATAAATAAGTTAAATTTATGCACTAACTTCTAATTCTCCTGCTAGAGTGAGGTTAGATACGCCGTAAGTTACCCAAGAATGTAGTGTAGTTACAGATATATGTTTAGAATGGCATTTTATGTAAAAGTTTACTTACGGTCAATTGGATTTTACTATATAACCGTTTTACATACCAATACATAGAATTGCAGCATTAATTATATTTCTTGTAATTAATAACCCGGTTACAATATAAAATTTAAAGGTTCAAATTACAAATGGCCCAACGATGTTGGACGTACAAGGGTTTCAATTGCAATTTTGAAATTCACATTCCACATTAAAACTAAATAGAATTGAAAAACTCAAAGCGCATTGTTTATATATTTTTACCCCCTTCAGATGTAATTTCAATGCATCATAACACATTCAGGTATAGTGGAAATTTATACAATTTAAAACAAATGTACTTAGTGCTAATGCATCTATTAGTGACTTCCAGTTAGACGGAGTCGAGGGAGCGCTTTCAACTCCTAAATAACAATAATTATCATCTTAAAGAAGTCATTTCCAATGACCTACTAGACCACATCTGCGCCCTACCCAACGCTATCCTCCACAGCGTTCTTACCCTACCACTCTTCCGGATAAGGAACACCAATAACACCTTTATTAGTCATCAAGGTGCCTCTATAATCGACCACATTATATGCAGTGAGTCATTAATTCAGCGCATGTCCTCCGATTGCCACCTAGATGAAACCGTTATATCAGACCACCTCCCTCTTATCGTTAAAATATCTTTGGCCCTGTCTCTCCTCCTCCTCCTCCAACTCTCATTATCCGGAAAGGTTTTCAAAGCGCCGATTGGAATGTATTCAGCGAATACATCTCCAACAATCCTCAGGCGTACGATATGCACCCTCCCAATGGTATCGAGAGAACGGTCATAGACTTAACTTCCGTTATCACGGAAGCGGTCGAGGCCTCAATCCCCCAAAAATCAATCGATATCTCCCGCAAACCTCTCCCACAATATATCGTAACCTTGATCAAAGGGAAGAGGCGAGTATATCGCAAATTCATGAGATCAAGGTACCCCGCTCTCAAGACCGAATATAACCGACTAAACGCCCTAATCTGGCGTGAAACCAACACATATACCGAAAGGAAATGGGTACAGGCTACCTCCAAACTCAATTATAGAGATGAACAGAACACACCTTCAATGTACTCACCCAACGGAAAACCAAGCCCAAATTCCACCTAATCAATCCTCAGGGTAACTTAATATCTAGCGACCAAGACAAGACCGAAATTTTCCGCAATCACCTTCTATCCATTTTTACTTAACCCAACGATCCCTCGTTCGATGACGATTTTAAGAATCGTCTGGAGCAAGACCTTAAGGATTTCAGATATTCCGAAATGCCCGATAAAATCCTGGACGAAAATGACCTTCTACTGCCCAATTACTCCCATCCAAACCCACAACTACTTTCGGGACAAGACGGACTCAACAGACTTATACTGAGACACCTACCAGCCCACCATTTCGTACTTTCCCACTGCGAGTAAATCCTCCTCGACCGTTGTGATCCCCAAAAACATCTCAGACCTGACAGATCCCTAATCATACAGACCCCAGAAGCCTTTAACCACCGCTATTGTAACCTCACCGTGTTCTTAGACATAAAGCAAGCTTTTGACAGAGTCTGGCATGCGGGTCTAGCTTACAAAATCCACGAATTCGGTATCCTCCCCCCGAGCTTACGAAGGACCTGCTGTCGTATCTAACAGATACGATAACCTCAAAAACCTCAAAATACATTTTTGAACTACGACGAAAAATGATAATTTTACAAATATTTCAAAAACGGTAAATTTTAGCCATACAACATGTTTAATTGAAAGTAGTTTTTCAAAGCAGAAACGAAATCCGCAGTAAAAACTATACCACTCTATTTAAAATAAGAAAGGTAGGTTATGTACCGCCGTTTCGATATAAATAAATTAAAATATAATCTTGAGGGAGGAACTACAAAAATGATATCAACAATTACATTCTAATATACTTACAAATTGCACAGTAACTGTAAAATATTAATTAAAATGTGTAAAAATATTTAAAACTATTTTACTTTAAGTCATTGTTACAATGAATGCATATATAAAATAACAAATATAAATAAACTATGGGAAAACCTGTTAAGCACCAACAATTACAAGAATCTGACTATTAACAATTATAATAAATGCAATAAAATTAACAACAGAAAACAGTTAAGGTATATTATGACAATTGACAACATTCGGTATCACCGGTGGCTGACTAATTACTTCGTTCAGTAAATTAACATCTTTTTTGAGGAAAGAATTAATATAAAATTTTTCTTTGAGTTTTATGAGGTTTTGGCCATTGTTGCTATTTGAGTTTAAAACCTCTATGTTTTAAAATCATCTTTCTGATTTATACGTTCCGCAAAATGCGAAAACTGAATACCTTTGTTGTTGTTGATGTTCCTTAGCTCGAGTCAGTACATTACATGTGGTCATACCTACGTATATAGATTCGCAGTTTTCGCAATTCAATTTGTATATACCAGGTAACTGGAATAAGTCAGTTTTGTCCTTAAAGTTGCACAACAGGGACAGGGCAGGGCAATAATAGGGAAGCACAAAGTATTGTTTGTTATCTTGAATCTTTTCATGAGAGGTTATCTGTCGTAGTCCTTTACTCGTGTTAACAGTTTTTATTATTTTGTCCACTACTTCTTTGTCATAACCATTATTGACACCTACGTCATATACAATATTCTTGTCCAAATCATAATTAATGCTATCAAAACCATAGTTGCATAGTGTGTAAGCATATGAACGGATCGCAGCTAGACGAAAATTTTGAGGTGAATTACTTAGACAAGGAATAATTTTGGCTGTATGGGTGTTTTTACGATATGTATTAAACGCTAGATGGTCTTTGTCTCTGGTAATCGAAACGGCTAGAAAAGGTAGAGATTTATTTACTTGTAACCCTTTCGTAATTTTATGTTACTGTGCCAACCGTTCACGTCCTTAAGAAGAGTTTCCGGTTCTTTATTACTACCTCTAAAGATGTAAAAAACGTCTTCTACATTGCGGTGCCAACACTACACAGATATTATAGATCTTGTTGTTGAAAGTTTTTTATTTGCCATAACTGTTCTGGTTTGGCCAGATATAAGGTGAAGCCTGCAGCTAGATCAACCGATACATAAATAACTCTTGAAAAAATGTAAATTATTGATATAAAAACTACAAGTTACGGTATTTATTCGATTACGATGGTTCGGTATGGTCTTGGGCACCACTGGAAGTGTACGGTGGAAATTACAATGATGCCATGATTATAAATAAACAGTACTCAAATATGCGTAATAAATATGATCTTCAGCTACACAGTTGTTAATTACACTAACGGCCATTCAGCAGTGGGTAATTTTCCCTACCGACTATACATTCGAAATTTGTACAATTGAAGCTGGAGATAGTATTTGATTACCAAAATGATTCTGCCAATTATCGGTTTTAGTAAATAGGGTTCCCAAATGCACCGCTTCGTGTTGGAGGATTGCTTGGTTTTGCTGGGGTTCACGGAGACTATTCACATGTTGCTCCAGTTGCAGAAGTTCTGGAGTGTTTTTCAAATATTGCGAAAGGTAGTTGCGCTGCACTTTTCAGAAAGCAGTGTCATCTGCAAACTTGGTCACGGGGCTCCGGCTTGTGTAATAGTGGGAACATCATAAGTCAAAATTGTGTATAGGATCGGGGATAAGGCAGAACCTTCAGGTAACCCGCTGTGGGATGAAACTACTTTAACGTAGTGAAGTACAAGAGCAGAAATTTGGATGAATGTAAATTTCCTAATTCTATCTTTAACGGACGTTTTACCTGGAATCTGATATCAATTTTAGAGTAATTTTAAAAATGATTTCACATTCATCTTTTTCCGATATGAGTTTGTCATTCGAAAATGGATCGATTTCCCACAACCTTTCAACTAATCCCTTTAGTGACTCACTACATTCATTTTCACTCAACAGGCGTATAGCTTGTTCAGAAGTATGCATGTTAAGTGTGTTAGCTTTCTTTTGCTAAGAATTCGCCTACCCAGAATTGAACCACTACGTATCCAAGTAAGGTTTTTTGCAGAACTGGTTGATCCGGTCCTAACTTTAACGGCCCTTCAAAAAGTACTTCAAAGAAATTATCCACATTGGCCAGTCTTATATTACATGGTACCCTAATAGTCTTAATATTAAAATATTGTTGTGGTAACCTAGCCGTAATACTTGTCATTGTCCCTTCAGCAATTACCGTTATTTGAATTTGCCGTTGATTTTATTGCTTTGTTCCTGCGTTACAAACAACGCTTTCCCCTGAATCCAATAAACATTTAACAGTGCAGTGTTATGGTTCGTCTTAACTTTCAGTTAAGAGTGGAGTAGGTTAAAGTATTTGTTTAACCCACTGTTTGATTACTTATTGCTATTCTGTTTCGCGTGTCTACATGTAGTAACTCATTATGTGGTTGATTATGTAACAAATGTTTTATAGGTGCATTTGCACTGTGCTCATTTAAACACAACGTGCATAAGCCTTTTTGCTTTATAAAAGTCTATACGCGATTGCATCGGGAGATTTTAAAATTTTAAGCACGCATAAATCATGTATCCATATTGCATAATTTACAAACTACAGCTGGAGTGGGTTGTAGTAGCTTAGAAGGATTGGTTGCTATGTTAGTCGTAAATTTAGATTCGAATTCTCTCTAAAAGTTCCATTCAACGCTTCCATATATACAACTTTTTCAAGAAATTTCAATAACTTTTTCAAACTTGCAGGGTTTTGTTGATCTCTGTATAATTGCTTTGCTGAGGTTCCAGGAACTGATTGTATTTCAAATAAGTATTTCAAATGCGCTGTTATTATTGTTTTTATTGTTAAACCTGAACTTTATTAGGTCAGTTGCAGTATCATACGCAAAACCAACCACTGGCAAACTTGAAATTAATTCTACGATTTTTTTTTTAAATATTTCTTCAAATAGCACAATTTTTGAATGTTTATTAAATTACAATTATTGCAAAAAATAATTCGTAAAAAGTATGGAATTCGATTACATCACTACCATGAAATATCGCAATGTCCAGTGCAGGTAACCGTACATTGTTTGGATTACATGTCCCTGGTCCTCTTTCAACACCTTGTAGATTTGTTGATAATTGTGACGAGTTTTTGGCATTGGTGTTCGTTTTAAGCCTTTTTAACTTAATAAGTAAATTTTGATAAGCATCAAACATGTGGTCAACATCCGCTTGAGCTTCTTCAATGCAAATAATGCAAAGAGGAAAGAGTAATGATTTTATTTCTTGCTCAATTTTGTGTTTTGGATCAGTTTTTTTAGTTGTGATATTTTAAGAAGGTACTGTTGGATACTGACTATCTGATTGAAACCATTAGGTAAGATTGGAGACTTTTGGAACACACCACAATTCCAAGGTCCCACATTTCCAAGGTTACCACAATTTCAAGGTCTCACCAGCTCAAGGTTACGAAATAAGTAGATCATGTTCGCACAAAACTTTCCCAAGGTCGCACATTTCTAAGATTATCACAGCTGTAAGGTGTAAAAAATACGTAGGTCACTAACACTCAACACATTATCAAGGCTATTTGCGCACCCTACCTACTGAGATAGCCATCTCACTTTTTCAAGGCGCGCTCATGTAATTTTTTTACACTTCTATGATACCACACTCAGAACCAAATTAAAAAAAAAAATTATATGCTAATATATTTATATGTTGTATGTACAAATGTGATCAGTGTATTATTCAGATATTTGATTTTCTCTAGGAATAAAACATTTTGATTTAGTACAAGTGCAAAAGGTCTTTTCCACTTCTGTATCATTACACCTGCGAGGACGTGGTGCAAGTAATAGAGCGTACGTGCAGTGTGGCGCCCATCGGAAATGCTGCTGTAACGGAGTGTCAGGTGACTGCTATTGGTTTATTTGAACTCCACACATGAAGCATTCAACCGTATCGTCTGAAGATATGGAAATGAACTCTGCTGCTGTAGGTGAGTGAACTCCGGACCATGTTCGATACGTCAGTAAACGTTTATTGAAACAATTGCAATACTGAGGGTAATAAAACGTTGATGTCACGTCGCACATCTTCTCACCGTAGTACACAGTAAGATACTAACAGGAAATAATTTATTATATACAATATATACATTATAAAAAAAACTAATTGTCCAAATAATACACTTCACCGCAGAGTATGCATGAATCATCTTCATATACCTCGTGCACCATTGTTAGGGGCGCTCTACACGATGAACACCAGTAGGTGTGACATGTGATAAATTGCGACCCTTCTATCTATATGTGTATGGTGGTTAACAACTCGGTATTCACTTGGTTGCAATGCTTTGTAGCAGTCGTAGCATACATGCATATGGCCAGCAAGATGATAACGAGTATGAAGAGTAAAGGTGTGTGAATAATATCCCAAATTACCCATCAAGGCATGACGGTGGAAGTAGCGAATTCTTTTATCTAGGTTGTCAAACCATTCAGTATTCCACTGCACATCTTCATATGTATTCTTTAATGCTTCTAATGTCGTAGAAGGCAGTAGCCCTTTTTTTCAAATTGTACCCAGTTGGGAATTAGTTCACATGCTCGCCGCACACTTAGATTAAAAAGTGATAATGGTTGGTAGCACTCCTTATCATCCCAATAACAAAAATAACATGCTACTATATGTGTAGTTATCCCTACTTTTAAAGAAAGGATTGACCTTGTAAAGGCATATGTATAGGTAACCTTATAGGATAACATGCTTGAAGCCGGTATTGGGATACCTTGAAAAAAGTGATAAACGTGAGAAGAAGACATTGTAAATGTGGGAACCTTGAGGTTGTGGCAACCTTCAGTGTATGAGAACCTTGAAAAGGTGGGGTGCAAAGGTCAAGGAGACATCCTTGAAGTGTTTGGTGAGATCCCGCCAACCTAGCAGAAACGTCGCGAATGAAGTCCTTGAAATGTTAGGATTGCTGAATAAACGTGTAGTGTGGAGGTCAAGGTAAAACAGGTAACCGTGACGGTAGAAATAGTGGGGAAAGTAAGATGTAATCATAACATTTGTTTTTCCGCAACCTGATGGACCGACGATTATACCTCGTTTACAACCTCCCTTTAGTAGACCACTATTTTTTTGAGTAGTGATTGTTGGTAAAAGTGATGACATCATTTTTTGTAGGTAATTCAGTATCTTGTGAAATGAAACAGATGTCACCCATTGAATATATATATATATATATATATATATATATATATATACCGGATGCACGAGATCACTTTCGGCTGCCATTTTTTATTTATCTATCGATTTAAATGAAACTTGGCAGGTTGTTACTCTAACCAAACGTCATTTTTAGGAATTTTTGACAAGCATTTGACTTCCGGTTTCACCGGAAATGACCTTAACTTTTGATTTTAAATGACACCCCTGCATATTTTTAGTTTTCGGATTCTGGAGGTCATTTTACGGCCGATTGCGTAATATTTAAATCGATTTTTTCTAAATGTAATTTTAAAATTGAATTTTATTTTCTCATCCAGAGTGCCATGGCCATCTTAAAATCATTCTACTACTTAACTCACTTCCAGAAAATGCAAACTCACTTTTATCTTTGTTAACTTTTTACTAGAACGTTCTAAACCTTATTTTTGCCGTAGCTCAAAAAATTAAATGGAAGCATACCACTTTCATAAAACTACTAAATGCAGTATTTTAAAACGAATTTAATGACGTATAACACGTTTTGTCATTTTTACCCATTTTCGATTTAAAACATTTTTATTTTTATATTTACGTCTTACTCATTAATAAAATACACTTCCTATGTCACAGCACATCAGAGTTGCCATGAAAACAATAGGTGGCTAGGTTGCCATGGAAACACTATGGTAAATTTAAAAGTCTGACAGGTAATAATAAAGGTTGTTGTTTATTAACATAAATATAATATTTTACTTAAAAATTAAATTAAAATTCAATTTTAAACTTACATTTGGAAAAAAATCGATTTAAATATTACGCAATCGGCCGTAAAATGACCTCCAGAATCCGAAAAACTATAAATATACAGGGGGTGTCATTTAAAAATCAAAAGTTAACGTCATTTACGGTGAAACCGGAAGTCGGAAATGCTTGTCAAAAATTCCTAAAAATGACGTTTAGTTAGAGTAACAATCCTGCCAAGTTTCATTTAAATCGATAGAAAAATAAAAAAATGGCAGCCGGAAAGTGATCTCGTGGATCGGTATATATATATATATATATATATATATATATATATATATATATGTATATATATATATATATATATATATATATATATATATATATATATATATATATAGTGTGTGTGTGTGTGTGTGTGTGTGTGTGTGTGTGTCATACGCATTAAATAGTTTAGTAGTGAATTGACAAGGCAGTGTGGTATGAAGTATAGTTCTCGGTGTAATAGCTATAAAAAGGTTCTGGATTAATTGACACCTTAATAAATAAATTACCCGTAGAGTTGCATATACCTGGGTACAGATATTGTGGTCCGGGTACCCGTTTACGAGAACGATTAGCTCGCGGTGACAGAGGTATTAACGAACTGGACGAAGCGTGTAAAGAACACGATATTACATACTCCCAATCAAACGATCTAAGGCATCGCCATATAGCTGATAAGGCTTTGCAACAAAAAGCTTGGAATAGATTTCGTTCCTCAAACGCCACCTTTGGAGAAAGAGCAGCCGCATCAACCATAGGCGGTATAATGAAAGGAAAAAGAACAATGGGAATGGGAAGCAAATCACGACGTAGGAAGCGTTCTCACAGAAACAGGCCAATTTCATTCAACAAAGCAATGGTTCTACCGCGACGTCGTGTTGGTGGTAAACTTCGGTCATCGTTAAAATCTACGGTACAACAAGCCTTAAACGTTTTAAAACATAAAAAAGTTTTGACACCCAAGAGAAGAATGTTACCAATACCGAAACGTGGGGGATTCATACCTCTTATTCCCCTATTTGCAGAATAGGAGTTTTAGGTTCTTTGGGTGGAGGTGTAGCCGCAGTTGCAAAAGCGGTTACTGACGCAAACACCGCGTCAAAAGCGTGAGAAGAAGCCAAACCACACAATCAAGCAATGGAAGCAGGCTTATATATAAAACCATATAAGCGAGGTTTAGGCCTATATCTACAACCGTATTAAAAAAACTCCCACTGAAGCTACCACGCCACGCCTTAAGGAACGTTGAGCTCTCAAAATTTGTTGAGAAATTAAAAATCCCCTATGTTAGAGGGATATACATGTGAGATAAATTACCTACACGAATCCATACGAATGAATGTGATATCGTGAATCTGGATGACACAATAACAGGGGAAGACACTGGACGGCTTACATCAAGCGTAATGGACATATTACATATATTGATAGCATAGGACATATTAAACCGCCATTAGAATTCATTCACTATTTTAAAAGTGATGGTAGCACAAACACGATTGACTATAACTATACCAAGGTTCAAAACTTCAATACATACAACTGCGGCCATTTAGTCTTACGATTTTTATATAGCGGTTCGTTTTGATCCTCAGTAGTCGGTGGTTGATCGTAATGTCGTACACATTTATCTTTACCGATACAAGCAGTATTTTGCAAGCCAACTTTAACCCACCGATTTATCTTGATAATGAGTCGGAATATGTAATGGGGTTGACTAGTTTTCAATCTTTCAATACTATACAAAACGTTACTTCCAAGAATAACCAACTGATATTTGAAGGAACTAGAAATACAATACCACCAGGATCATACGAAATGGCGGATGTGAATAAACATATAAATGATGCAGTGAAAGGTTCGAACAAATTTTTTAATTTACAAGCGAACAATAACACTATGAAAGCAATTATGAAAGCAACACATGGTATTAACTTTAATGTAGAAAATTCTATAGGACCTGTGCTGGAATTTAACAATTTTATGTCATGAATTGAATATCTCTGAAAGTCCTATTAACATTATTAAGATTAATTCGTTAATTATCGAATGCAATATAACAAGTGGAAGTTTTAAAAATGGAGAGGCGTCACATATTATTCCTCAATTTTTTCCCAGTGTACCAGCGGGATACAAATACCTATAAATACATCCACCATTTCAATCACAACACTTAAAATAGTAAATCAAGACGGAGACCTCGTACAATTTTAACGGTGAAGATATAACGATAGGATTACATTTGAAGAAAAGATGGTGACACAGTATAACACATGTGCGTGTAACCACAACAAGATGAACTATAAAAGATCGAAGTGTGGAAATGCGAGAGTCAGTAAGCGGTCAACCCTCAAAGCATTGACAGCGCAGAATGGAGAATCCTTGCATAGTCTTCGTTTCATAGTAATACAATGAGTATATTAAACGTAAACGAAAAAGTTGCTGTTGATAATGCTACAGTAAATTCCGAACTCCACACCCATCAACCATATATTACGAGATTTGGAAACAATATGAAATCAGAATACCCATTCAGGAAGACACGTGCACTTTTCCAACAGAAAGGTATGTCTACGTAGAGGGAAGATTGCTGAGGGAGGATGGTGTCGTCCCTAACACCGCACGGTTTGTTAATAATGGGATTGCATTTTATTCAGTGAAATTAGATACGAAATGAATAGAATAGTGGTAGATTCCGTGACGAAGGTTGGATTAACGTCTACAATGAAAAGATTGGTATCATTGACATCCAACGACCTAGCTCGTCATGAAAATGTGGGTTGATTTCCTACCTCAAATAGCACACTAACAAATTCGTTAGGATATTTTAATGTTTGTGTCCCTTTACGAATGCTACTTGACTTTGCGGAAGACTACAATAAAGTGATTTTGAACATCAGACAAGAATTAGCTTTAATTCGAAGTAACATCGATACCGATGCAGTAATTTCAACTGTTGCAGATGAAGCACTAACAGTTAACATAGATAAAATGTATTGAAAAGTTCCAGCATTAGCGCAGAAATTGGCGTTAACGAAGTCCATTGATAAAAATGTAAATAGCATTTAGAAGTTGGGAAACACACATATATCCAGCAGTTCCAACAACAGATAAAAACATCGACTAGTATAGATACACCTAGATACATTATTATCGTATTTCAAACGAGGCGAGAAAATAATGTTTCTCAAGATATGAGCAGATTCCATAAATGTGCACTAAAGAATATTAGGGTATTCCTTAACACGGATCGTTATCCCTATGACAATTTAAACGTAAATTACGGTAATAATTGCTTTGCTAGATTGTACGAAATGTTTGATACATTCCAAATGTCATATTATCAAAGATGGTCAACCATTACTCACATCTAATCAATTTACGGCAGTCGTACCATTGGTATTGGTAGACTATTCGAATCAAAAAGAGACATTACACTCTAAAGCAGTAGTACTTCGTGAAGAATTCGAAACAGCAGTCAACATACCCGCAAATACGACAGCACACTGTGTTATACTCCATGATCGCTTAGTTACATATAACGCGTTAACCAAAGCAGTAAGACAGCTGTAATACGATGCCCGTCATAGTCGACGTACAAGGCTTGACAATTTCAAAAGTTTTTATACCGAAAGAACTCGAAATTTTTAATGGAACACAAGTCACCCACTACATGTTTGAATCACCGTATCCATGGCATACGTTAGATGCGGAAAGTCGCCGTTAAGCTACTTGGTTAATGCATAATCAACACTGTATAAAATGGGAAGAGGGGCATACACCACCGCACCAATTTCGAAGAATTCTCAGTCGCTTGATTCAACCTACAGATACTATCTACGTCAAGGGTAGAGAGAAAGCGGATTACATCAGAAAATTTGTTACACAACCCTTTATAGAACTTGAGGAACATCCTACTCTTCCTGCTTTGCAACCAGTTTGTTATTATCATTGTAAATCATTATGTCACTGCACTCTGTCTAACGTATACCTTTTGTACGATACTTATGTAATGCAGTAAGCTTTTACACTTTTTTTAATAAAAATTGTAAATATATATTTTGTTTATTTCTTCTATATATTACACAATATGAGTACATTCTGTACATACTCGACAATGAATTATGACATAACGTTAGTCTATATGCCACTAAAAAGTTACTACATGAAGTATCCGACCTGGAATGCTGTATGTATGTTTATAGCTTCATTATGGAGATGATATACACACGTCTAAAACTAACAAGTATCAGCAACCAAACTATTAGTTACTATCTGGCTTACACAAATTCATTTGCCTAGCAACCTCTAGTAGACCGCTTAAGGGATCGACGTTTACAAATTCCGGAATTCGCCAATTTCCCCACAACAATGTTGTACACGTGTCACGCAATCGATACCGTTTGTCATCCTGAGACTTAAAGGCGATTTTGTTTAACGTCTCAGTGTATATATCATGAAATTGATCTAAATATGAACATTTTACACATTACTGTTTTACCAGACGCCTCCGCAACAAATTTGTAGTCTACCTCCGTCAGCACTTTTTGAATAACGATTTTCTTAACACCTTTCGCTTTCTTAATAATTTGATCATCAGCAAGCTTTAGACAATAAGATTTTGATCCTGCTCCATAAAAATATTGAATAGCTTTCCCCTGCATACTCATCTTTCATTCTTCCGATGACAGATGTATTCGCTGTAATACCATGCAGACAGTTTTGATAGTTTGGATGTGTCATATTCATCAACATTATTCCGCATATGCGCATACACATCATCAGTTGTTATCTCGACAATTAAAGAATCTGTGTCTGTATAAAACAACGTTACATTATTACCGTAATGACTGCGCGAGATATCGTAAAAAAAAAATCTATACATTATAATTGTGGCAAGATCTAAAACACTAAATCCAACATATACGGGCTTGTCATAAGTAACGACCTGTTTGGACAACTCTACTGCAAATAATTTTAATTAATTTTAAAAATTCTTGAATTGCGGTTTTGCGATGTACCGTGCTAGACCCAAGCGACGTCCGTTATTTTCCCAATGTGTTAATAACTTTATTACTCTTCTTTTGTTGACATTCTCCGTTGTTTTACCATATACATCATTGTTCATGCATTTAAAGAAATCCTTTTCGAATATGTTCTTAGCTTGATTTCGAAGCGTTGTATTAAGGTCTATGTATGGTACTGACGAGACCGTAAAACTCTATGAATAACATAGTTGGTCTTATCACGTAAGTTAGGAATTAATTGTTTCTCCTTGGAATGTGGTGCGCAGATCATTTCAGGACAAAAAGAATAATCATTGTGTTCATCATGCAAGTGGTGGGGATAGTGTATATCTACCTCCAGCACATACCCAATATTAGCATCATCATTAATCTTCAGTACATCAAAGTTTTGAATTTCCTCTTCAGTTAACCACATAAACCCATTATGAGGTAGGTGTTGCCGCATACTCCATCTGTATAAATTCGTGGCATCTAAATACTGTAAAAAGATTTGGACGATTAGGGTTATAATAGGGACAAACTCGTTGTTAGCAATACTTCTTCGCTTAACACAAGTACTCACTCCACCACGAATACCTTTCTTAAAAACGTGGTACATATCCACATCAGTCAATAATTCTAACTCTACTTTAGTACATTTCAACATGGCATCCCACGCCAATCCAGGTATTGTAACGCACTGCGCTGGTTCTAACATGCTAATACATAGTCGCCTAAAGTTTTCGAACACGTCAGCCAACAACAATACGTCTGATTTTAAATATATGTCAGCATAATTCCCGAGTGTATCACACTTAAAGTGATCCCACACCAGTAGGACGCGGCAGTATTCTTCATCGCATATATTTTCATCACGCATTTTATCGTAGAATTTGTCATAGGAAGGTACTGTGACATCGTCTAATTTATTAAAATTTTCCACATACGCGTAGGCGAAATTACCTTTTTTTCTAAGTTAAAGTCATTATCATCAACAAAATATTTCCTTACCTGTCTGCATTGATCATCTGATAAATTATGAGATAGAGTATCTACGGATACCGCCATGAACCTATAACTATCGAGGAATCGCAAATTTATGTACTTCTTTTCCCTAAGGCCGCTACCATTAATGAATTCGTCTATATAAATATGCTTACCCAACGTTATATATTTCTCACTATTAATAGGGAGTACGGTAATTTCTTCAGTTTCACTCGCTAACTGTTTGATGAACAGGTGAGCATCATAACCACTGAGATTATGGAAAAAACTGGGAAAAATGTTGGAAACTGATAGTTTAAATTACAATTTGAATGTGCTGCACCACGATATATACCAGTGACATGACAGTGATCTCGTACTTTGGAATTTGTAAGATCGTCCGTAAAAAGATTGTCGCATATATAAAAATTACGACTTTGTTCATGTATCACCAGTTGTTCATCAGTTAGTGGTAACATTGGAACAACAGTTTTCAAATGCTCATTATATATCCGTTTCACAGCACTCTCGAGTCGTGTAATAAATACCTCCACTGCATTAACCCCCTATAAAATTCTAATTTGGACCAAGCATCGTTTACACCGTACTTAATATAATAATTGAATTAGTATAGTTCATGTTTACACGTTTTTATCGTGAACGGTTCTTCGGGATCGGGTTCAGCCGTATTTACCGGTACTAATAGAGCTTCAAAATCTGCATATATTACAAATGGTAGAAACATCTGTTTTTGATAGTTTCGAAACGAAAGTATATTTTCGCATAGAACTCCCCGGTTCTGTCTTTTTTGCATTACGCCAGGTAATTTAGTTTTTACGAAATTACAGCATGAGACACATGTCGAGTTAATTGCTCCTGCGTTCTAAAGTAATGAACACATGGATCACAAAAATATTTTGCCCCATTAGGTCGGCTCATTATATATACACGAATTTTCATCATACATCGATATGTAATACTCCATTTGGTTAACTAATAAAATTCTAATAGGTTCGTATCGTTTAAAGTAAACGAACTAGAATATGTTATCCATCACATATATGCTGATCTATCCATTTGGATACGTGGACTAATAGCTAACAGAAATTAACATGAATAGGTTGATTTATCTTGGTAAATAGAGGACCCACTACCTCAGGAAACTGATGACCATCACGATACGTATCACTCCACCAAGACAATTGAATGATCTTCAATACGTTGAGATGTTAGTCAAGCTTCAACAGGAATATTATACACCGTTTCAGTTGAAATTAACGTTCCTGAAATCAGGGTAAGAAAGTCGTCCGTTGACGGTAACAACCAATGTGTCACTAATGCTGATACAATAGCTCATAACGCAATACCAGCAACTTATCGACTATTCTTCACAATTCACTATGGCTGTTTGGAAATCTTCAGGACATTCATATGGGATGAACGCTTAGTTGGGAGAAATTATTTCAACATGTTTACCTCTAAATATACGAAATTCACCAGACCAACCCTACAAAACAGACATATTTTAATAATTGTACCTTACTACTCATAACTCACACTTACCAGAATCTTTATGCTGAAATTCTGATTGCTTAGCATGCCAAGATTTCAACATCTCTTTGAAAATACTTCCAACACCATCCTCGACACTCAATATATCACATTTAGTTTGAAAGGACTTTAATTCGGAACTTCTACTGTTCAGAAAGTACGACCCAAACAACTCAACATTACATTTCAACGAGAAGTGTTTCTGCAACTGAAATTGTATTAGTTTCAAAACATTCAATTTAACGTCACCCATAAACTGCACATCCGTATGGGTATTGCATGGCGATAGTCTATACGAAACAATGCGTTGTTTAAATCACTTCAATCACTTCAATCACTTCAGTAGATAGTCTTTTATTGAAAATTAAAAATTCACATTTAAACGTTTTATTGCGATCTGTAACAGAGAGAATGTATAAACAATGTATAAGTGGGCGGGTAGAGTTGCGTATTTTGTTATAATTCCTTTTTTTTACTCTTCATTGCTCTTTATTGGTTTATAGCATTTATTACTATCATGTATTACAACTGTTAAAAAAAGAAGAAAGTCCAGCGATGCGAACGAGGACGCAACGTAACCTATCGCCAGGAATAGGATAATATGAATGATGGATATATTAGGTTGAGGGGTAGTGTAGTGTACGGGTAAGCAAACAATAACAATGAAGTCTGGATAGAGTGTTGCTGAGCACACATATTCTACCCAGCATTGTGTCTCACCCTGCCATGTGCTTTGGGATGGAAGAAAGGTATTACCTCCACCTGTTTTCCAGAAACTCCGCAGCGCATGTAGGGCTCAATACACTCTGGGGAGAAGGTACTGCAATTTCCACTATATCCCTCACAGGTAATTGCGCAGGTAAGTATTGAATGGGTGCTGCAGGACTCCTAGATACTGCTAAGTCATTTAGCGATCATTCATTACCTATAAAATCAGCAGCACACACAGGACTGAGAATACTCTCTGATGAATCATCCATGCGCTCCTCTTGTATAGAAGAGTTCATAGGACTCCACTCTTCAGCGAACTCTGCAATACAAGTAGGGCTCAGGACAATATCAGAAATGGGCTCTCTGACCTCTCCCCATACCGTAGAACTACTGTACGACCACTCCTCCATAAATTCTACGGTAGAAGCAGGGCTCAGAAGATGGATTCCCTAATCTTCTGTCCTCTGCAATGCAACCAGGACTTAAGACATGTTGCAATACTACCTGATCTTCACTCACGGGTGACTGCAACCTCTCATACGTCTCACGTACAGGGTGAGCAGTATTTCGTCCACGTCTGCCTGCTCGTACGTGCCTGATAATACCACATCCAAATCGTCCGCTGGAGGTGGTGTATCCAAAAACCCAACGCTACTTGACATCCTGGTCGAAACACTGCCCGCTCTCCACCACATCACCGGCAGCACCGCCTTCCGGGAGTAGCTTCATTACATCCTGTGCGTGATTCGCATGAGGTCGGTCTCCCAGAAACCTCTTCAGGATGGGACTGTCATCCCGTGGTAGTATCACAACGTGGCTTATGATGTTAACTCGTCCACCCACCGCTACGGGACGATCATAAGTCACGCATGCTTGTGACCTACCTAAAAGTGAAAAAACGTAAATTACTCATCTGTTGAAGTAATACATGAAAGCGCTTTCTTACCTCTGTTGATTGACGTAGTATTATCCACTACGGCAGCGGCTACACTTGGGTTTACAGAATCTAAAAGCAACTACTAATATTAGTATACAAAAGATGAAAGCCTTTTTCACAAGTCCCTACAGATTTTATTGAATAAGTTTTAAAAAATTTTACAAGTCCGTAAAGATTGTATTGAAAACTTGAAAAATGTCCTCTAAAAATGCATGAAAAACGTTGTTTTTAGTGTGGGAAACACCTATATTTAGCGAAACGAAAACAGTACAAATTATTCGTACAACTGATCCTATAGTTGACACTACTGAATATACAATGACTTCAAGAGCAAGTTCCCCATCATCTCCCCAGGTAAAAACCACCAAATTTTATGTTTTTAATTTTTTGTTATGCTTGGTACATTTCTAACGTTTTATTTCTTTTTTCAGGTTTCTGTTACCCCCCGTTCTTCATCGCCTGGGGAACTCCTGTGTCCCTTTAACTTCATCCCGCTAGTCTCCGTAACTCCTCTCCCCGATATCCCGCCAACTCCTACTCCTCAGCTTTCCTGTCCAATTGACGTTGACCTCCTTTCAGCTCCCACACCTCAGGATTCTTCCCACTCTTCTCCTGAGGTTCTATATATCCCGCCCTCTGCATCCTCTCCTATTACCGTGCACGCTCAATCTAGCGACGACGAAATTTATGAGCTGACGACCGTAGTCCTGAACTCTCTACAAGATTACAATCCTGATGCGGATACAATAATACTTGACATGACCAATGCCGAAATCATTACTATCAGGGACGAGGACACACCACTACGTATTGACATAGACGAACATAACGATGATAGTGATGACTTCGTCAGCATATCATCCAGTGTTGAGGGAGTATGTTCTTCCTGTGCTGGGAACGATTACCTCAATACTGGTGACTACGACTCCTACGTAGACATGGACCCTGCCTACAGCTATGATTCCGACGACTACGACAATGACGCATTACAACAGCGACTACTTCGCGAAACACGTACTGACTTTTGTAACGAAATGATCGTTGAAGAGAGTAGAGATGAGGACAACTTTATGAACACTCTCACTAACAACATACGACAACTGGAACGTAGCGCTCACGAACTGTCAAACGTAGTACAACAACTAAGTGCGCAGGAACAGTTACATAACAGCATACAGGACAAGAACAATGACAATGACAGGGCTCTAGGTGTTGTCCTGCAGGTCCAGGGTGACGGAAATAACGAAAACGCTGACGACGACGTGAAAGACAATGACGACGAAGAACTTAACGATGACTGGTTTTGGGCTACACATGTCTCTATTACCATTGGTCGCACTATGCTTCCACCCCTCTACAACGTTATGTGTGCAATGGCGTCGGGAGACAGTGTCACTCAACGCAATTCTGCGTTTCTAATTATGGCCGGGTTGTATTGGCTATTCTACGCACATCGCGTCATCACATGGGACCGTCCCACGTTCACGGTATGTATTATCTTGATACTACTTTATTTATATTTATAATTCTTTCTTTCATTACAGTTAACTACCATAGTGCCATTCGTCCGGAATTATGATGTCGTGATTACGGAGAGTTCTCTAGAAGAGCAGCTCGGCCTGGCCCACACTAGGCTTGTAACATTATACCTTGATTGGCATAGTGTTATAAGCCTAGCTACACTAAGTGGGTATGATCACGGCATTTTACATCTGGAGATGATACTGAAAACTGTCGAAGAGGTTGCCGGACTTTACGAACTCATCAGAGTTCGTAATGCAGCTCTTCGGTAAGTAGTCTTTGCAAGTGATCGAGGCAAGCATAGTAAGTATAACTTCTACTTATGATTTATTTCCAGAAAAACGTCGACCCCAATAGTGCGACCCCAGACCAGACAGACCGACACTAACTGACTGAGCGCGGCGACTACTATATGGACAGACAAACAGACAGGTAGACATACAGGCAGACAGAGAGACGGGCAGACAGACAGACAAGACAGGTACACACCACACGGTGTATATGCTCAAATATATCAATGATACTACGATGGTATACCATCATGTACCGCTGATGAACATCTGCTAGTCCTCTAGAGTAGCATCTTCAGACCATACGATTGAATGCTTTATGTGTGGAGTTCGAATAAACCAATGGTGGTCATCTGACACTCCGCTATAGGAGCATCTCCGACGGGCACCACACTGCACGTACGCTCAATTACTTGCACCACGTCCTCGCAGGTGTAATGATACAGAAGTGGAAAGGACCTTTTGCACTTGTGCTAAATCTAAATGTTTTATTCCTAGAGAAAATCATATATCTGAATAATACACTGATTACATTTGTACATACAACAAATAAATATATTAGCCTATCATTACTTTCTTTTTAATTTGGTTCTAAGTGTGGTATCACAGATGTGTAAAAAAATTACATGATCACGACTTGAAAAAGTGAGATGACTATCTGAGTAGGTAGGGTGCGCAAATAGCCTTGAGAATGTGTTGAGTGTTAGTGACGTACGTATTTTTTACACCTTATAGCTGTGATAATCTTAGAAATGTGCGACCTTGGGAAAGTTGTGTGCGAACATGATCTACTTATTTCGTAACCTTGAGCTGGCGGGACCTTGAAATTGTGGTAACCTTGGAAAGGTGGGACCTTGGAATTGTGGTGTGTTCCAAAAGTCTACAATCTTACCTAGTGAAACCCTGTTGGTGTAAAACTCTTGTTACAATGCGATTTCCACAATGAGAAATTTTATCATAGAATAATTTTGATTTCACTTCAACTCAATGCACTGCACTAATTTCTGATACTGCATTTATCCTACTCGAAAAACCAGTTTTTAATGTGAAATACTACACATTAAAAGATTGACTATGGAAAATTTATTGAGGCACACTCTCGAGGTATAAGTAAATTATTTATATAATACTTACTATTACTTTATTTATTCAACTATATGTTAATATTTACAGTACAAAAGGCAGCTTTCTTGCATAAAAAGTTTATTAAACAATGTAAATTTTTATTTAACAAATTAGACACAATGATTTGCACACAATATTAACGTCAAACTTTTTTACAGGCCAAATATTCATTAAAGCATCAAGCCCGTAAAGGCGATTGGCCTCACGGCATAGCTCGGTTGCGTGGCCGGGGTTTTTACTTAATGTTTCAAAAGGACACTCGTCACAATTCCAAAAATGTTAAAATGAGAAGAAAATGTCAAAAAGGCACCACCTGGTCTAACAGGAAACCATAATGTTCACTCAAACCCTCATCTCTACTAAAAATTCCACGCCAAGTTCACCTAAAGTTCAATAAAATCTTAAGCTCCATATAAAAGCCGCAAAATCCGAAAATAAAACTTAACGTCATTAAATTCGGGAAAATACGCAGTTTCGCCATAACAAATAATCAAATTCGTTGACCTGTTTAGCAAAATCAGGCAAATAATAATAATAATAATAATAATAATAATAATAATAATAATAATAATAATAATAATAATAATAATAATAATAATAATAATAATAATAATAATAGTAATAAACGAAAGAAAAAATCAATGATATCTACAATCGCGATGTTGATTCCTATAATAATTGCGACTACTAGCAAAATATCTCTGTCGTGCAAATAAGCTAGTTGTTCGGTCCCCGACCTATTTACTTTACAATTACGTTACGGTATGTCTATTAACTTCGGCTTCAATTATATCAACCACTTGAAATTAAATAAATCAATCCGCTACAAAATATGCTCAAATTCAAAAAATAATATATTTCGAACGCAATTACTTTACTTCAAATAAACACAAAAATAATGACGTTAATTCAATGACTCCATGTCATAAAGAAAAAGACGCTTAAAATGTGCATAAATGTTGTGCTGTATAATAAATGGGTTCACATTTAAAAGAAAACACCATAATTACATTAACCTAAAGATATATATTATGAATAAAAAACACCATCGAGATGTCAATACAATTGTTACATTAATCAAACCATTCAAACTAAATCGCATAGGTTGCTTAATAGACGGTGATACGAGCTAGTTTCAACGTTGGCCTTTACTAAAATTCTATACCAGCATAACAAATGGTTATAAAAATAAATTGCGTTCTCCTTGTAACGCATTCGACACATATAATTTCGATACCAATTCGTCAGTCTAACAACTAAAAAAATACTCATATAATTATGGATTATAACAATGATGAATACGCTTGAATTAAACATTTAAAGGATAAAATAAAAAGGCGTTAAACTTAAACGACGGCGTATTCATCCATTAGAACATACAAAAAAATAATAAAATACTCAAATATTTATTAAACTTTGTCAACCACAACAAAAATTATGCAAAGAGTGATTACCTTGACTTCCTGCAGCCCTTTTTGTTGTACAGGCACCTGGTGGAACCAAAAGAATGAACTTGGCGGCGGCCTCGGCAATAGGACCAAAGATGTAACTGCCTTCGAAACTCAACATGTGTCCCAACTCGTGAATGTTACGCTTCCTAATGCGTTCTGATTGATATTACAATTGGTTACTATTTTAAAATATCAAAAAAAGCGCATTTAAATACAACGAGTTATTTGTTATCGGATCAGCTGTACACACGAAGCAATCAACAAAACTAAAACCTGAACTATATTACTATTAATCCGCACACAAGATGCGATGGAACTCCAGAAGGAATAAATGGCCGGAACTTATTCAATACCGAAACCTAGTCCCTCGAGATAATGTCGCTACACGAAAATATACTTCACTAGGCCTCTCGATAGGGGCATAAATAGTTCACTACCTCCAAACAAACAAATCTTTCTTGTGGGCAGTGAAGCCTCAAACATTTATTTCTCGCCATATTCAATAGTATCTCCCTTCTATGTTAATTAACCAATCATAAAAGTACTGTTTTTAATTTTTCAAACATGCGCCAACACGAATCAAACTCGAGAGCCACCACCAAAGAAACATTTCTCAACCCACAGGCCTTATCAGTGTAAACAATATCTTGTCAATTGAAATTTTCATAACGACGCTAAACCTCGTATCTAAAAGCTAACCTATTTGCTTAAGACCAAAAATCTTTATCGAAATATTCCTACAAATTGTCGCCTATGTCTCAATAAAATGCGAAATATGCTTTTCTACACGTTATTTAAATACAAAGTATCAATTTTAATGTGTGCTGTAATTTTCCTATGACGCAAATTTAACGTAAATGACACTTTAATCATGTCTATAAAATTGCAAACAATTATTATTTACAAAGAAATTAATCAATCCCCAACCAAATTAGTAAACAAAAGGGTTTCACTAACTATTGGTACTAATAACGTAAATAATATATTCATTTTAAATTTTCATCCCAATTTAGCAGACAAGACTACATATTTCGTTTTTTTTAAATGAAGGACTCTACATCCGATCCCTATTTACACAAATTACGAATACGTTCTAAATACGTAAAGAAAAAAACATGAAACAATCGAAAGCTTTCCAAAAATTTATGCGTTATCAATTGCATGAATTTGTACTACATTTCAGATGTACCGTACTAACAAAATATAATTTCAACTTAACGACAAATATGTTATTGAATCACGGCCACGTCACAACTTACGAATAAAAGTAAGTTCCTGTTTAACAAATTTTGACAAAACTAAAATACAACCAAGATAAGGATGAACAGCATGGGGATCTTGAAAACGGTAAGAGATACGAAAGCGGTTAAATTAGAGAAAAGTTGTATAGTTTAGGGCATGTTCACACGTATTTTGCAAAAGTTTATTATTGTTTATCGATTCCGAGGTTTAAAACAAAATGCGATTTTTGGTTTTTTTTTCGTAACTCCTTCATCTATTTTAAAAGATTTTTAGAAACCAAAGGCACTTCTTCATTGTCACTTTTTGAATTCTATTAGATGGCGTTTTCAAATTTTTTATTCCACGTTTCGTCTCCGAGAAACCATCAACTTTATTTTTTTATATCGCCGCAACCAACGAAACACCCTTTATTCGCTAGAAGTTAAATCAACATCGGAAGACACCAAGCTGCGCAAAAAAGTGACGTCAGAGTGTAAAGCTCAACAAAAAATATACGTTTGAAAAATAAAAGTTAGGTTATGTTACTTCGCGTTTGTTGTCCAAGAATACAATTTTAGATGTAAAATTTTGAAATAATCATAAAGTAAAATCATATTTTATTGTCATAGTTACAAAATCTAGTTTTTTAAAATACATTTGCCAATAACAATGTAACATTTTTTTAGTGACGAAGGCTGTCAAAGTTACTTTCACATCGTCTTACACTTTATTGTCAATTAATGACTGAAAAGAAACAGTTTGTCAATTTAATCTTCTGAATCAGACGAAAAACTTATATCATCAGAGGAATCACCGTTCACTTGAATTATGAGTTTGTCACAAATGTTGTCCATTATGTGTTCCTTATTTATGTAATCCTCTTCAACTTCCTTCACATGACGACATACTTCCGCCCATTCCTTCTCACCAACACTTCGAAACTTTTCTCTAGCTAGTTCCGCAACATCATTAAGATTGAAAGTGGTATTTCTCATTGCCACCCAATGTTTTACAATCGCCCAAATCTTCTCAATGGGGTTTAATTCCGGGTGGTAAGGCGGCAGGCGGCATACGGAATGACCAAACTTTGCAAACACCTCATCGATAGAATACTGTGTGTATCTCGGCTTGTTCAATTTTATAAGTTCGTACAACTCAGCTTTTGTAGAGTTATCATCATAAGCAATTCCACGTTCACTTAACCACGTTGTCATTTCATTTTTTGGTGGTGGAAATAGGATGCTTTACAGCTAAAACGTTGTGATAACTGGCATTATCAACTACGATAACACATTTTGGTGGTAAATTTGGTATGAGCTGCTGTTCAATCCATCGTTTATAATTTATAAAATTCATGTCGTCATGATAATCTCCTGATTTTGGCCAGATTTAAATATTAGCAGAGCATTATTTATAAAACCCATTTCACCACCTAAAATAATGATAAATAGCAACATATTTACATTATAAAATTAAATAAACATACCAGCATGTACGATTATAAGGCGATTTCCTTTTCCAATAGGAGATTTAAGACCTGCGTTTGTCCCATCTGTCCACGAATATGGTGTCGTATGAGACGAATGTATGTATGTTTCATCTAAAATTTACATAAGATTATGCAGTAGAATTATAATCTTCAAAACTAACCTGTGTATATAATTGGTCGTCCTGCTTTCCGATAATTAGTGATCGAACGTATATATGCACAACGCAAAGAACGTATTTCGTGTCGTTCTATTATAATCTTACGATGATCAGATGTTTGTTTCCACCTACATAAAACACAAGATAAGATATGATTCAAAATTAATCAAACTTACCTGAAGCCCATTTTTAAAAGTAAACTTCTAAATGACGTTTTCTTTCCCGAATATCCAATTGTTTCATCACCTTTAATGAGGTTATAAATTCCTTCGATAGTAGGTTTCTGCTTTTCGGTTATGTGAAAATTGTGAATAATACGACGAATGACTTGTTCACCACAGTTATCCACCGAAGATTTAGGAGAAAGTTTAGGTGTTGGGGTTGCATTTGCAAACGTAATTTTCTCTCCACAATCAATGGCTCGACCTTGTTTCAAAATACGAATTACTGTGCTTTTCGATACCCCCGTTGCCTGCACAACTGTGTCCAAAACGTTGTCTATAAGATTGCAAAGAAATATTACAAAATATAACGTTGTTATCCAACTGCTCTTTACCTGAATTGATACTTTTAAAGTATTTGTAATTGTTCCATACAATCTTGCGAGCATCTTCAGATAACACATGGCGTTTTCTTGCTTGAGGTGCTTGAGTGCTATGAGATGTACTTGCGTTGCACATTATATAAAGAACTAGATTTGATTACATTAATATAACATGAAATTAATAATTAAAGTAACTTACTTATAAATTCAATACAGGCAGCGTATAGTTTTAAAAAAACTGTTTTGTAGAATAAGTAATAAACAAATTTAATACGCCGGAAAAACAAAGAGGTTATAAACAAAAGTTGGCAACCGATCAGCTGGAAAGTAACGTTTTTAGAGCGCACAGTACTAATATCTGTGTCATTTTCCAATCATTACTGCATCTTTATCTAATTTAAAAATGCGTTTCTGCGCTGGTGTCTTCCGATGTTGATTTTACTCTAGTATTTTTATTACGAATTTAACCATGTAACCATTATTATTATACATCTTGTCCCACAGAAATTGTGTAGTTACTGAGTTGATAAATATCCTGAACAAAGGCAACCCGATACATTTTTAGACATTTGGAATCTAGTTTGAAAGAATTTGGTTCATTTACAAAACCTGTTCTATCCTGTCAAAAAAAATCTGATGACGAAAGAGCTGAATACCGATATACAAGCCGTTGTTAAAAACCCTGAAACATCGACAAAACAAATTGAACATAGTACTGGTATAGCTAATTCTATAGCACAATTCATTTTAAGTAAGAATAAGTTTCATCCATATAAATTTCGAGTTTGTCAGGGTTTTAGACAAGCTGATCAGGAGCGGCGAGCAGATTTTTGCGAATGGTAGACTAGAAAATGTGACGAATATCTAAATTTTCCTTTTAAAATAATTTGGTCTGATGAAAACATGATAACCAACAATGAAATTTTCAACCGACGTTACAAACATTTAAAAAAAGAGTCAAGACATCAACATAGATTTGGATATAATATGTGGATGGGCATTTTGGGTCGAAGAGTAATAGCACCTTTTATTTACCACAACAACATAAATGCTGAACGATATCTGAACTTGCTAAGGATTGATTTGGAAAATGTCTCTAGCACTTGTTAACTGTTGATTTCAACAAGATGGTGCCCCAGCACATAACTCAAGAAATATACAGAACTACCTGTCATTTCGGTTTACAGGAAAATGGATTGAAACTTATAGCGCAGTAGCCTGGCCAGCCCGATCACCCGATTTAAGTCCGTTAGATTTTTTTCTGTGGGATTACCTAAAAAACCAAGTGCAGTGCTAGACCGTATTTTAAATTCTTCAGTAAAGAGAGCTCACCTGTGTCTAGAAAATAACGGCAACCTATTTGAACAGTTATTGTAATTATTTAACTTTAATTAAATAGGTTTAAAAGATTGGAGTTGTTAAAATTGTAGATAACAAATATTATCAAATGCTAATATTAATCCGATTTTTTTTTTAATTAGCTTCAAAACCATAACGTGTAATGGCATGGTTAAATTCGTAATAAAAAATACTATCGAATACAAAGTATCTCGTTGGTTGCGGTGATATAAAAAAATAAAGTTGATGGTTGTTTCTCGGAGACGAAACGTCGAATAAAAAATTTTGAAACACCATCTAATAGAATTCAAAAAGTGACAATGAAGAAGTACCTTTGGTTTTTAAAAATCTTTTAAAATAAATGAAGGAATTATGAAAAAAGACAACCCAAAAATCGCATTTTGTTTTAAATCTCTGAAACGATAAACAATAACGAACTGTTGCATACTACATGTGAATATGCCCTAAATTATACAACTTTTCCCTAATTTAACCGCCTTCGTATCTCTTATGGTTTTCAAGATCCCCATGCTGTTCAACCTTATCTTGGGCACGTTGCATATGGATTATGAAGAAGGGACTTAAACGGAATGTATTGTATGACGAATAACAAAAATCAAATCGTATAAATCACTCCTCATTAGCCACTGCATTAATTAAATGGAACGATAAGGAGAATACTGTGATAGGATCACGATTTTCTAGCGATTTACCGTCAAATTTTTGCTGTTGAGTTGAGCTGTATGGATGAATTTGTTTTACGTGTGTCGCGACCTTTCAGGATGGTGTGTTTCGAGCTTAAGTTGTTTTGTTTGTGAATTACTACTCCGTAATTTAAGGAATTAGGTTTGAATTCATCGATAATTGGTTTCTAAATTTATTGAGTTTTTCGTAATATTGCATTTAAATTTTGAGAGATTGTTTTCCTCATTGTTCCCCGGTTATTGAATGTTCAGTAGCGTTTATTTGTAAATAGTTGTATATAAGTTTAAATAACGTTTATTTCGTTTGATTTCCTTAAAATTTAATAGAAAGTTTTGTAAAATTAAGTAACGTAAAGAAAGAACGTAGATTTAAATGTATTTGATATCATTCGGGCGACATGGAGTCGGTTAATTGCAGTGGTTCAGTTTAATATTGAGTATGTTGGTTTTGAGTCATAAAGATAGAATGTGGGACTAACTGTTTGAACTTAAATGAAAATACAGAGATATTTTTCACGTTGATTCTGCTGACGTTTGGAATTTCGAAAATTATCGAGCCCTTACGTTTGAGAACGAAATTTGTGGGTAGGGGGTATCATATCTTCTCCTTCCGTTTCTTAATTGGTGGAACTAGATTAAATGAGATTTTTTTGTGAGTGGTGGGATTCGAAAATCCAAGATGGAATTTGGTAATAATTTGGGGGATACGGCTTGTGACAGCGCTCTCGAGGAGTGTGACGTTTGTTGTTACGGCTTAAGGGGTTGGTTAGAACGTTGATAGATTGGACCTTTTGGTGTTTAACGAACGAACTTTCGTGTTGTGAGGGTAGTTACCTACTTTTTGAAGAAAACCTGTAAAGGGATTTTAAGTGAAATTGCTCAATCACCAAAGGACAAGACCTAGTGCCGATTTCGATTTTACGTAATCAAGTTACCTGGGGTTCACCGTCGTGTTATTTTAGTGCTTCTGTGACCTCGTTGGTTTATGTCGATGTTGCGGACTTATTAAATTAACGTTCTTGAGTGCCACTTAATTGCCGTGCAGGGCGTGTTGAAGTACAAAGAAACTTTCGCAGAATATTAAAACTAGATTTATATAAATAAAGTTAATAACCTTTTGGGATTGGTAGTGTAAAGAAAAGTATTTAAAAGATAAAAGTTATCGAGCAAGTTGAGCGCACAATTCATTATTTTAAAGAAAGTTTTTTTTAATTAATGCAGTAACACTTTACCGAGATTCAATCAAGGAACCGTTTGAAAAAAAAAATAGCCAACATTATCACTCATCATCTTGTGCCAGACTAGGGAGATTCCGTATCCGTAATAGCAGTAATTGGTCACCGGGTTCATTTTCGATTGTGGTAATACAGAAGAGGTGCTAACTTAGACATTAAGGTAGTATAACATTGTGTTTTATTGAGTATTTTCAAGATCTTTTGGGTGTGTGCCTTAAATTATTTTCTTTGTTAACGAAGGTTTGAAAGCGGAGTCGTTTACCTTTTAAATTAAGTTGTTGCTTTGGTTTAATTATTGTAAGTAATCATAATTCTGACGCTCCGCCTTCACACTCTTTATCTTTGTATTAAAGGGCAATGGACCCTGAAGTAGTGTGGTTTAATAATCCACAAAATACTTAGGTTAATCAATTTAGAACGGCGTTAGGCAGAATTCTGGCCAGACCTCCGTCGCCAATTAAGCATTTATTTTTTTATACGCATTATCGTATGTTTACATTTATATATATTTTTTTAATTTATTATAGCTTTGTTTAGGTATGATAAATTTCTTTTAATTCTGTGAAAACCGCTTTTGTGTTACATAAAAGTTTTTTTAAATTGCAAATTTACCGGTAATTTAGGAGCTTAAGTTTTAACGTAACGAAGTTACAGTTTCTTTATTGAGTGATAGCGTTAATGATATTCAGTGTTTTATTTGACTTCTAGTTGACTATGAATTCATTTAGAGTGCATCCATGAAGAGTGATTTTTTTGTTTTGTTTTGTTAAGATTATTATATTATGCCTAATTATTTACACTGAGGTGTAGTAACGTAACATTATTGAGTGATTAACACGCTTTTATTTGTCAGGCCTGTAGTGCTATTTTGAAGCCCTATTTCAGGTGGTTTGCTGAGTTTCTGTCGAGGACACCTGGGATTGATTGCGGGTAGGTAGGCGTATGTTTTTTGTATGTTTAGACACGCTATGTATTCGTAATTTTGGCACGACGTCCCTTATTTTGACTACCAAACATTCTGGCGTCCTTAACCGATCCGATTACGTCTTCATCCTCTACTTTGACTTACGTACGATTTACTATTCTGGATGTGCAAAATGTATTAATATATTACCCACTCCCATACGCTGACTGGTCGGTGCAAAAGGCCAATTTTATCTGTAATCCCGTTCTACCACCCGTTTATACCGTTACAATACATAATGATGACATTAATTCTTACGGGTAGGTAATTCAAATCGTTTTAAAGTATCAACTACCAATCAGCTCAGCAACAAACCAAGTGCGCTCTGATTTACTCACCCAACCTTTCTAAATCAGCGAAAAACATGTTAAAACGTTTTCCTTCTTATTCCTGTTTAAAACACCGCACAATCTTGCACCTCTATACAATAACTGTCGACACATAATTTGAACTTTAAACAAACATGAAACTTTCAAGAATCCATATATTAAAAATTAGAATTTTTTCCTATAGTTTACTTATTTCCGTTTAAGATACTCTGAAAATGATGTCCATCACATTTCTAACTGCAGTTAGAGTAAGAATTAAAAAAACACTGGAGAAAAAATAAACATTGCATCAATTGTAGTAATTTATTGTAAACATTTCGCAGTAATACAAAACAGAACATTTAACATGTATCCATACTTTCCTATTATTAACAAAAACTAATAGTTAAATTGGTGTTTCGCACATTATTTTTTACAAATAACATGAATATTTGCAACAATTATTATTAGGCAACATTTTTTCGTAAATAAAAGTCAATATTGCACATATTTTTATAAAAATAACAACTACTTAAACAAGATAAATCTTTATAGGTCCAATTCTAATACATCAAATTATTGTTAATAAAATGTTTGTAATTAAGAAATGTCTAATATATTAATATGAACAAGATATTTTATAAGTTTAGATAGAATTAAACAAATAGACCTGGGTAGGTATATATTAAATGTACAGCTGAAAAGCGAGTTGAAAGTTCATAATTAGATATGTTCCTTATTTTCTATTAGTTAGAAAAAATGAGTAGCAAGAACCTAAAATACTTTACTTGCAGTACCTGCCCTATTCAAAACATTGCATTACTAATATGTATAAAAAAATTATAAACATAACCACATTTTAATTTTCCAGTCTTCAGAGAACTATAACCTTTGTTAACAAAATCAGAGTTATTTTATAGGTAGGTAACCTAAATATAAGAACAATGTGGGACTTTTTTCTAAAGGGAAGTATTACTGAAAAATTGTGACAGTCCACAATAATGAAAAATGAACAGCAGCACAAACCTAATAGTTATTCAATCAAAGGCGTAAAACCGGCGTTTATGGACCACAACGTGTTTGTGCCCGAAATACATACAAAATTTTATGCAATCGTTTCAATGACCATTTATTAATAAACATGTATTCTATTTTTTTCTTCTTCTGTGAGCAGTTTATTATAAATGTTGTTTCATCTAACTACTAATTGAATGGGAATTCTGAAAACAAAAAAAAAACATTTGCTTTACTGCCCGCGGGCGTTGTAATAGTTCGTGGGCGCTAAAGTGGCATTTTACGCCCGCTAAATGATTCATAAAATATACTTTATAGCCCGATTTTGTATAAGATTTTTTTGAAAATATGTGCCAAAAATAACCTATCCATTATCTCTATGATTTTGAATACCTAGACTTATTACAAATGTAATAAAACTGCAAACTAAAACTGTAGGCGCGGTTGATATTTTATTCTTATTAGGATTATTAAAAGCTTTGTTATAGTACTGTTTACACATGTTTCATGCTGCAAGTTTATTGATATCTTTCTCTAGTCTGTTATTGTAGTATTTTTGCTACTTTTTAGTTAAAAAAATAGAATATGAAATTTTTGAGAAGTTTGGAAATCCAATGTACCCTGACATTTTGTGTGCAATAACAGCAATAATGTTGTCTGGAATAAATTAAATCAAACAGAGATGATGTATCGATTTAAATAAAATAAACAAAGTCCTGTCTATAATGCAAAACATTCACGTCAGTATAAAAATTTTCCAATTCACTATTAAATTAATGACTTGTGTGAACTACATTAAGCGTAAAAATAATAAATGCGAATTTACGAACTTTCAACTGAATATTATATAGATTGTCTTTGCTGACCTTGTGTAAGCACAGGATCTATCACTTAAGCAAAAATTACATTATTTTAACATAGAATATCATGATCACGTGTCACAACCTTGCTTGATTATTGAAAATCATGGAAGTTTGAATGTTAGATTTACTCCGTCTGGCTAACTCATGCTTTAAAATTTGATTTTGTAATTGACTTAGTAATAAATTACATTATGTATAGAATATCAAGCACTAAATAATTTTGAATACTTGATGAAGGTGAAAATTTAAGTCGTCAACACATTCAGACAATTTTAAACGGGTGATATCACTGTACATTAACCCACTAGTTAAGTAAAAACGTTAACGAAGTCTTTTATAAAATAAAAAGAATTGATTCGTAGTCCTACAGCAACTATCGTTTTTGTCCAACTATTTTGCACTATAAGTAATTGATTATTGATTTATTTGATTGAATTAAATCGATCCCTGCCGATTATTTATTTCACTTGCACAATATGCACGTGTTACATCACATTATTATATTTGGAGGATGTTATCGCACTGGTAACCACGCAGGACGACGTATAACGTGGTGGCTATGATTATGGAGTTTTTCGAAGGCTGTCACGTGATGTAACACGTGCCTTGCTAAACTTCAGGTATCAGGAGAAGCCTTGGGGTCGTCCGTATCTAGACTAAGGCACTCCTGGAAAAAGTCCTGCATGGACTGATAGACGTGTCTTATGACACCTATTAGATCGTGTCCTTCATCAGCGTAACTCTGAAAAAAAAATTGAACTTTATAAAAGTTATTTTCAAATCTAAAAAAACAACAGTTTTAAAAATTTCCGGTGTGCAAAAAGACATAATATGCAAAGTGACAACTTGATAATTCACGGTTGTCTTACGACAGGTAAGCACTGGACTACGGACTATTAGTTTTAACTGGACGTTTTCGATGTTTTACATTGAATATGAATTTTCTCATCCGAAACGTATCAAAAATATAAAGTGTGATATATCGTTGAATTCAGAATCAAGGAGAGAATTTAAATATGGCAAAAATAATTTTTTTGTGCATTTAAAAAAATAAAGTTGATGATAACAAACGAAACGTTGTATCAAAAATTGAATAACAGAATTAAGTAAAGCTAGAAAAGTGGCAATGAAAATGTGCTCTTCCTTTCTTGATAGCTCTTCAAATAAGGTCAGAAAAAGATAAAAATATGTCGCATCTCCATGCGCATCAACTACTAATGGTTATTAGCACTACCCGTCACTAGAGTTTTGACCTACTAAACGAATTCCATCTTCAGTAAGGGATCTTTAACGTGTCAATCATCGTATTGCCACGGGACCTACAGTTTTACTCCCTATCCGAGAAAGAGTGTTTTGGTTTTTCTCCGTTTTAGAAAAACGGCTACCTCAGCCAGGTTTGAACCCGCGCCGCTCAGGTGAAAGGCAAGCACTCTAACCATTCCGCCACCCAGACAACATAAATCTGATTTTATTTATCATACAAAAAAATAAAATAGTTACATTTCAAGAAAAACTCAAAAAGTTTCATCCTAGGCGGCAAGAATTATAAATGTTCGATATGGGAACCTCTTGTGATACGACAGATGTCAATCCTGTAATCAAGCTCTTGCCATACCATGTTAATAGTGTCTTGGTCGATTGTTTTGATGGCTCTGGTAATCCGTTGTTGGATCTCAGGTATAATTTCTGGTAATGGTGGTGTATACACTTTATTTTTGATGCATCCTCACAAGAAAAATCACAGGGGGTGATGTCCGGAGATCTTGGATGCCAGTTCAAGAGTGCACTATCATTTGGACCAGCACGATTTCGAAGTTCAGCCCTAACATCCAACTGGTAATGTGGAGGTGCGCCGTCTAATTGCAGAGTGAAATTTGGGGATTCTTGTTTTAATTGCGGTAGAAACCATTCCGTCATCATGTCCAAGAAAATTATTCCATTCATTGTTTGTCCAACAAATAAAAAAGGACCGTACATTTTGTTGTAAGTCAAAGCACAAAACACATTAACTTTCGGAGAATCGCGCAAGTGCTCGATGTGGGTTCTGCGAACCCCATATTCTGACATTATATGTGTTCATTTTACCGCACAAGTGGAATGTGGCTTCATCACTGAAGACTAAACATTTTACAAGACTTTCATTTTCCATCAAGGCCTGCATGGTCTCAAAAAGAAAGTGTTAGAACTTTGTCATTTGGTTTTAATGCTTGAACAAGCTGAAGTTTGTAAGGTTTACGTAAAACTTTCCAAACTGATGGCTGTGGTATACCAAGCTCTCTGCTGCCTTTAACAGTAGATTTCTGTAGACTACGCGTAAAACTTTCCCTTACCTGCTCTACAACTTCATTGCTTACTGACGGCCTTCCAGTTGATTTCTTTTTACAAATGCACCCATTTCTCTTAAAATTCAAGTACCACTTGAGAATACAGTGGTTGCTAAGAAGATCTTCACTAAATTTGGTTTTAAAGTGACGTTGCACACTAATAACTGAATGGTTGATGTGATAATCCAACACACAAAATTCTTTCCCGTGTTCAAATTCAGCTATTACATAATTGACAATAATTGACTTTGACAAACAGCTGATACGTACCTAAACCAATGTAAACAAAACTATGAGTTTTCTTTCCAGTGTTACCAACTGAAATGGTCTTAAAACAGATTAATTTATTAATTTAGTAACATACCAATTTTCACGAGTCAGAGCAGTTGCGTCATTACTAACTTTGTTTCATTACCACCTTCAGAACCCGCCTATTGGGCACATGAGGATATAGATAGAACTGATTTACGTTAGCAATTCTGCCCGGTCAAGTGTTTCTGATATTAAATATTTGACATAACACGTATTTTCTATTTTGTAAAATAAATAAACATAACCTCTGAAGCTGGGATTTGACAGTTGTCAGACTGTTATTTTTCACAATCTAACAACAACGGCGTCCTATGACAGTATTAGACACGCAACTGCTCTGACTCGTGAAAATTACTACATTTATAATTGAAATCGGGAACGTCATTTGTAATAACCCTGTATTAAAATAAATATACCAACTGACAAAAAAAATAAAGGTAAACTTGCTTATAAAATCTAAAATCATGGAAAAAGCCATCAATCAGCAACTGCTCACGTTCCTTGAAACTAAGAAACTCCTTAGTGACCACCAATATGGGTTTAGGCAAAGTCGTTCAACAGGCGATCTTCTTTCATATGTGACCCAAGTTTGGAACAATACAGTAGAGCAGTCCGGTGAAACAGTTGTAGTCGCTTTAGATATCTCAAAGGCATTTGACCAAGTTTGGCATAAGTGTTTACTTGCCAAACTCACCTCGTTTGGGTTAAATGATACGATCATCAACTGGGTTTCTAGTTTCCTTGATAAAAGACGAATACGTGTCGTAGTTGATGGTTTTTTTTCAAAAGAAGTTAGCATTAACGCGGGCGTACCACAGAGATCCGTTATAGCGCCTACACTTTTTCTGCTGTACATAAACGACCTTATTTCTTCAACAACTAACCCCATCCATTGCTTTGCTGACGATAGCACTCTTCATCTCAGTCTACTCATAGTTATAATCCACCTTCTATGTGAAATCAAGAAATTAAAGCTGAAATGGCAAATTCAATCAACAAAGACATTCAACGTATTCTCGAATGGGGAAGCAATAATCTAGTTAAATTTAATGCTAACAAAACTCAGTGTTGCCTTATGTCCGCCAAAAAGATCGATCATTTCCTGTTGTAAGTATGAATGGCTCAGTTCTTAAGTTTTCAGACTCTATTACTCTGTTGGGTATGACTGTATCTTCAAATCTCTCATGGGTTGACCATCTTCTGTCAGCTACCAAAACAGCTGCTCGTAAAATAGGCTTTTTGTACAGATCTAAGCAGTACTTTACCTCTCGACAACTCCTTCTGCTGCATAAGGCCCAAATTCGGCCTCATCTGGAATATAATTCTCACCTTTGGGTTAGTGCTCCCCAATACGCTCTCGATATCGTTGATCGTATTCAAAAGAGAGCGTTTAGACTTATAAATGACCCGTCCTTAACTTCTCACATACAGTCCCTTGAGCATAGAAGGATGGTTTCAGTTCTTTCTTTGTATTATCGTTATTACAACGGGTATTGTGCTGGTGAATTAAATTCTTTGATACCATCTCCGGCTATCTTTGCGAGAAACACTCGGTTCGCCCATTCACATCATCAGTATGCAGTACAAATCTCCACTTGTCGTACCAAACGGGCGCAATCCACATTTTTCTACACGGCTTATAAACTCTGGAATGATCTCCTAGTTCCTGTTTTCCTCTCACTTATGATATGAGAAAATTTAAGGTAGCTGTTCATAGGCATCTATTGGCAACTCATTATCCCTCTATCCATCCTCCTAAGTGTTCCTGAGTGCTTTAGCACGATAGACCTTATTTAGCCTGTTCAGGTCCACAATCATAATATATATATATATATATATATATATATATATATATATATATATATACGTATGTTTTCACAAACTAAATAACTAAACTGGTTATCTTCCTTTCATAGACAGACCGAGCACAGAAACCTGAATTCGCAATACCTGTTAGTCCCGGTCGTATACAGAATAGTCGGCACAGAAAACAGATAAACTCTGTGGCATCGGTTCGTTACGAAATTGCGTTGTACAGTCCACGGTTAAGTGTGTACTATTGGTTCGGTCAATCCCTAGTCAAGGTAGGGATTACAACGACGATTAACCTTGTCATTGTGGAATTAGCAATTCAACCAAAGATTGTGATGTATATTATTGAGGTTATGTTGCACTACCGTAATAATTCCCGCTAAACAAAGAATTTCATATACATTCTACTTTCTTTACATTAGTCCGCTTTTAGTTATCATTCTAGACTAGATTGTTTCCTTTCATTTTATTTTTCTTTACAATATAGTTATCACTAGTAATTAATTTAACTGTATTCATAGTTGTATTACGTAACCGCGTATTTTTTTTCTTAGTTGTGTACTTGAACTGTTTATGAGGTAGCTGTATTATATCTTGCACTACAATATTTGCACACATTTTCTGGTATTTCCTAAAGTTATTAGAGTTTCTTGTTACGTTGTATTCATATAAATAGTAAAATGAATAACGCCTGCAGTGTTTAAAAATTATTATTAATTTTATTAAATAAATAAAAAGTTTACCTCGAGTAGGATTTGAACCTACGACCTGTACTTTGCTAGAGTACCGCGCTAACCAATTGCGCTATCGAAGTGCAAGCCCCAATCGATGTAAATTTTGTGTTTATGTATGTAGAACTGGTGTAAATTCTAAATTTAGTGACGACAACCAAATTACTTATATTAATGGAATGTAAGCCTGCAATATCGCAAGGATTCACACAAACCAAAGCAACTTGACTAATATTAAACTATTATAAGTTTTTGTTATGAACGAATAAGTTCAAAGGTAAATATGTAATTAAACATTATTATTAATTAAATATTAAATATATATTAAATAATATTAAATATTAATATTAATATTAAAATATTAAATATTAAATTAAATAAGTTGAGTAGTTTCAAAATGTCGTGGCACTCGCCCCTCCATGCGCATATAATTCAGACGCGTCGAAAGTATTCGACAAATATGCAACTGTCCAACTTATGAATGTAGTCATTCGCTTTATTTACTTCACGTTGTATTCGTACAGTGTCGCTTGAGTTTATTCCTTCCGTTTTATACAAAATCTATCTTTTTTAAGACACTTTATCATTTCCAGAGCGAAATCCATTTGAAAGGATATGGGCTCAACTAATTAAACTTCTCTAGTTATTTATTTTTATATGTTAATCAAATTACATTTTAAAATGTTTTATCAATTTGTGATTTATTTTACATATTGGTATTAGAATTTGAAATACTTTTACAAATATGTTTTCCGATCACACAAGGAGGGTCTGATTAAGTTGCTGTGAAACGTAGTTATTTCAACGTTTGTGTTCTGTTCTCCCATTAGAAGTATTTCAAGTTATAATATTATAATTACATTGAGAAGCTTCATTCAAGTTTTTTATAGTACACATTTACACCTACTATTACTTAATCCAAGAATTATCGAACAAATAATTTTTCCAATTTTCTAGTCAGCACAATAAACTAATAGTGTGAACTGAATAAATACTTATCGTATTTGTAATAACACTTTCAGGCACATATTTTAATGTAAAGACGCTAATTGATTGATTCCTGTTGTTGGTTCTTAAAAATTTAACTATTCGATGATATCAGAAGTTATTCTGATTCTCTGTTCTGATCTGTTGGGTGTAATTAAAAGTTTATGGAACGCGAACTTCATTTTTGCAAATCCTCGATAAAAACAGGTGAAGTTGAACAGGTTAGATTATGTTTACTAACTAAAAAAAAACATTTTAATGCAAATATGAAATAGGTAATCCAATATATACCTAAATTGAAATTGTTACAAATGATCATTCAATAAATATGTATTCAGTTACCATATCAATCGTTAAAAAAATCGATAATTACTAAATTTATTCATTTGCCGTATATTTTTATTTTTGCTACCGAAGTTTCCCGATTATAACATCGTTTATGTTTTTCAAATTGTAGAAAAGTCGCGCCGCGCATCTCGAGTGCCACGACGTTTTGTAACTACTCTACCTACATTACCATGAGCGTGTAAGCTCCATATGTGAGGAGTTTACAAGGATGTTCTTCGAAAGAATCCAATGTGGAAATTTCAGAAGTGTTTCTGCTAGATCCTTCCGAAATTTCCCCAGCAGACCCTTTAAATGAAGAATGCTTGCATAAAAGCGGAGTGGACGAATATTATAATGGTTAGTTTTTGTTTATTTGTCAGATAAATTTGTTGGAATATTGTTTTAAATTGGAACACATACAAACCTGCTATGTTGAAAAGAAAAAGACATAGGGTACGAAGACAAGGATGCAACAATGCACCGAAATAAATAAATAAGTAAATGTATATATATATATATATATATATATATATATATATATATATATATATATATATATATATTGCATTTGAGTATTGTGTAACATTACAGAGAATATGCCACATTAACATTAAATAACATAGTAACAACTAAAAATAAGATAGTGCATTTAAAAATAGACAATAAATGAAAATCTACACTGCACAAAAAGCAAATGGAAACTGAAAATTTGAAAAATGAAAATTTAAAATCACAAAATAAATTATTATGTTTAGAAATTAAAAAGCTAAAAATCTGTGGTTTAATTTATTTTGAATTGCATGTTAATTGCCAAACATGGGTAAAAAAGCGCCGTCATCTTTTTCAAAAAACGCGAAACGTGAAAGAAAACATGAAGAAAAGTACTCCTTCATCAAATGTGGATACAGAAATGTCCATTGATTGATGAAGCGGATGTATTTTTAGTGCACCATTTACTGTCGATGGGTCCGATGTGTGACTAAACCAAGAACTTTTTCTTAACAGTGATATATGTGAAAAACACGATTCTGTTGAATTAAATGAATTTAGTGTTTTCAACGAGGGCAATTGCTCCTCAGTCCTCTCGTTACCCGAACTAGAAGTGGAAATAGAGCAAAAACATGAAAGTGAAGGTAGTGTTATTAGTAGCCGCCGTTTTGTACACATCACATGTTTTTTTTAATCCTTAAAATCGCTTCAGCATGAGGGTTTTGGTTGTTCCTTTTTAATACGGATATTAGTGTTCTATGTGTAACAAAGTAGATACTCTGTCAACCGAGAGGCTGGAAGATGAAAGCAAGATATACACAATTGTCAGAATTTGCTTCCGCTATGAACATACCGCCAATTTCATCAGCAACTTATGCAAATTATCATGATGATTTACAATCGTGCCGCCGCGGAGTCAATGGCAAAAACAGCTGAGCGAGAAGCAATAGTAGTATCAAATTCACGGACAATTAAATTTAAATAAGAGAGAAAAATGCTATTTTGTAGTCTGGACCCCTCCTGGAATTTCAGTGGAAATTATTAAAATTGATATTTCTTTTTGGAATGAAGAAACGCTGCCATAACTAAAAAACTTGTATTTATCGGCGTTGCTTTCCGAGACTATAGACCCAAGAGGTCCTAGACAGTTGCGTTTTCGAGACGTTTTTACGGAAGTGGACTATTTTTAGGAATGTATCTACTACGACGAATTCTGTCTAAGAAATTTATAAATTTCTCTTGTCGATAGTAGTAAAATTATTCTAATTGCGTAAATAATATTGCTCAAATAGAAAACAAGGTCAAAAATCAATCATAAAAATTTACTTTCTATGTATACAGGGGTAAAATTAGTGCGCTAATTCTAATGTTGCCCCGTAGCTATTTTAGATAGAGCAAATCTTTAAATATGAAATTTGTGTATTTGCTTCTTCTCCGTAACTTAAACATATGTATAATTCTACAGGGTGTTGCCTTGTCGGATACCAGTATACAACTTAAATTTTTTAAATTGAACACCCTGAATATTTTTAAATATTCTTATTCTGCCATCAATTGCCTATCTGGTAATGTTTTGTTTTTTAAATTAGGATCAGCCGTTACAGAGTTACTCAACTTTTTAGGAAAAATATGACGTATGCAAACATAACGAATACAATCTTCATTGTGGCAGATTAATAAAAAATATTTTGACAATCGTTTGTCAAGGCCTTCTCCTGTCACCCGAATAATTAAAAGTTAAATTCCGTTGTACAGGGCGTTTGATATCTTCGCTAGTAGTTGGAGGAGTTCGGTACACAGTCCTTTATACAGCCCCAAAGGAAAAAATCTAGTACAGATAGGTCTGGAGACCTAGCAGACCAGTTCGGCGGACCACCTCGTCCAATCCAGCGACCACAAAATCTAATATTTAAAAAAATTTGAACATTCATCTTTAATGTAGAGGTGCACCATCATGTTGGTACCACAATCTAGGAACAACTTTTTTTGGGACATGTTGCAGTACATCGTTCAATTCATGTTCAAGAAATTGGAGATACATTTGACCATTGAGACGGTTCTCAAAAAAATGTAGACCAATAACTTGTGTTCCGACAATTCCACCCCACACGTTTATTGTCCACTGATGCTGATGATCAGCTGCTCTCAGGAATTCAGGCTTATCGGTAGCGTAATGATGGAAATTTCGCTAATTAGGAAGGCCTCTGATACTCAAAGTCGGCTCATCGGTAAAAAGGGCACAGTTCAGAAAATCTGGTTCGGAATTCAATTTATTATTAGTCCACTCACAAAATTGCTTCCGGCTTTCTAAATCCTGCGAAAAAAGTTTCTGGGGTTTTTGGATATGGTAGAGATGCAATTTATTACTTTACAAAATACGGTGTACGGTGTTGACTTACATCAACAATTTGTTGAGACATTTTTCAAGTGGACTGGTTAGGATTTTCAACCACTGCAGCAACAACCATTAATGAGTTTTCCTCAATGGTTACATGTCTTGCGAGCATACGTTTCGTATATTTAACTCTGTCTATTGTTTTAAACCGTCCTTTGAGTCTTTCGAAGCTAACTTCAGTTGGGTGTCTTCTGTCAGGATACTTATGAGCATAGCTTCGGCATGCAAGATTACAGTTCCGATCACATTCTCCTAACACACTATTCCTTAGAAAAATTCATTCTGATACACAAAACAGTGAACTTATGTGATTTATTTAAAAAAATTGAGTTGTGGCCAATCGAAATATTATGTTATCGTACCACCGACCGTAGCAAATGCCCCGTACAACGGAATTTAACTTTTAATCTTCCGGATGACAGAAAATGGTCTTGACAAACGTTTGCCAAATATCTTTGATGAATCTCTCACAATGCAGATTTTATTCGTTATGTTTGCATACGTCATATTGTTCCTAAAAAGTTGAATAACTCTGTAACGGCTGATCCTAATTTAAAAAACAAAACATGACCAGATAGACAATTGATGACAGAATAAGAATATTTAAAAATATTCAGGGTGTTCAATTTAAAATACTTAAGTTGTATGCTGGTATCGGACAATGCAACACCCTGTAGAATTGTAGATATTTTTAGATTACGGAGAAGAAGCTAATACACAACTTTCATATTTAAAGATTTTCTCTATCTAAAATAGTTACGGAGCAACATAAGAATTAAAGCACTAATTTTACACCCTGTTTACATAGAAAGTAAATTTCTATAATTGATTTTTTAACCTTGTTTCCTATTTGTGCAATATTATTTAGGTACGTTACTTTTGGGGTTGAGGGTCATTAATTAGAAGAATTTGACTACTATCGACAAGAGCAATTTGTAATCTTTTTAAACAGAATTCGTCATAGTAAGTCCATTACTAAAAATATTATACTTCCGTAAAATCCCAACTTTTTAATTTAAAAAAAATTTTAAATATTTAAATTGGATACTGAGGTATCCAAAATTGAAACACACAGTAGAATTGTAGATATTTTTTGGTTACGGAGAAAAAGCTACTACACAACTTTCGTATTAAAGATTTTATCTATCTAAAATGGTTCGGAGCAACATGAGAATTACGCACTAATTTTACACCCTGTATATCAAACTCTTACTGCGGGATCAAAACTAATGTGAAATTGTATTTGTACAATTTGTGTATTTCCAAATTCAGTTAAAAGGAAGTTATTGATATTTCAAATCAATTTATAGGGTTCGGCCGACCAACTAAAAGGAAGCCTTAAGCTAATAGAATATGCAAATATGATTATTTGTTTATCTCTAAATGTTTACGCAAGCTACCTTTGAATTAATGCTAACAAAAATAAAACCGTTTGTTTACGTAAGTCAAATCTCATAAAAAAATCACGCTGTCCATTTCTCAAAGTTATTAGGTCGTGATCGAAATTTACGGGGGTTATTATTTGATGATTTAATTCTAATATTGCTTCTTCATCATAATCTGACGAACTACTACTTTTATCTAGGTTGTCTTCATTAAGAACAGAGCCAACCAAGTGCAATAAATTAGTCATGCTTTGATTAAAAGTATAATAATGAGAAAAAAAATAAAAATAATAGCAGGCAAGCAAAAATTTAACAATAAATAATATACACACTAAAAATTCGCGAGGATAATCGCATAGAACAGGAAGCGGTAAACAAAGGAACATAGGAAGGTGCCGCCACAACTGTAACTAAACTTAATTAGATAAGATACATAAAATTACTGTAACCTAACATAATTAGATTAGTTAAACAAAACTACTGCAACCTAGCAAAAGTAGATTATATAAACAAAACTACAGTAACCTAAAAAAAATTTCATGGGCCGGGATTCGAACCCGCACCAGCAATGTGGAAGACGACTCTTACCACTACACCACCAGCGCTCTCGGAGTTTGACATTGAAAGTGATGTTTAAGCAATTTATAAAAATACCTATTTATGTAGATAAGGCATGCGCAAATTTGTTATCGCAACCACTTCCTATGTTCCTATGTTACGTATGTATGCATGATGGGATTAAGGATGGTGTTGTCAGGATAGGATCGGGGGAAACGGAGTTAGGGAGTCCTTAGACCATATAAACTAAATAGACACGCCGCAGGAAAGGAAAAGTAACGTATTTCATCCCCTCCCCACGGGGGAGGGCGGGCTGTTTGAGTTTTCCAAGCTCCTACTACCACAATCCTGGATTCCCAGCATACATACATACATTACGTATATATGCATGGTGGGGTTAAGGATGGGTGTGGTCAGGATAAGATCGGAAGGAATGGAGTTAGGGTTCTGAGGGGGAAAATACTAACCCAGCGTTCGCCTAAGCAGCCGCACATGGTGTGCATATACGCAGTGACCATGTCGCTACATGTGTATGAGGAAAATCCCCTGAAGAAACCTCATACAAGGTAGGCGCTTCATATCCCTTCTTAAATACCAACTGAAGAAAACATAACACAAGTGGTGTGACGTCACGCGTGGGCAGTATCTGATGACAGTTGTACATTACTTGTTATTACGATGTTGCTACTAATCATTCTAACGTGCTTACAACTGTAATGAACGACATAAACATGGGACAGATATACATATCATTTCATTTCTAAGTATGATATTATACCCCAGAGTAGGCATTAATAAATCTGGGTATTATACAAAAATCTATAAAATTTGAACACTGACCACTTCGGAATTATTATAAAATTATTAATTTTAATTATTGCAATATTAGATTATATCATCAAGGTGAATGTATAAACAAACATGCAAATAAGTTGAGAAGTAAATTAAATAAAACGATTTTGTTTCCAGGACAATAATTAAAAAATGAAAATGTATTTTTTTTTCGTAATGAATGTGTGTGTGCGCGCGCGCGTGTGTACCACAAAATGGCGTAGAGTTTTATTTTGAATAGATAAGTAAACAGTAGCTAACTAGAATTGACTGCTTTTCAAAACATAAAATAGGTATAATAATACAGTATGGAATCTTTAACTGGAATAAAGATAAAGATTACAAATTTTCTCGAATCTTCAAAAAATAAGACATGCATTATATTCTGCTTGAAATAAGCTTTCAAGTGATATGTTACTCAACATAGCCTTATTTTTTTAAAAAAGTTAGGTTAGGGTAGTTGCGCCCTTATGGGCGAATATAAAATAAAAGGTTTAAGGGTTGAAATGTGCCTATGATAAAATAAAACTTCACGTGTTTTAGAGCTTTGTAATTAAATACTGTTTAGCCAAGTTACAGAATTTATTCCAGCTAAAGATTACACACTGTATAGTGAATTTGAGGTAAAATAAACGAAATTTTAGCTATATTTTATTATATTCACATTTTGTTTTAAACAGGTGCTCTTCTAATATCGAGATTGACGTTTTTGGCGAAATAAAATAAACGATTTTCTTCATATTTATAATACAAAGTCTAGGTGCGCATTAGAATTTAGCCCACGCGTGAACTCGCTTGCGCAGAGTTATGTTTGCTTCACTGTTTGAACGTCACGGCGTGTCTATCCATCAGTGTATATGGTCTAAGCCATAGAGAAGCAATATAATATTTGCATTTCGCGCGCAAAATTCAATTTTAATACCTCTATTTTGAGATCACACTACTTCAAATCATGTTCGTTTACTCAAAATTACAATTTACATGCATGAAATACATTTAACACCTGTACTGTATAATAATTATGTGCAAGTAGTAACTTATTTCAAGCAAAATACAATTATGTTTCTGCTACAGAAATATATGTTTACGTCATTGAATGGCAATGTAGGTACACAAACATGGTTCAAACTTCAAGAACTTTGACAGCGCGATTTTAATGGACTATTAGCAGTTTCACAATGTTAACAGCCCAAAGGAGACAAAGTTGTGAATAAATTAAAAAGTAGTCAAACAAACTCACAAAAAGACAGTAACAACTTTCAAACGTCAATATGTCAAACATCCTGTACGCGAAAACCACCAATAAAAGTTATTTATGCAACAAGGAAGTAAAGTACAACTTTTTTCACGAGTAGGCAATTTCTACAAGTGAAAAAAACTTACTTTACTCACGAGTTTCTTACAAAATTTTTTCTACGTCCGTAGATTTAAGTAAATTCGATAAAGCCTTTATTAATTTTTATTTGGTAATAGTAATATTAAATGTGCAGTTGTTAGCTGTATTAATTTGAAGTGAAGTAGAACTTACATTACTATTAGTATTTGAATTGAAACATTAAAAAAGTTTGAAGAAAGAATATCATCTAAATTTGTATTAACTGTACTATTTACTGCTTTGTTAGTAGCGTTGTACACTTTTAAAATATTGCAACCTCGGCAACCGTGCTGGGTTTCCATCCACTGTGTTTCTTTAGTTGAATTATATTGCCTTCAGAATTCACCCATAGTGATGCCGAAGAACGTCGAAATGCGTGGTCAGCGTAAATTTTGGGGTAAGGCACATTCAGATAGGTTGCGATAAGTGAGGGTATTTTTGAAAATACCTACAATCTGGGTTTTGTATCGTCCATTTCTATACGGCAACAAGAAATGATCGGTTTTAACATTTATGGGTCGTTGGGTTTCATATTCTTTATCAATTTTTATCAGTTTAGGGCATTTTCAGGTGTTTCACGAATTGATGTTGAACATGAGTTTTGTTATCAGGTACTGAGATAATTAAAACGTTTCCGGCATCATTAATATCCTCACTTAAACTATCCTCATTTTAAACAATTGTTCCCTCCCTCCCGCGGTTCCGAATATTAAGGCAACATAAAACATCACACAAATAATAAGTTTGTATTCAAATTTCGTGCTATTAGTAATACCTTATGCACAAGATAATGTTCATCTGGAGCTTGCAATAAAAGCATAGATTTCTTCTCGGAAAAATGTCTTGGATTTCTTGGATTTATATCCAGTTGATTTATCCTTTAAAAATGCAATGAGGTTAGAGTATTTACTGATGTCTACATCGTTGTTTACCATTACAGTGCCTTTCAATTTTGAATAAGTCGACCAAAGGTTTGAAGACTTCCACATTTTGGATTTATTCCAAAGTAAGTTAGTTAGACTATTTCTATAAAGCTGTTTATGCATTTTTTAATACGGCAGTCCATAAAAGAATTATATTCCTTTCAGTAGCGCTCCTATGATTTTGTAGGGAGAAGATTCACCGTCGCTGGGTTGCCGGCTCGACAACATCTTCGGATGTGCAATTGAAGCTTTCTTCACTGTCACTCTCCATGATTAATAACTAATAATTACCTAATAACACTTCTTTTAACTTTATTTCACACAGCTTTTAACCAAAAACAGGTTTTCTTGAACAGAAACGGAAGTTTTACAGTTTATCAAGGAACAGATTTACGTAAGCGCGAAGCGTTTATAGCACTCCTATAGGGACCCTATTTTAAGTTATTCACGTAGTGCATTAAAAAATGACAGGTTACGACGGTTTTTTTAACGCAAACGTGTGAAAACATAAACCGCTACTGCACTTTTTTTACGCTTTTATGTCAATTCAGGAATTACGCATTTTATGAACAGAAATTAGTTTAAAAAACTGTTAGTTTTATAGCGGACGTAGAAAAAATGATTAAACTATGTATATAAATATCTTACAACCAAGTTAACTAGTAAACATGCATTGTGCAGTAACAGTAATCTGATATTTGTGACTTACGATTGCCCTCTATTATTTTGGGAGGAAGCAAACTTATCTCTAGATTGCCTATATGATTGCATACTCTTCCCACCCTCGCTGCTACTTGTGATTTGATGCAGCCCAAACTGCAATGGCACCAATCTTATAAAATGAGTTTCAACCGAAGGTTATCCAACCGACACCCAAATGTATTTTACACGAGCGATTTTAAGCTTAACCGGCGGCATACACAGAACCGATAGTTGATAAACCGACGGTTACGGTACCTTTTTATACAACTGGCCCTTAGACGTTATTCAAATGTTGAAATCAAATTTAGAGGGATTCAGAACAAACTTGTCACGCACCTTGAATTGATACGTCGTGAAGTTTGATGTTGTTAACTACTTAACACAGAAGCGACTAAAGAGAGGAGATCGTTGCATGTTAGATGAACTGTTCCTTGATCAGCACATGGGCTTAAAACTTGCTCTAAATTTTATCTAATCTAATTCTGTTAGTTTACCGTAGTTTTGTTTATCTAATCTAATTCTGTTAGGTTATAATAGTTTTGTTAGACCAAGTTTTCAAGTGCATGCGCAGATCAAGGAACGAGTTCCTCTCCATGTTCGCTGCTGTTATCAATTAAGCATCTGCATGTGACGTCATAAATTTCGCTTGGAGTACAAACAAACGGCAAACATAACCTAAAACAGCAAGAAAACAATCGTTTATGCAGGGTGACATAGAAAAAAGCGCCATACATAGTGCCACGCGATAGAGGACACTAAAATAAGAAAAAAAGTCTCTATGGACTTAAGTCCGCAACGCCTTCGTTTAAAAAATATAGGGTGTTGAAGTTTAATTATTTTTTTGTTTTTTTCTTAATATCTTCTTACAATGATGTAATAAGCGGACGAAATTTTGTATACAGGGGCTTTTTATCACGCAGAATTCAAATATGACCTTAGTTCTTTTATTACTGAAGAGCAGTGATCATATTACAAGCCCCCTATTTTCAAACCTCCTCTCAAAAAATTTCCTTACCACTCAGGAAAAGTGAGCTAGCTTGCCTCAAGCATAAATTCCACATCTTCTAAAAATGTGTTCAGGTTATTCCTTTTCAACAGTGCGACGAGTTCTGGAAACTCCCACTATTAACTTTTTTTTTAAACAGGCGTCTTTACCACCCATCTTCATCCAAACGCCTATGCACTTCAATAAATGTTCGAACATTAGGAACCTGCCCTAAAGGAAATCATTCTCGATAGATACGTTGACCTCTGGAGAAATTTGACCGAGCTTTTGGATAATTTGCATGCATCGGATGCATTTTTCTCGTAAACCGTTGGTCCTAGCGACTTCAATAAGGTATACCTTTCTGAAGCAGAAAAGATGGGAAAACAAATTTTTCCAGTCGAAAATGACATACAGTGTAAGGAAAAAAAGTTTGGACCGATTCAAACAAGATGGAAACCTGTACGTGGCGCCCTCTATCAGTGATAAAAGAAGTAAGGTCATATTTGAATTCTGCGTGATAAAAAGCCCCTGTATACAAAATTTCGTCCGCTTATTACATCATTGTAAAAAGGTATTAAAAAAAAAAAAACAAAAAAATATTCAAACTTCAACACCCTATATCTTTTAAACGAAGGCGTTGCGGACCTAAACTCATAGGAACCTTTTTTCTTATTCTAGTGTCCTCTATTGTGTGGCATTATGCACGGCACTTTTTTCTATGTCACCCTGTATAAAACAGTGTAGTGTTTTTTGATACTCATGATGGACAAGTACAGCTCTTATTATAAGACGTTAGATAGTGAACACTCCAATGGTTATTTGAATAAAATAAGTGTTATAAAGATTGATCCTTATTCAATAAAATTAAGTGATTGTAGTGATAAAAAGTATATTATCCTACTATGTTAATATGAAAATATGATTATCAATTTAACTAAACTTTTTATTTTACTATCTTTTTGTGTTGATGTGTTATTTTTTTAAATTTGTTTAGAAATTTATCCAAAATTTTTTGAAATTTTATTTTCTATTTTATCATTGTATTAATAAGTGCGTTATTATTACTTGCAATTTGTTTCATAATTTAAAATTTCTTTACTAAAGTTAAATTTATTCATAGGAATAGTAAATGCTCTGTGTATCATTGACTTATTCGCAGTTACTTTTTGCTTGTAAGATTGAGATGAGCCACGAAATTATTGAATCAGAGTGTACAAGTTTACAGAATATATTGAAAATGTATAGTCTGTTAATAAGTTTGTATATAATCTACAAAAAAATCAAGTGATTCTTTTGTGTACCTACCAGTAAAACAAGAAATAATGGGTACGTTCAGACGTCAACTGCTGAGTTGTTGAGTGAGCGCTTCCATCTAGAAGTCACAGAACACTTACCTAGAAGTATTGCTCACAATGAACCTAGCTAAACCGTTCACTTTATTTCTGAGCGGGAATAATTCACGCTCACGCCACTCGACGTTTGTATCTGCATCTACAGAACGTCGCAAAATATCACGTGCCCGTAAAATGCATAATTAACAGGTGTTGAAGTAAGGTTAATAGCTTGTTATTTGATTTGTGGTTAAAAACAGCCAAGAGTTTTTTGAGTAATGAGCGTGACGCGAATTTCTCATAGTTAGGAATGGTTCACCAATAATCGAAAATGGCAAAATATTATTAGTAAATCCTTCGGTGCTCCACTATGTTCACTGGCTACATTATTAAATTATCTACTGCAGCATTTATTATTTCGAAATGAAGGTCATCATGTATCAGCTCTTCCAAAATTATTATTTGTTGAGTATAAACCATAGCCCACACTTTTTCTAAGACTTATTCATTGTAGATAAACAAATAAACGTTTTACATACAAGGTACAATTGTCAGTTAACTGTCACTTTTTGCTACATTTTAACAGTGTGTTCAGAATGTTCCCAACAGTTTACAACAGCTGACGTCCAACCGTTTTGCACTACAACTCAGCAGCTGACGTCGTCTGAACGTATCCAAATTCATCAACATATATTCATTCCTATACTAATATATTTCTTGATTAGGAAGGTTTAATCAAAATTCTTTCAAACTAAGAAATACATTAGCAAAAAATGTCACTTCCCATTGGCTTACTTTGGTTTTGAATGTAAATTAAAAATTCATTATAATTAAGTATAATGCAGACTAAATTAATTAAAATAAATTATAACACATTTAACAAACAAATGAAAATATTCAAGCTGTAATAGGCAAGTGAAAATCATATGTTGGTGCAATTTAATCTACTGTTAAGCCCATGCTAGAATTATAGTTGGAAATTGTTTAAAGACAAAACATTCTATTTTTCTATGTAACCAAAAACCAAGGTAAAATAATACTCTTAAACATGTACCTACAGATATTTACTCCAATGATGTTATCGGTGAACCTAAATTAATTAAACCACAACTAAGGAGTACAAATTTGTCTATAAAAGAAAAATCATGATCACACTTTTTTTTGACCATTGGAAGTGGTAATGTGTCCCTTAAAATTACATACTTTTGCCTCAAAATACCAATCATACCACATGAATTCTTACATGTGCCAGTGTACGAGTATCTTCTACTTCTTTTGCAGAAAGTTGTTTTTTACCTCTTTTAAATGCAGGGGTCAGGAGTTTAGCATAACATAATTCAACTGAATTGTTAATTAAAAAACCTTGATCGGCTAAAACTAAGTCTCCAGGAAGCAAATTATCTAAAAAATCACAATGCTCTGTAATAAATTTGTCGCTGGTGCGCCCTCTATATCCATTTGAAATATAGCAAATTTCTCCTGGAGGTGTAATACCCCAGAATAGACTCTCTCTATTCTGGGGTAATACCTATCAGAAATTTTATAGTGTGATGATGCTTTTAGACCAAACAATGTTTTAAGGATTAAGGTTATGTAAACGTTTTGTTTGTACTCCAAGCGAGATGTATGGTCACGTGATGCAGCACATGCACCTAAATATTACAACCCATTCCGCAACGTTGTCAAATTTTGCTATCATTGTGTGAGTTTGTGACCTAACCTATGAAAGAACTGTTTAAACCATATACATATTACCTCCTGTATATGGTTTAAACTGTTTTGTATATGTTCGAAAATGGCTGTTATGTTATCTTTATGTGAGAAAATATTTTCAACGCAAAGTAATCTCAACAAGCATCTGAAAAATGTACATCATCAGCAGCAAAGAAATATTATCAGTTATGACTACAATTTTTCAAACATTAAATGCTTATCTTGCGCTGCTTCATTTCGGTTCACTAAGGACTTGAGATGCCATCTGAAATTTGCTCATAAAGAAGTAATCGATGAAGAAACATTGCAATTTCCTAATGCAGAAGGTATCACCTGTATTTACTTGTGTGTGATTAGTATTTATTTGATAATGTTTTGCAGATTTCCATCGTTGGTTTAGTGATCTTCAGAAGACTGATAATGTAGAATATGTTAAGTGCAAAGCAAAAGGAATAATCTACTACAATTGTAATCGGTCAGGTAATTTTCTCACTTTCAAGCAATATAATGAAACTTTATGATATGATATGCTTTCAGGCCAGTATTCTGTGAAAGACAATGTAACACGTAAACGTGCCTTAAAAAGTCAAGGGTCATGTAAGGTTGGTTACAAATGCATCAGTGAAATAATAGTTTCCATAGATAATAATTCGGTACATCATGTTGTTTATTATAAAACACACTATGGGCATAGTTTAGAAATTCAACATATTCGTCTTCCAAAGCAGGAATGATCAAATATTGTAGCAAAGTTATCTAGTGGACTAACAATTTCTAAGTAAGTTCAAGTTCTAAACTTATTCTGAACAAGTATTTTACTATTTTGTTTATGTAACAGTATCTCATTATGCTCAAAAGTACTAACCAGATTTCAATATTTCAGAGTTCTGGAGTTCAAAAGGAACAGCTTTACACAGAACACCATTTCTAGGGATCATCTACTCACAAGAAAAGATATTCATAATGTCAAGAATAGTTTCGGCATTTCAATTCAAGAAGGTGTACGTCATCAAACAGATTCAATAAGTGTTGAATTATGTGTAAAATAATGTGAGGATACACAAGTACTATTTTACAAAAAGCAAGGAGAAGAACTTATGGACTTCAAGAATGAAGACTTCTGCTTGATATATATGAATGAATCACAAAAGCTAATGTTGAAAAATTTTGGAAGTAATATAATTGCAATGGATAGTACACATGGACTGCGCATGTATGACTTTGAGCTTACTACTATTCTAGTGATTGATGAATTTGGTGAAGGATTTCCAGCAGCTTGTATGTTCACAAATTGTAAAGACACCAAAGTTTTTGAATATTTTTCACCATAATTAGAAATAATGTTGGAATTATAAAGCCCAATGTGTTTATGACAGATATAACAACTGTCTTTTATTCAGCATGGGAAAAAATAATGGGGCCAGTCTTAAATCATTTCTTTTGTTCATGGCACATCGACCGAGCATGCCAAACCAATTTATCCAAAATCTCTGATTATGAAAAAAGAAAATGGGTCTATAAAACTATCAAAGTAGTTCAAGAGTGTTTAGATAAAAATGAGTTTTTCAAGTATGTCCAGCAAACTATAAACCTCCTATGTAATGATAATGAAACAAAACATTTTTGAGCTTATTTTTATGATAACTATGCCAATAATCATAGACAGTGGGCATATTGTTTCCGAAAAAATTGTGGAATAAACATAAACATGCATTGTGAAAGTATGCATAAGAGCATTAAATATTTTTACCTTGACGGCAAAGTAACCAAAAGATTAGATAAAGGTTTGCATGCTTTGCTGAAATTCATTAGAGATAAAACAGTGGAACGAATAATCAAAATAACGAAAGGAAAAAATAGTCTCATGTTCAACATATTCATGCACTTCATCGGGCCGCTATTAGCAGTAACATGACTCTGAAAGAGCAGAATGATAATTATTGGGTACTCGGTTCATCAAACGCACCTAGTGACTTTGTGATTTCAATAAATACGGATTTGGTCCATCGCAGGAGCTTGGAAGCTTGTTGCCATTTAACCTGCTCCTTCTGTTCAATATGCATCCATAGTTTTTGCTGTACCTGTAGCGATTTTTGTATTCGCAACACTATCTGCAAACACATTCATTTTATTATAGTGAAAGTGATTAATGTAAGAGATACAACTTCTAATAAAAATGAAATTCTTTCTGGGGAAGATGCTAGTAATTCAAAGATTGAAAAACACTTGAAAAGCTTGGGACCAAACACTTTACCTCAAGATAAAGATGCTACGAAGAGCTTAATAGTTCTAGAAGCTCTAAAAGTCTTGGACAATGTTCAATCTGTGAGTAATGGACCAATATTACAGCAGATGGTAAAAATTTTGGAAAATGTGAATAATTTCATGATGGTTGCAGAAGTGACAGGAATATCTCAGCAACTCCGTAAAGCACATGAAGGAATAGCAAAACAGTCTGCTAATAAAAAAATCAACAAGCAGCAAACATTCTATTCCACAAAAAAGAAATAATCGACAGGAACCAGCATAAAAAGAAACCTTCCAGTGCTGATAAAACTAACATAAAAAATATGCTTAATGGTGGCTACATGTTGAGTTTGTTTCAGGTACTCACTTTATTGATCGCAATTATACAGTAATGAATAAATAAGTAAGCAATTAAATAGTTGTATATATTTTAAAGCCTTTGTAAATAGCCTTAAATTCGAAGAAAATGTCAACAGAATGGAATTTATCTCCTAACATCATATTCAATCACTTGATGGTCAGCCAACTATGAAATCTTTATTCCTAAATTGAGTAATAAAGATATACTCATAACTGTTTCTATTTTATACTGTGATGTTAGCTCAAGCAAAGCAGATCATGTAAAAGAAAACAGTGTCGAACACATCACAAATGTGCAAGGTAAATATAATCAATTTAATAGTTTAACAACAGTGGAAGAAAATTTAAAACATGATGTTTTAAAGTTCCGTTCAAATTTTAAATATAAATGTGACAAATGTGATTATGCAACACATCTCAAATATAAGTTGAATGTGACCAATGTGAATATACAACACATTTCAAATCTTATTTTAAAATTCATCTTAAAATACATTCTTCAAGTTATGAATTTAAGTGACCAAATGTGATTATGTAACACATGACAAATCTTATTTTAAAATTCATCTTAAAATACATTCTTCAAGTTATGAATTTAAGTGACCAAATGTGATTATGTAACACGACAAATCTTATTTTAAAATACATTCTTCAAGTTATGAATTTAAATGTGACCAATGTGATTATGTAACACATGACAAATCTTATTTTAAAATTCATCTTAAAATACATTCTTCAAGTTATGAATTTAAATGTGACCAATGTGATTATGTAACACATGACAAATCTTATTTTAAAATTCATCTTAAAATACATTCAAGTTACTGATTTAAATGTGACCAATGTGATTATACAATTCATCTCAGATATCTATTAAAAATTCATCTTAAAAAACACTCTTCCAGTTTTTGTATTCAAATGCAACCAGTGTGAGTATGCATCACATTTGAAACATCTTTTAATATCTCACTTTAAAGACGCATTCTTCAAATTATAAATTCAAATGCAACCAATGTGAGTATGTGTCCCATCACAAAACTAATTTCAATATTTATCTTAAAAAACACTTCGAACCATGAATTTAAGTGTGACCGATGTTTTTATGCAACACATGACAAATATAATTTAAAAAAACATCTTAAAACACATTCTTCAAGTTATGAATTCAAATGCAACCAATGTGATTATGCGACAAATACCAATAGAACTTTAAAAATTCATCTTAAAAAACACTCTTCAGGTTATATATTTAAATGTGACCAATGTGATTATGCAACAAACCGCAAATATAGTTTAAAATCCATCTTAAAAACACTCTTCAGGTTATATATTTAAATGTGACCAATGTGATTATGCAACACATGTCAATTCTTATCTTAAGAAACATCTTAAAATACACTCTTTAAGTTATGAATTTAGATGTGACCAAAGTCTCTTATTAAAGAGGTATTTGGCAACGTTGCGGAATGGGTTGTAATATTTAGCCGCTACTTATGCAGCTACCTTATTATGATTAGAACTTAACCTAACAAGATTTGTTTACTTTGAAATTTCGATGTGTGAAGTGTGTGACTAAAATTTTTACAACAAATCCAACCTTAGTCCTTAACAGGCATTTGAAGCTAATACACGGAGTCCAATATGTGTATAGAAATAGTGTTGAACATAAAGCCCTTCAATTTATTCGTCAAAAGACATTTTTTGCTAAAAGTGCTCTAAATAAACATATGGTACATTGTTAAAACTAACTTAAATGTACCTAAACAAGTAAAATGAGACGTGTACAGTGTAAAATGAATTTAATCAAAAAAAATTTCTTATTAAACATTTGGTAATTACCCATAATTTTGAAGAAGTGTATGTTGGTGAAGAATTTTTGTCTTTGAAAGGTGTGTATAAAACTGCTATTTTTGTCTTAACAAATTATAAGAATAATAATTAGAAAGTATAATAATTAATTAAAGTATAATTATGTGTTAGTTATTTCCGTTACACAGTAACAAGTTTAAATAATGTTTTCACACAAGGTAACAAAGGTGGCAAATCTAGAATTTGGAGACACTAAATCATTGCTTTAATAATTAAAAAAAATCTGGTGTGGTCACTACATGACTTACCTCACAATCTGTGAATTTAATACCCTACTGTCCCATTTACCCATCTATTTATAATCATTAATGTAAACATGGCAAAATGGTACAGTGTGAAATAAAATAACCTACCTACATAAATACCATGTCACTTGATTATGTAATTGTTCAAAATGATAAATGTTATATAATACTAAATAAGTATTAAAATATTTATTTTTCAGATTTCTATGAATGGTTAAAGTCTGAGGAAAGGGGGAAAATAAAGTTGAATATAGTCGCACAACGGGAAATAGTGAGAAAAAACAAATTTGTATATATTATTATGAATGTAACTGTTCATGTAATGATACTTATTTTAACTTCCAAGTTTTTATGTAAATATTAATTTTCCAGGCAGACATTAAAATCCCAAGGATCACAAAAAATTGGATTTATGTCATTAGTCATACTGTAATGAATGTAAATAATACTACAAATGCAGTTTCTATGAAGTATTTTAAAACTCATGGTCATGATAACGAGTTGCAGCATATTCGCATACCTAAAAATGCTAGAAATGAAATAGCAAGCAAACTTGCAAATAATACCATAAAACCTACTAGAAACAGCTTTAGTACAAATGATTTGGACATAACTGACTTAATTATGAAAAAGATATTTAAAACATTAAAAAATCATTTAATGTCGACGTTTCTGATGATATAAGGCATTCAGATGATGTTACAAGTATTTCATTTTGGGTTACAGAGTGTCTAGGTGAATGTAATAACCATGCTATTTTATAAACCACAGGGACAATCTACATAATTTAAGTGTATCAGATTTCTGTTTATTACTATGAGTAATTTACAACAAAAGCAATTAAAACTTTTTCAAATAAATTCATGTGTATCAATTGAACTCATGGAACCAATCCATACAATTTCAAATTGACAAGTTCAATGGTTAGTGATGACTTCGGAGAGGGAACTGCAGTTGCTTAAACAAATAGAACTGATACAGCTATTTATGAATTATTTTTTAAAAATATAAAGAATGCAGTAAGTATTCACTACAGATACACTCATGAGTGACATAACCTAAACATTTTATAACAGATGGAGTTCTGTAATGGGGCCAGTACCAAACAGATTAGTTTGCTCGTGACATGTGGATCGAGCATGGAAAAAAAATCTTACAAAAATCTGCCCAATTGAAAAGCAAAAACTTATTCATACATCGTTAAAATTTCTTCAAACCACATTGGAAAAACGATAATTTTGTGAATTCTTGACACAATTAAATGATGATCCTGATACTAAAATATTTTGTAAGTATTTCACTCAAAAATTATGTGGTGAATAAAAAATCATGGGTGTACTGTTTTAGAAAACAGTTGTTAGTTAATACCAACATGTACTTGGAAAGTATGCACCGTATTTTAAAATATGAATATCTAGAAGGCAAAAAGATTAAACGTCTTGATAAAATGATTCATAATTTGATGTGTTACACTAGTAACTATAGATAAACACCTAGAATGACTAATTAAAATGACAAAAGGTATTTGTTTAAAGTAATTGTTTACTTACACAGGTTGATCAGCTTATACTCTGGAGTTTGATACCTTGAGAGTTACAAAAACAAGTTTTAAATAAAAGTTATTCATACAGTTAAGCTGCACATTTTAAAATTATTTAATAATATACAGGGTATTTCATAAAGTCACAGCATATCAAATTGGTTTTTTTAATGTAATACCCTGTATATTATGGCAAATTTCAATTTGGCTCATTTTTCCTATTCCAATGATGGTTTTTACTAGGTTCTACAGGGTACTTTTAAAGATATGGCCATTTTTATGTGAAAATCATAAAGAAATCGTCACCCTATATTATTTAAAATAAACAATTGAGGGCTAATCTCTCATGGGCAAAATAATTTCGTGATAGTCTGGTTTTGTTAAAACATCATTTTTGTGATAACTTTTGTTTTTTGTACAGGGTGACCGAAAACTCACACCCATGATTATCTTGTTATTTTAAATGGAAAACCCTCTATTTTATATTATCTCTGAAAAGTACTTGAATTGATTTATTTTGATGTTTAAAAATAAAGCGACATTTTTAGCATAACTTCAAATTTTTATTTTTTCATGACTGTAATGTATTATTTGAAAATACTGTAAGTTTAATCAGTTCTGTATCAATACTATTATTTTCTAGTGAAAAAGACATACATCAAGTATAAACTGTTGCAAATAAAACCATAAATTGTTTCAGAAAACTAGTTATAGCAGAGACTAAGGGTAATAAATAAAACAAAATTCTAAGAAATGAGTAACAAAATAATATTTAGGTAACAAAGTTTTGATCTGGACATTAAAACATTGTAGATTGAGCAAAATACATACCTGCACTTTACCGAAACACTGTGTTTCATCGACCAACAATCGTTTTGTTGACCACATACACGTCATCAGGAGAGTAAACCTAAACTTTTTAACTAGTACTTCATCACTCGACGATCGTTTCATTGACACCACATTGTCATCAGGAGGTTCAACTTAAATTATTTTAATCATAGTGACAAAATACAGTGTTTCGATGAAGTGGTATTTATATTAACTGTTCAAAGTGGCCTCTCATTACATTTAAACAATGTTGTACCTGATCTTCAAATTCTCTACTTATATTTCTAGCCATTGGGATACTAATGTTTTCGGAAAACCACTAATTATTCTATTTTTCATGTCCTCTAAAGTAGCTTCAGGTAATTATATACTTCATTTTTCACATACCACAGAAAAAATCTACTTTTGTTTATCCATCGTCCTGGAAACTGATTGAGAAGTTGACCGTGATTCAGTGTGTTATTATGGATGGAAGCCTAATCATGTAAATGCTACATGCACCGACGTATACGCGGGGGAACGTTTTCAAGAAGCACAGGCAACTGATTTTCCAGAAAACCTAAATTAACTTTACCGTTTACCGTTTCCTCGAAAAAATATGGTCCAATCACAAAATCGCCAAGAATACCACCCCAAACATTTAAAGACAGCCTTGTTTGTGAAGTAGTAAGTAACTATCACATGAGGATTTTCTCTTGAATAGTACTGAAAATTATGTCTATTTAAATATCCATTTTTATCGAATGTCGCTCATCCCCGAACAGTACATAATCAAAAAAAATCTCTGCGAAATTTTCTTTAAGCCCAATTACAAAAATTTATTCTTCGTAGCAAATCATCATCCAATAATTCCTGGTGCGATTGAATATGATATGGGTGCAGCTTGTTTTTAGATAGTATTTTTTGTACACTTCCATAACTTGTTTCTCGTTCCCTGGAAATTTCTCTTATACTTTTATTGGAATCATCTGTAACTGTTCATTTTCCTCGGTAACAATGGTTTTCGTTTTTTCTTTCTTTTCATATACTACAGTACCTATACGATTTAGTCGATCCATCACTTTTTCAAGATTCCTTTTTTCAGGTAATTGGCCGTCTGGAAGTCTCTCATGATACACCCTTACCCCTAGTAAGCAATTTTTATGGCAATCACGTAATATCCAGATAATATCGACTAATTCATCATTAGAAAAATTCATGATGAACTCAAAGTTTGTACGTAAATAACAAGGAAATTAACCGAATAAAACTAAAATATTAATTTTACAAGCTTGATAGACAAATAATACTACCCTCTGTCAAATAATACTTTACAGTCATGGCAAACTGTAAAAAACTTGCAGTGCCAAAAATATCGCTTTTATTTGTAAAAATCTCAATAAATTCATGCGAGGGTGGTTCGACGGAAGAGTGACTTTTCAATAAAAAACTTGTTTTAAGACAAAAATATATTTTGAAACATCTTGAGATTTTAAAAATAATTCATAAATTTCATTAGCCTTGAATAGTGTAGCTTCTTTGTCAAAGTGACTTTTCTAATAATTTAAATTTATCATAGATGTAATATTTTAATTTTCAGAAAATAATATAATTATTTCTATTATTACTCCACGAAGTGCAAAGAATAGTGTAGATACCACGGGATTGAAGTTCCTTAATCCCTTAAATAGTTGTTGGTTTCGGGCTAAAGCCCTCGACCAACAAACTCTATTCGTGGGATTAAATGAGTCACTTCAATCCCTTGTTATCTAAAATACTATTGTTTTTCTACATAATTTCCTTTTAATTCTATACACATATTCCAGCGGCTTTCCAACTTTTTTAAACCTTCAGAAAAATATTTTTGGAAACTGCAAAATATGCATCCGTTGCTTCCATTACTTCTTCATTTGTATGATATCTCTATCCTCCGAGCTACTTCTTCAAGTATGGGAACGAGAAAAAATCACTTGGAGCCAGATATGGCAAATATGGAGGATGGGGCAATTTATAACCCAATTCAATTAGTTTATTGGATGCAATAACGGACGAATGAGAGGGCGCATTATGATGGAAAAGAACTTTCTTTTTGTTTAAATGTGGTCGTTTCTTTCTTAATTCCGCACCAAAGCGTGTTAATAAGTTGGAATAATACTCAAATAATACAGTGATAGTTCTACCCTTCTGCACGTAATCAACAAGGATTACCCATTTCATATTTAAATATTGATGCAAGTTCGGTTGAAATACGCAGTTCATTAGCTATCTCTCGCACTTTAACTCGACGATCACTTTTTATAATAGAACTGACTTTATCGATGGTTTCTTGAGAGGTAACCGTATTCGACGGTCCTGGACGTTCCGCATCCTTCGTGCTCATATGGCCACTTTTAAAAGCAGCAAACCACTTGAAAATATAGGGTGTTCCATTAGCGGGTGAGCAAATAACAACGGTCGTCGGCCATATCTTCAGATGTGATTATAGTACAGCTTTGTAAAAAAAATTATAACAAAAGTGGCCTCGAGAAACACCTAGAAATTATTTATAGAATTGTGGGTCCACCGCTAGAGGCCGTAATTGAAGACCAAAATTTTAAAAAGCCAAATTTTGCAAAATTTGCCTAATTAAAGGGCATTATAAATACGATAATCAGATTCTACGGAACATTATGGGTACTTTTTATTAAACAAGTTTTAGTGTATCTTTTCAAATAACAGGTGGGGGAGAGAGGAAACCTAGTTATGAAAAAAGGCCGGTAACTCTTAACTGCTTAATCGATTTTCGCAAACCTACTCTTGTAGAAAAGAACTCTTTTCTACCAATATAAGTGTTATATACTCAACGCAACTTAATAAGCAACGTGCAGATTAGAGGGCGGTATTTTTTTTTTTTTTAGAAATCTAGTTCTCTTTCGAAAATATTACATGGAAACATGCAGTTTTAACAATGGATTATGAAAAGTGGACCAAATTAGTAACAAAATGGCGAAAACCGCATGTCGATACCTTTTTTCTATCCTGAGATATCTTAAGACACGTGTAAACGGTGAATATTTTTTGTCAAACTTCAATTAGGCTGATTAACTTTAACGTAAATCAACAATTTTAGTGTGGTTAGAAAGGCCTTACATTGGTCTATTTGAAATAGTTAAAAATGTCATACTAATGTCCCCGCTAGAGCACGTTATCGTTATCTAGAAGGTTATCTTTGTTAACTTTTAGTTTGGCGTACCTACATTTAAAAATAATTGTATTGTAAACGTAAAAAATTGCCTCTTATTATTTTCAGATGACCGCCACACCAAAAGTAAAGAAAAAATGGTAGGTATAGGTAAATTTCGCTATTCGATAATTTTTATAAAACAATTTATATTAGCAAACAAATCTGATAACAATTTAACCAATCTAACAATGAACAATTTAAAAAAATTACAACAAACAACTCCAAGAATGTGATTAGTGCCGGCCCAGATGTTCAAACTGTCGTCCATCATTTTCAATACAACTTTCTAGTCTCTGGCGGGTGGATAAGACGGAAATTTCAATTTCTGCCGCTTCTTTGTACTGCATTTCGTATCCTTGCGACCATGACTACCCTTGTTGTGGGCCAAGTTCTTTTAATCGCCCCCACAAATAAAAATCTAAACACGTCAGGTCTGGGCATCTGGCTGGCCAGTGAAATAAACTTCCACGTCCTATCCATCTATCAGGATATGTTTGATTTAAAAAATTCCGAATATCCCTAGAGTAATGTGCCGGGCACCCATCATGTTGGAAAAACATATCACGACGAATTGCCAGTCGTACGTCTCCTAAAAGTGGCAATTCGTTTGTTAAAAAATCTAAATATCCTTCCCCATTAAGCCTTTCATTAATAAATATGGTCCAATTATTTGTCTACCTAGAATGCCGCACCACACGTTTACAGACCAATGACCCTAATGTTGGACCTCCCGCATCCAGTGGGGATTTGTTTCTGACCAATAGTGCATGTTATGGCGATTTACACTACCACCACTCCGAAATGTTGCTTCATCTGACCACATAATAGCCAGTTACAATAATCCAGTCTGCTATTGAAATCTCCAGCATTTAAATCTTGGTGTAGGACTATGTGATATGGGTGCAAAAATTCTATAAGATTAAATGTTTAAATTCACCTGGCTTTTATTTTAATTTTATTTTGAAAAATATTCAATTCTGGTAACTCATGTGTTTCATGAAGTTAATTAACATAGCCCTTATTATTTTTAGTGTTGTATTAAGTATTGATAACATGAACTATTATTTTGTAATACGGCAAAACGTTATGCAGCCGATTAAACAAATAAACTAAACTTTTATCAATTATGTGATGGCATATGTTTACCTAGTAAATTAAACTGTAACATAGGAACTTATAGGAGGTTGTATTTTATAGCATTGGACAAAATTTACAGACCAACATTAAACACTCATTTGTAATAGAACATTTTATCAAAATTAATATGCACTAATGATTACTCTAGGATAATTTGAACGGGGTTATTTATTCCAAACTATGGTATACCTCATTTATCATAGGGTTACTTGACTTTCAAAGCATTTATTAATTAATTTTAACTACCAGTTTAAAGAATAGTAAATTCCTGTAGTAGCAAATTTCATTAAAGAAATACTCTGTTCTTGTTGTCTATTTAACTGTTTGTATTATCGCAAAACTCTGGCTATACGTTCATTTTCATGACGTAAATAAACAGCCAAATGCAAAAGTTCATTTGAAAAAATTTTCAATTTATACTCGAAATTCTACCTGGATAAATTAACAACATGCAGATCTTCATAATTCATTGTTAATAATGACACTTGTTTCACTGGTAATTACCTAAAAATAACTACGTTTAAAAATACCAATTGAAATACTGTTCTAACTTGTACAATTACTTTTAAAATTCTGTTTGAATATATATGTTGCATAAAATTTGGAAGCAAGGTTTTTTCAATTTATTAGTTCGAAATAACCAACCATTAATTTGACAAAAATGTTCATTTAAACGTTTCTTAAGACATTCGTAGAAAATTGATCATATTTATGCGATCTAATTCATAATCCATCTGTTAAAACTGCATGCTTCCATGGATAATATTTTCCAAAGACAACTAGATTTCAAAAAGATAAAATAAATACCGCCTGTAATGTACACATTACTGTATTCAAATTGCGTTGAGTATATAACACTTACATTGGTGGAAAAGAGCTTTTCAACAGAGTAAGTTTCAAGATCGATCTTATTTGAAAAGATGACTAAAGACTTGTTTAATAAAAAGTACGCAGAAGTTTCCGTATGAACCTGATTATCGTATTTATCATGCCCATTAAATTAGGCATCAATTGTTTTTAAAACTTTGTATTGCAATATACGCCTATTGGTGCTCAATCCATAAAAGTTTGGCCATTTGATAAAAGTTTTTACCTTCAAATGTTATAATCGGTCGAAAAATGAACCAGCCTCTTAATTGAATTTGACAAAAATAAAGTTTCACAAAAAGTTTAAAAAACTATCACGAATTATCTTCCAAGAATTCCTCAGGATTTATTTTAAATAATATGTACAATTCATTAGCGATTTTCATAAATGCCATTCTTTAAAATCACCTGTATAACCATTAAATTTATATTGGATAGGAAAGACCAATCTAGATTTAAAATATACAGGTGTTCATAAAAAAATACCCTTGTAATGCCATTGACTTTATGTAAATAATGCGTTAGTAAATAACACTTTACATTGGTGGAAAAGAGCTTTTTCAACTTTTAAGAGTAAGTTTCGAAGATCGAATCTTATTTGAAAAGATAGATCTAAAACTTGTTTAAAAAAAGTAACGCAGAAGTTTCCGATAGAACCTGATTATCGTATTGTATCATGCCCTTGTAATTAGGCAAATTTGGCTTTTAAAACTTTGTGTATTCAATTACTGCCTTCTAGCGAGTGGACCTACAATCCTATAAATAGGTGTTTTCGAGGCCACTTTTGTTGTAAAATGTTTTTTCCCAAAGCTGTACTATAATCCGGTCTGAAGGAATATGGCAAGACGGCCGTTCTGTATTAATGCTCACTCTTGATACAAATAATAAAAAAGTTATCACAAAAGTGATGTTTTAACAAAACTCAGACTATCATTTTCGAAATTATCTTGCCCATGAGAGATTAGCCCTCAATTGTTTAGTTTTAAATAATATAGTGTGACAATTTCATTATCATTTTCACATAATAATGGCCATATCGTTTAAAAGTACCCTGTCCCATAACCTAGTTAAAATCGTATATCATTGGAATAGGAATTTAATGAGCTCTAATTTGAAATCTTGCCACATCAATATACCCAGTGTTCCATCGGTATTAAAAAAGTATATTGTATATGCCTGTACTTTCATTGAAATAACTGGTACAGGTGTATTAACATAATTTTAGAAATGGTCACAAATAAATAGCAGTTATTACACAATTTTGAGATGTAGAGCAGAAAACAACATTACAACTACAGATGAATTTAGAATGTGTTAGTTACAAACACAATCAGTCAGAAGACCTATACTGTTATAGAAAAACATCTACCATGTGGTATCCATTGTTATGTCAAATATGCAAAATCTGTGCTATCACTCTTTGCATGCACTTGTTTAGATTTATAATAAGTTATTAAGATAATTTATAATTTATAAATTATTAAAATATGAAAATTTTTATCAAAAATGTATTCTATATAAATAGTTCTCATGTTCTAAACCAAAATTCAACCATCATTCTCATCGAATGGGACAGTTTCTAGCCAAAACTGCCGTTGGTGGAGTAATAAATCCAAATTGTACATTGAAATTCGGTACCAGTGTTAATTCAAAACAAACGTTTGGTGCAGAATTTATAAAATCAAATAATTGGACCATTCTTTTTCAAAAACCTTGTATGCGGATTGTTATTTATGGTTTTTAAACGATAAAATAAGTGAATTTTATGTACCACTAATTGAACGTCAGCTGGTATTAGGTTCCAACAAATCCATCACAACAGGTTAGATATACGTCAATACATCGAAAATATTTAATGGAAGAGTTATTCATTGTTCTGAAATTCCTGGGTAACGTATCCGACTTAACCCCACTCGAATTTTTTCTTGCGGGTTATTAAAGCAAAGGTATATCTTCAAAAGCCCTTTCACGATATTGAAGCTATTAAAAAATTACAGGCGCGGTTCGTACTATAACCACGTGTGATTAGGAACATCTTAAAAGAACTTAAAAGAACTGTTAAGTCAACCAGAAATGGAGGATATGTGGAAGCATTAGTAAATTGATAATACAGATTTTTCATTAGTATTTATTACAACATAATAAATTATACAATTTATTATTCATGTAAATATTACAAATTAGTGATTAAGCATTTGAAAGGTCATCAGAATTCAATAAAATTAAGATATGTTTGTTTTGATAAGTAGATTTCTAAATAAAGGTTTATTAAGATTAATTTTATCAAATTTATAAATTATTAAAAGTAATGTATTAATGTTAAAACTCTTTTTCCAATTATCAGAAAAAGGTTAAAAATTTGTTATTGTAAATAAACAATATTGTATATTTGAAAATCATTTTAATCCTAAATACTTTCTTAAAAAATTTTAATATGATAAATGTTAATCATTCTTGATCAAAATCATTTTTGACAAACCTCATAACTGATACAATTTAAATGATCGTTGAATTTTGGGTTTTAGAACATGCAGAACTTATTTAAAGAATAAATTTTTGGATAAAACTTATATGTAGCCAACTTACATAGACACGTTATATACATTAATGTTGTAACAAATCCATCACAAACATGCAGTGTTGAGAATCATTGCATAGAAGATATACAGTCATCTCTAAAATACTTGCATCCAGATCAGACACCTAGGAATAATTTTAATCTACAAGAGGTTCTTAAGAATGCAGTTTTAGAAGTAATTACATTAAATAAACTGTGTGATGCTGATGAACACATATTAAGAATGGCTATTAAACAAATTAAAACTACGTCTGCTGTGTTGGCTAATGGTAAAGAAAGAAAAGAACTTAAGATAGGAACAGACGTTAAGCTCGAACCAAGCAATTAAAAATAACAAAATTTTTACATTCTATTAAAAAAGAAAACAAAACGCAACGATTCATTTAAAAACCAATCTCTACAGAATCTGGTTCTTTAGAAGAGCTATTTTCCAGAGTCTCTTTCAGTTTCAAGATCTGCAAAAACGACCACAATTACACTTCTGTTAAATAAAATTAGATATTTGACTTATTGTAGTAAATCATTCTGAAACAAATTTTTTATTATTTTAGTATATTAGATAGCTGTATTTTGTCCAATTATTCTGTATAGATAGGTAAAATTAAACTAGGTAGCTACTACAAACACAGATATTTTTTAAGTAGATTATTATTTGCTACACTTTATTGACAACATATTTCAGTGTTGATTGTGCACTTCCTGTAGTACGCAAACGTTTAGCGATTCGAAGAAATACTCGGTTGCTGTGATGTCTTTTTCTGTTCGGGTACTGTAGCGCATAAACTCTGGAAGCAACGGTTGTATTTCTCATACATTCGAAATAAACAGCCAACATGTCAAAAGCTTCTTCATTTGTAAGAATCATATTTTTCTAATTATAATATCGAAAATGATTACCTGGATAAATTAACAACTGCAAGAAGACTAATAATTTTCGACATATGTTCTCATATTAATCATAGCCTACTTGATTTCAACTGGTAATTTACTTAAAATATTAACTACAGTGTTAAAATATACCTAATATTCTTGAGCAATTTTCATAACATTTGATACACATATATTTTTAAAATTTGTTTGCTAATATATATTGTTTGATAAAAGTTATCGAATAGCAAGTTTTTACTTCAATTTTTATGTTGCGAAAACTAACCAACCTAATTGAAGTTTGACAAAAAATGTTCACGTTTTACACGTTTCTTAAGACATCTCGGGATAGAAAAAATTGATCAACATGCGATTTTCATAATCCATTGTTAAAACTGCATGCTTCCATTTAATATTTTCCAAAGACAACTAGATTTAAAAAAAAATAAAAATAAATACCGCCCTGTAATGTACACATTACTTATTAAATTGCGTTGAGTATATAACACTTACATTGGTGGAAAAGAGCTCTTTTCAACAAGAGTAAGTTTGCGAAGATCGATCTTATTTGAAAAGATAGACTAAAACTTGTTTAATAAAAAGTACGCAGAAGTTTCCGTAGAACCTGATTATCGTATTTATCATGCCCTTTAATTAGGCAAATTTGGCTTTTTAAAACTTTGGTATTCAATTACGCCTTCTAGCGGTGGACCTACAATCCTATAAATAGGTGTTTCTCGAGGCCACTTTTGTTGTAAAATGTTTTTTCCCAAAGCTGTACTATAATCCGGTCTGAAAATATGGCAGACGGCCGTTCTTATTTGCTCACCTTGTACAAAAAATAAAAGTTATCACAAAAGTGATGTTTTAACAAAACCAGACTATCACGAAATTATCTTGCCCATGAGAGATTAGCCCTCAATTGTTTATTTTAAATAATATAGTGTGACAATTTCATTATCATTTTCACATAAAAATGGCCATATCTTTAAAAGTACCCTGTATAACCTATTAAAAATCGTTATCATTGGAATAGGAAAAATGAGCCTAATTGAAATTTGACATAATATACAGGGTGTTCCATAAAAAAAAATATATTGTATATGCTGTGACTTTATGAAATAACTGGTACATTATTAAATAATTTTAAAATGTGCAGCTTCACTTTATAAATAACTTTTATTTAAAACTTTTTTTGATCACCCTGTATAACATTTATTTTCTAAATGCCTTTAGGAAAGAACATTCACCGACTAAACGCCATTACTGATGCTCACAAAATAGCAGTTAGTTCCAATTTTTTAATCGTAATTGCAGAAAACAACACTACAACTATAGATGAATTTAGAATGTGGTTAGTTACAAACACAATCAGTCAGAAGACCTATACTGTTATAGAAAAAACATCTACCATGTGGTATCCATTGTTATGTCAAATATGCAAAATCTGTGCTATCACTCTTTGCATGCACTTGTTTAGATTATCTTATAATATCTAAGCATATACATTATACAGTGTGTCTACGTAAGTTGGCTACATATAGAAAATTTTTTTATCAAAAAAATGTATTCTATATAAATAGTTCTGCATGTTCTACAACCAAAAATTCAACCATCATTCTCATCGAATGGGACAGTTTCTAGCCAAAACTGCCGTTGGTGGAGTAATATAAATCCAAATTGTACATTGAAATCTCGTGACCAGTGTTAATTCAAAACAAACGTTTGGTGCAGAATTTATAAAAATCAAATAATTGGACCATTCTTTTTTCAAAAACCTTGTATGCGGATTGTTATTTATGGTTTTTAAACGATAAAATAAGTGATTTTCTTGATAACCTTCCCCTAATTGAACGTCAGCTGGTATGGTTCCAACAGGACGGTGCCCCATATCACAGCAGGTTAGATATACGTCAATACATCGAAAATATTTTTAATGGAAGAGTTATTCATTGTTCTGAAATTCCTTGGCCTCCGCGGTCTCCAGACTTAACCCCACTCGATTTTTTCTTGCGGGTTACTTAAAGCAAAAGGTATATCTTCAAAAGCCCTTTCACGATATTGACCATTTAGAGAGAGTAATTACAGGCGCGGTTCGTACTATAACGCCACGTGTGATTAGGAACATCTTAAAAGAACTTAAAAGAACTGTTACATGTACGAACAGAAATGGAGGATATGTGGAAGCATTAGTAAATTGATAATACAGATTTTTCATTAGTATTTATTACAACATAATAAATTATACAATTTATTATTCATGTAAATATTACAAATTAGTGATTAAGCATTTGAAAGGTCATCAGAATTCAATAAAAATTAAGATATGTTTGTTTTGATAGTAGTAGATTTCTAAATAAAGGTTTATTAAGATTAATTTTATCAAATTTATAAATTATTAAAAGTAATGTATTAATGTTAAAACTCTCTTTCAATGTTATCACAGAAAAAATGTTAAAAAAATTTGTTATTGTAAATAAACAATATTGTATATTTGAAAATCATTGTTAATCCTAAATATCTTTTCTTAATAAAATTTTCAATATGATCAAAAATGTAGGTACTCTACTCTTGATCAAAAATCATTTTTTGACAAACCTCATATACGACTGATACAATTTAATATCGATCGTTGAATTTTGGGTTTTAGAACATGCAGAACTTTTTGTAAAGAATACATTTTTTGGATAAAACTTATATGTAGCCAACTTACATAGACACTTTATATACATTAATGTTGTAACAAATCCATCACAAACATGCAGTGTTGAGAATCATTGCATAGAAGATATACAGTCATCTCTAAAATACTTGCATCCAGATCAGACACCTAGGGATAATTTTAATCTACAAGAGGTTCTTAAGAATGCAGTTTTAGAAGTAATTACATTAGCACATAACTGTGTGATGCTGATGAACACATATTAAGAATGGCTATTAAACAAATTAAAACTACGTCTGCTGTGTTGGCTAATGGTAAAGAAAGAAAAGAACTTAAGATAGGAACAGACGTTAAGCTCGAACCAAGCAATAAAAAATACAAAAACTGTTATCACTTCTCTCTATTAAAAAAAAGAAAACAAAACGCAACGATTCATTTAAAAAACCAATCTCTACAGAATCTGGTTCTTTAGAAGAGCTATTTTCCAGAGTCTCTTTCAGTTTCAAGATCTGCAAAAAACGACCACAATTACACTTCTGTTAAATAAAATTAGATATTTGACTTATTGTAGTAAATCTGATCTGAAACAAAATTTTTTGGTATTTTATTTTTAGTATATTAGATAGCTGTATTTTGTCCAATTATTCTATATAGATACAGGTAATGTAATTTTTTTTCAAGTTACACTTGCCTTAAACATAGTTATTTAACTTTGTAGTACTATATAAAAATTAAACTAGGTAGCTACTACAAACACAGATATTTTTTAAGTAGATTATTATTTGCTACACTTTATTGATAACATATTTCAGTGTTGATTGTGCTTTAATCAGATTGTTTGAATCTTAAATATCCATCGCTTGCTGTCAAAATTAAAAATAGAAGCAGCAACTTCAGGTAATTGATTTAAGGTTAAGACTAATTAACTAGTCCTATGTTTATCCACGTTAAAAACTAGCGGCCAAAAACCTACCCTTTTAATCCTAATACTGCGCATGCGTTATCTACAAAAATAGAAATTTTAAATTCTTCAATTGTTAACACAAAACCTGTTGAACAATTCACCAGGGTTTAACTGCATCTATGGAATTAAATGTTGAATGCAATAGAGTAATAATTTTGTCTTTATTAGTACTATACTTGTTTCATTTATGTGTTATTATATTTTGTGCACAATCGAGCATTTTTATTTACAATAGCTAACCAAAATAAATTGGAGATTATAATTCAGGTATAATAAAAGTATTTATAGTCATACTGTGCATTTATTTAAACTTAGGATGGTTTCACACATAAAAGATAGTCTTACGATATTACTACAAGCAGTTGTGTGACAACAATGGTCGAAAGCGAATAGCTATCTTTTTCAAAATTTGGCCCTTTTTCTATAAACTAAAACTTCTCTTTTCAAAATTAAACTTGCCATTGATTGTATATTTTTCAAATTTAAAGTTGAGATCGATCTAATAAATTGAAAACAGGATACTACAATTCGTTGAACACCTAAGCGGTTAGTCTGAAGTTCAAATCCTAACTCGATAAAAGCATTAATGGAAATGAAAATTTTAAGGACCCACAAGTGCTAACAGTTTGAGGATGTGTTACAACGGAAAAAAAGGTGCGATACAATTACAATATCCTTTGAATAAAAACTAGCTAATGCAAATCACTTTATTTCATTTGTCATATTATTCAGATTGAACTAGTCATGTAACTAGTTGTATTTGAAGACCGTACTAGACATTAAAGCGTCGCTTTATAACAACAAAATTTCAGTATAAATAGATGATCTTTACACATCACGACACAAAATTAACATTATTTATAAAAAATAGGATGACATTTACTATGTAAAATTTCAAAAGTGAATTATTTCATGTTCGCTTACTCTTTAGATGTAATCATGATCATTACTTTTGGCATGTGAGATAAAATATGAACATGAAGGTGTCAATAACAATTCAGAAAGGTGAGTTTCTTCACATAATGGTTCCTTCATTCGCACATTTTCATTTTTCTTTCTTGTTTTAATAGAACACTTTTCTATATTTTTATTTCCTGGTTCCGCTATAGGGTTACTAATCAAATATTGTTTTTGACTTAAGATTAAACTATTTATGTTTTTAAGCGCTTCAGCAACTGTAAAAGGAGTGTCTTATCTGTGATTGCTGAGATGCTGCTTAAAAATTTATTAGTGTCAGCAACAATTTCTTGTAAACTATTACTATCTTACTATAAGTTTTGTTATGAACGAATAAGTTCAAAAGTAAATATGTAATTAAAAATTATTATTAATTTTATTTATGTATTTAATAATGTTACTATCTTGCTGTGGATATTCACCCAATGTACTTAAGTGATGATTTATTTCTTCCTCTTTATTTGGGAAATTTTCTAGGTTTCTTTCTTCATTCAATGCAATGTAATGAATGTTTACAAATTGTAAAATTAGCAGAAAAATCTGTACAACTGAATATAAAGCACTTAGTACAAATGTTATAATCATTACATGACAAATGACAATATTGGTGCTTCTCAGCACTTACAGCAATAGACTTCCTGTCTTCGCTTTCCAAAGTCCAAGTACCTTCTTTTACAATTTTAAAATGTTCTAATAGGGCATATGAATGCCTTTTATTAATTTTATTTAGGTGGATGGTATTCTTTCCTTTGATCAATTTTATTATTCTACCCACTATCTTGTCCTGAATAAATTTTACAACTGCGTTAATTCCTCTGCCTAATCGTTGAGTTTTTTTTTGCATTTAGATAAGGACTTAACTTAACCTTCACGCCATTCCCTTGCGGGGTAGGCAAAACAATCCCTGTCTCTTATTTATTTTTCATTCACAATCTGTCTCCATGATTTCCTATCTCCGCATACCTCCCTAGCTTCTGCAAGATTCATACATTGTCTCTGACATGCCCTTTTATTTTTAAAACTTCTCTTTCTTTCCTTTATCATACATTCTACTACATTCAGCCAGCTTTTACGCGGCCTACCAGGCCCGGCCTTACCTTCAACCTCGCCCACATATATTTTCTTGTTAATCATGCGTTGTTCATTCTCTCAATGTGACCAAACCAACGTATTGTACTACTTTTATAAATATCCATCATCGTCTTTTTTTCGCCACACTCCGTCAGTATGCACTCATTCTTTATCTGGTCCCTTCTCGTTTTACCACATGCGCTTCTCATGAATCTCATACCCACGGCATTTATTTTTCTTTCGTGCTTTTTTTGACATACCCACGTCTCACTTCCATAAAATACTGACGGGACGAGCACGCCATTATAATTTGCTCGTTTCGCACCTAGGCTCATGCTTTCGTTTCTCATTATCGTCCACATACTTCCAATCACTTCTCTTCCAGCATTGACCTTTCGTCCAATGTCGCTCTCCATTGTATCATCTGCGGTAGAGATGCTACCGAGATATACCAGCTCGTCCACTTGCTCAACAATATCATCTTGCAGAGTAAATGCTGTACTCTCCTTTCCACCTTCCCGATTGAACACCACAATCTTAGTTTTGTTCACGTTTACCTTTAGGTCCATGCTCTACAGACTGTATCAATTCCTCAGACCGGTTTGAGCTCATCCGCACTGTCACTTAAAAGACTGTGTCATCTGCATACACCAGATTTACATTTACGTCACCAACCATTACATTTTATCGACATGCTTGTCTAACACATTTATCTATGTATGCATTGAACAACCACGGTGACATCACACAGCCTTGTCGCACTCATTGCTCAATATTAAAGTATTCACTCACACCTCCTCTCACCCTAACACATGTCCGGCTACCGTTCTATATTGCCCTTATTCCGTTTATTAGACCTTTATTTACGCCATATTCATTTAACATTTCACATATCTTCTCCATATTCACTCTGTACAATGCTTTCTCCAGATCTACAAGCGCACAGTACAGCTTCCTTTTTACACGTACACACTTTTCGATCGTCTGCTGGATAGCGACCTTCTGATCGACACATCCTTTCCCTGGCACGAAGCACCCTGCACATTCCAAATCTTAGTTTGTGTCGTTTCTCGTACTCTATCAATCAGCATTCTTCCAAATACTTTACCAGACATGCGGAGCAAACTTATTCCTCTGTAGTTCTTGCAATCACTCTTGTTCTCTTTACCCTTATACAGTGGCACAATGATCGTGCTCTTCCAATCCATCGGCACTTTTCCACCCTTAAGGCACAAAATCTTCGTATAAGCTTTGCACCTCCATACTTTAGCATTTCACCAGTGATTTCATTTTCACCTGCTCCTTTACCGTTTTTCAACCTTCCTGTCGTTTTCTCTATCTCATTTATCCCAATATCCTTCATTCACCATTCCTTCAACGTTCTCTTTATTTAACCCTTCATTCTTACCTTCCTCACTGCTTACAGCTTTCCGAAATATTCTTGCCAGCATTTCCTCACTTCACAATCGTCCCATACTATTTCGTTGCTATGTTCATCACTCCTGCAGGTTCTGTTTTGGGCCACGTTTTGTATTTTGACCCATTTCCAGAAGAGTTTTTGTTTCTCAAAATCATTCTGCATTTTCTCTCCTCCACAGCCATCACTTCCTCTTTACTTATTCTCACTGCCTTCCTTCTTTTTTTTCTTAACCTCATACAATCGCTTTTTCTCAGTCTCATTTTTGCAGCAATCATTGCCATGTACATAGTAAGTATCCTTTTTCTTACGTACTGCCTTTTTTACCGATTCATTCCACATGTCTACCTACAGTCGCTCTTCCACATATCCGCACGGCACAATTGACAACACAGTTTTTCAAGCTTATCCATTCACTTTCAACGTCAGTGTCTTATTTGTTTGTTCCACACTGTTTCGTTCACATTTAACTCTTTACTCACAGCATCTGCGTATTTCATTCTCGCACCATTATCCACTAGTTTGTCTACCCTAATTCTGGATGTTCGTACTACGTTTGCTTCCCTTCTCCAGACCCACTTTTGCCCTAAACACTCTCGATACAACAAAAATGTGGTCCGATCCGCGCATTGCTTTTGGGTTTCTAAGTCGTTCGTCATATACTATCAAGTCTATCACACTTTTAGATTCACCTCTTTGCTATGTATACATATGCACATTTTTATGTTTAAACCACGTATTAGATACAAACAGGCTTCTCTCCACATAGATGTTCACCATTCTCATTGCCTCTTTGGTTTCCGAACTTTCCTAGAACGCGTTTAGTATGTTCTCTGTACACCCACCCATCCATTCATATCCTCTACTATCATCACTCCTTCGTTGGGATTACATACGTTTAACACGTTCTCTACTTCATTCCAGAAGCTCTCACACTCTTGGTCTCTTTCTCCACATTACACCGGTCATAGATACCAATTCATACTGTTTAACACATCTTTTCGCTCTTTCACTTACCTAATCCTTTTGCACTTCAGTTCAACTCCTGACCATAGTGCTACGCTGCCATCCTCCATCTTACACATCCTTTCCTTTGCGCTTTTCTCGTACACAGAATACCCAACTGCCTTTCGTTCATTACATTCATTTCAAATCTACCATGCATACCTCTAACATTCCACGTACCGACTAGCCATCATTCCTTGACAGTCGTCAGCAACGGGGCCTGTCTGTTTCGACCTTGGCTCCGTAGACACGATTCAGGCAATTGTATTGTTCTCATTGAGTAATACCATAGCAACCGGTTACTATCCAATCGTGCCCGGACTGATGTAGCATTCCCTACTAACGGCATCGTCCTACAACCGGAGCATTTAGATAAAAATATTTTAATTTTTGTGTGCACTTTTTCCAAATGCATTTTGTGTCGATCCCACAACCTGTTCTATAACAATACGCCCATTTCTTACAGTTTTTCATATAATTTTGGCCGAAATATGTGGCAGAATGTACAGTATCTTTGTCATCTTGTAGGATTGTCATAAAATTATTTAAACCCAGTATGAAATCATCTTCATTTTCAAATGTTTGTAACATTTTTTAACTTTTATATATATTTTCTCTTTTTTCTAGGTTGGAAATTTTATTTAAATGTATCAAGCTTTATCTACATGTAGACATAAATTATTTCACACCCATTAATCATTATTTCAATGTTGTACATTTTTATTAGTTCACAAGATAACCAAAGTTTTTGGTCTCTTTTCAGTTAGTAAACATGAAGCAAACAGGAAACCCTTCTTCAAATTCATCAATTACGATAAGTGTAGACAGTTCAAATCATACCTATTTAAAACGTGTGTGCTGTTGATAGCAAGGATATTTGTACCAAATTTATTTAACATATCTGTTTGAGATATATTCATAAATACTATGATGAAGTCTCAATATAGGTAACTTACGATAATGTCGTTCAAACATACACTATGTTACTTTCTGTTTATAGCATATTGTACCAAATTTATGTATCACATATCTGTCTTGATGTCTCATGAAGTAATTAAATCAGTCCTTTTTTTAAAACAAATATCTGAATTGTCACACATATTTGTGGTAATTTTGTCTTATGCATAATAATATAAAAATCAGGGTCTTATAATTAAATCCTTTGCAGAACATTGAATATCTGAATGTGTCCAAAATTCTGTAATAAAATTATATTGCTTATTCACATTACAAATATTAACAGGTTTAATGAGATAAATCCATAGCTCAAAAATTGAGAAGTAGATATGAAGTGGAAGAAAAACTCAAAACCGAAACACTCAATTATTTTTTATTATATATGGTGTAGGTAAAAAATAATCCTACATATGTATACGTTTCGGTCTATCAAATACTTAGACCATCATATATATATATATATATATATATATATATATATATATATATATATATATATATATATGTGTGTGCTGTGTCTGTGTCCGTGCCCGGGTTCGTGTGTGTATCGGTGAGTGGGTGGGTGAGTGCGTGCGTGTGTGTAGGATTATTTTTCTCGAGCATATTACAAGTACATAAATAAAGTGAATTGTAAAGTGGTACCGATTATTTTCGATTGGTGTGGTAATTATAAACCTTTACGTTTCAAAGTTATTTTTAAATTTAAATTTTTTTTATGGGACTTACAGGACGTAAATGTTTTTACAATATTAACAATATCACGAATATATTAAATATTATTCTTAACAATTTAACATAACTACTATAACAAATGCTCGAAATGACTGCCATCTTTTCCAATGCAGAGTGCGATTCTCTTTTCAAGCGGACATCTTACATTTTGCAACATAACAGGAGTGACGGTTCCAAATGCATTTTTAATTTGGTCTATCATGTCTTCTGTACTAGTCGGAGGAGTATCATACACTAGATTTTTAATATAACCCCATAAAAAGAAATCCATTAAAGTGAGGTCTGGATATCTAGGAGGCCAGTTAATTGGGCCACCTCTTCCGATCCACTTGTTATGAAATTTTCGGTCTAAATATTCCCTTACACGTCGTGAAAAATGTGCAGGGGCACCGTCTAATTGTAACCATATTTTTTGTCTGATGTGTAATGGAATATTTTCTAAAAGTAGCCAAAAGTCGTTTTTTAAAAAGTTTAAGAATTTGCGACCATTTAAAGTGCCGTCGAAGAAATACGGACCAATAACTTCATCGCCAATTGTTCCACCATACACATTAATACATCAATTCAGATGATCTGTCGTATGCAATAAATGCTTATTTTCGGTACCATAATAATGGTAGTTATGAGGATTAACATGGCTATTATTATGAAACGTTGCCTCATCGATAAGCGAGACGTATTGATCAAAATTATCTACACCGATTTTTTCGAGGATTGTTAAACAAAAATCAATTTGATTACAAAATGTTCCATATAAATCTTGATGAAGTTGAATATGATATGGGTGGTATTTGTGTTTCTTTAAAATTCTGGAGACACTTGATTGGCTAATGCCTGTTTCTCTCGCAATTATTCTAGTACTAGTATTTGGATTATCAACTATGGAACCTAATACCAAAAACTCGTTATTTTAGTTATTGGTAAACACTTTTGTTTTTTTTTTTGTTTTGGGTAAATGACAGTTCCTGTCCCACGAAACGTTTGCAACAATCTCTGTAGTACTTTTTTATTTGGATGAATGTCGTTGGGCTACCTTGCTGCATAGACGCTTGAAGCCAATAAACAATTTCCATAACATTTACTAATAGTTAAAATCATATCATTTGTTTCCTGCTTCGAATAAACCATTTTAACTTAAATTAATTATTTGATATTCACCACACAGTGCAAATAATTAATACCGAATTATATTGATATACTGTTAATATTTGTCATTTTGACAATAGCACCCTAGATTAGGATTCAGTTTGGTAGCATTGGTTTTTGTCATTACTATATACATATTTTCATAAGTACTATTTTAATTAAAAATTACTGCATACTAACTTGAAATATGTACAGGTTGTCCCATTTGGTTGTCCTGCAGATATCTCAGTTATTAGCAAAGATGCAGAGATGCGGTTTTCGCGAACGTTGGCTACTTGTGAAACGAAAGATGACACAAACATAATTACTCTAGCTCTTCTCATTTTTGAGATACAGGGCGTTTTTGAAAAAGTTGCATTTTGGGACAGCGTATCTCAGCTATACGATAACTTATAGAAAAGTGAAAAGTGACTTGAGGTATATATGGTTTATAATGGTATTTTTAAATATTTTTGATACTTTCGTTTTTGAAATGCCCACCGATTCTTCTATTTTTCTGCAAGACGTATAATTTTCGTTAACAGTGACCTCTGCAAGGACATTTATTTCATTATTTTCTTCGTTTTTTTTCTATATGTTTTGGCGCGTGGCCTTTCAAACGATCCGTGATTTTCCAAATTTTGTTTTAACCTAATGAATGTTTTTTACATTGCCTTCTTTCCGGAAATCTATAATATTCACATTTTATTTAACTCAAATGATGACTAACATTCCAGTAAATATAAATACCTTTCAAAATATATTTCCTTCGCTTGCTCTGCATTAAAATTTGTTTGGTAATAAACCCCAATCATATCTAATTTCTCATATTTCTCGTACCTAAATTATTCGCCATGGTTTGAAACTTTGTAAAATTCAAAATAACGAAAAGAATATTGAAAACTTTACTAGAATAAGGATCTCAACAATCAACAATTTGCAAATATTGACAAATGTCAAAAATGAAGTTGCCATGGTAAAACAATTGCAGTACCAAAGGCCACTAACAAATCCAGTTAATAATTTGAAATACTGCGCTATTTGTATAAAAAATGATGAATGCTATACATATTTGAAATGCTTAGAACAAGGAAAATTTAATTATGAGAAAATAGACAGGTGTCCCGTTTAAAAAAATGAAGTTGATCCGATAACTTTTGACCTGAGTATACTCATTCTGAAAACAGCACTGCATTCTACGGAAAAAATTATATAAAGAACACTTTTCACTTTTTCTATAAGTTATCGTATAGCTGAGATACGGGGCTGTCTCAAAATGCAACTTTTTCAAAAACGCCCTGTATCTCAAAAATGAGAAGAGCTAGAGTAATTATGTTTGTGTCATCTTTCGTTTCACAAAAAGTAGCCAACGTTCGCGAAAACCGCATCTCTGTATCTTTGCTAATAACTGAGATACCCTCGAGGACAACCAAAATGGGACAACCTGTACATACACATAAAAGTAGAAATATCATTTCTAATTACTCGATTCAAAAATTAATTGACAAACATTATTTATAACACATTTACATCTTTTAAGCCCCATAAAAAAGCTTTAAATTTCAAAATTACATCAATAATTTTGAAACGTGAAGGTTTAGGTATAGGATATCTTAGTACTTTTTGGAAGTTCATTGAGTTGGTCACATGACATCTAAAATATACAGGGTTGTCCATTAGACATAAGGAAGGTATTGTAGTTTGAATGTATTAATAATACAACCGAAAAATCTGAACACCAAGTATAGTATTTTTCACAATTAAATTGCCAAATAAATCAGTGAAACGGTCTATTTTCGAGATCCTGAATTAGATTTCGTTTGGTAACAACTAATTTTTTTCCAAAACCTTGCCATTCGAGAAAAATCAAAATAAATAAAAACGCTCTGTATTTAGGTATAGGGAACCCTAACGAAAATGTCTATCTTATTTGTCATACTTAATTCAAAAATGTGATAAAATATAGGGCATTCCAATAAAAAAAAAACATAACTTTGATATAACACCCTTTTTTGAAGCGCCCTGTATATTTGAAATTATTTTAAAAATATAGCCTTAATGGATCTACACAATGTCCCTGCAACAAAAATCAAAAAATATATCCAGTTTTCTCATAAAACCCGTGGTGTCCGTCGTGACTCACCCTTATAGTAAGAATGTTGTCTTATTTATATTGGAAGTTCTATTATTCTTTTAGGTAAATTATTGCAAGGAGTTTCAGTAAATAGAGTCCATACAGATATTAGAGATAGTGTGCCAGATGGACAGCTAAGCAGAATCCATTTGGTTGAAAAGAAAGACATCAGCAGCATTAGAAGAGATTATTCAATTGGATACTCCACAAAAGACATAAGAATGAAGCAATGAACAAATTAAATAATAGTTCAATATTATACTACAAAGAACAAGGGAAGGAGGACAGCTTATTTAAAGATAGCGATTGTATCTTAATAGTTATGATTGAATATCAGGCCAATTCTTTTAAGTTATTTGGGAGCAATAAAGTGTGTATAGATGGAACACATGGTTTAAACCAATATGGATTTCAATTATACACAATAGTAGTAGTTGATGAATTTGGTAATGGAATACCTGTAGTATTTTGTTTTTCAAACAGCCGATGTTTTATTATTTCAAACATTTTTTCAGTGTGTGAAAGATAAAATTGGGATAGTTACTGCAGAGACATTTATGTCGTACCCAGCATTTTATCTCGCATGGAAATCTGTAATGGGTGAAGTGCGAAGAACATTATTATGTTCTTGGTACAATAAGAATTGGGTACAAAATTCTAATAAAATTTGAGATAACAATAAGAAATTATTAGTTATGAAATATTTGAAAGTACTGCAAAAAGAATTCTGAAGAATCATTTCTAAAGCAGCTTGAAACCTTTACTATTCAACTTATGAGTGATCCTGACACATGATTTTTTTCAGTATTTCTCTAGAACTTACCTTAACCAAACTAACATGTTACCATATTGTTGTAGAAAACACATGGGGATCCAATACAAACATGTTTCTTGAATCTCTTCATAAAATAATTAAGCGTTATTATCTTATAAATGCGTTAATCAATTTAGCATGTGACAAAATGTTTGAGAGAGTCTAAAAATTAGATATAAAAAAAGGCAGAGTACTTCAGAGGAATATCTTAGTCAAAAAGGAGAAAACGAAGGGTACCTATGTAACTTCCACCCAAGACATTGAGCATACATATCTTGTTGAGAAAATAAGAGATAATTGTAGTAGTTTTTCTGAATTAAAATGTGAAAAATGTGAAATTTGTATCCATTCGTATAAGTGTATCTGCCGAGATAATGTCATCAATTATAACGTTTGTAAACATACACATTCATGTGTAAAATTTCTGCAAAAATATGTTCTCAGCCTCTTCAGTCCACATTTATGTGCGAACTTCAACCAGAACTTATTATAACAGAAAACAGCATCGGTAAGAATTCCAACGGAGACTTAATTCTAAATTGGTAGCAATCCTTGGCCTAAATAATATGTTTACTTTAACAGACAGTGAAACATTTAATTTCAAAGCAATTAGATAAAATCATTGATATATACAATGGACAAATTAATTTTCAACGATAAAGCTAATGTAGCAAGAAAGATGACGCCGCAGGTTTGAATGTTCTCTTCTAAAAATAAAAAAAGAACTTCCAATACTCCACAAGCATCTGTTGTTGAAACAAAAATGTTAAGACTAGCTCTATTAAATCCTGATACTAAGACAATGGATATCCATACTGGTTTTGACCACAGTAACCTATGATATAAAACTAAAACTACTTAGCCTTGTATTTGTATTTATTTCTAGGTTTTTATTTCATGCCTTTATAGATGTAAAAAATAACGTATCTTCATTATTAAATGTTGGTGTGTTCATTTAATAAAACATATCACACAATTGATGTTTTATTTGTTAAACAAATTATTAATACTGAAAAATATGTTCCTATTTAATTATTGGTTAATACATGATCGAAACAACAAATCAATTGTAGGGATTACAGATTTCAACAGAGGATATGAATCAAGGTATAGAGCTACATATCTAAAAACAATGATCCTCTGAAATTACTTAAATCTACCTATACACACAATAGGTGAATTTGACTTAATAATAATTATCATTTTGCAGGTAATTTTAATCTATGTTCCTTTTACAGATTACAAATTGTTTTTAGATATCCAACAATATTACTCAATGAAAGATATTAGAATGATTATGTGTACACTTTCTTAATGATCAATAAATCAAAATAGAATTCACTTAAATAACCAAATATGTCCATATGTACAACAGGGAGTTTCAATTAGATGGCAATTATCAATTAGCCTGAAATCTGAGTTTAGCTTCCAGATTCGGTACCAGATACGGATAGTTTATAACATGTATCACAAACTACATATTTAGAAGTTTCTGATCTTAATGCAGCGGTTTTAGTTTTAATTGCTGTTGGTTGGTACCTTACGATACTGTGACTATCTTGGATTCACCAGGTAAGCCAATTGCTCATCAAAATTGCATGATCATCCAATGGTTTTTAGTTTTCATACCAGGCATCTAGTATGCTCCATACAGCAATGTGAAAATCTTCATTAATTGTTCCTACTCCCATCGAACAATCTAATGTCGCAAAATAAGTGTAATGCCTTCCAAAAGAAAGTAAATGGGAACCTCAAAAAAAAAGCAGATGCACTTATACATCTTTATCTCAAATAAATTGGATAACTAATTGTTCCAATTTTATCCGATAATATTCCAATTAGTCAAATAGCCGAGGCTATTCCTAATTGGAATAATTCTTAATTCCAGCTGATTTATTTATTATTTATTTAAGAATCATGCAAATTTAAATTGAAAATATATGGAAGGTAGGCAACACATTTTACACGAAAGCTATAGAATGATCAAAAATAACGTTACACAATCTGTATATGGTATAATTAATAACTGTGGTACAATACAATCATGTTAGTGGAGATCATCGGCCTATTTATGCTTTTTGAGCGCGACGTTTCGGAAGCGGACTCTGCTTCCATCAGGCTTAGTCCTGACAAGGACTGTTTTCGCACTTGAGTCGAATTCATATGTTATATATTAATTTTTCCCACGCACTTGACTACTCTCAGATTCGAACTTGGTACCTTTCACTTACTAGTCTGACACCTTTACCACTGAGCCACTGAGTAATCCAATATATATATATATATATATATATATATATATATATATATAACTTTGTGGTTGCGCAGAAGTTTATTGCGCATGTTGCGCAGTAACTTCTTGCGCAGGTGTATTGCGCTTAAGATCTTCGCGCATTATTGAAATCCATATGGGTTTCATTTCTACACTAGCTTGGCTTATTGGATTTTCTGCTAGTGCGATGTATGTGGCTTCTTTGAGTTTTCGACGAGTTGTGTTCTCGTCCTTTGCCACTATCTGCATGTTATCCCATTGGATGCGGTGGTATTCGCTCCAGACATGTTCGGCGATTCTTGATCTTTCTGTTAGAATATAATCCCCATGTCACATGGTACATTTTTGATTACTTTCATTGGTTAAAATACAAAACAAAATCGCAGAATAGGCTATCAAATCGATGATAACTTTATCACCGCATGTTGACTGTCACATGATTTTAATGAATAAAATAGTTTACTGTCAAAGTGACAGATCGTTTAAAATTGTAGACTTTAAAAAATATGTAATTAAAAATTATTACTAATTTTATTAAATACATAAATACAAAGTTTATAATAAATTTTAAAATATATATTTTCTATTAACGTTCATTATATTCTCTTACCAAATATAACACGTATTATGATTAATAATCTATGATACCACTCGTTAAAACCTTTAGAAAGTTGAACTTGTGCTCCGCATTCGTTCAATTATCATCGGTTTTAACTCGAGCTATCACCGATGATAGTCATAATACTAGTTGATACATTTTTGATTACTTTCATTGGTTAAAATACAAAAACAAAATCTCAGAATAGGGCATCGAATCGGTGATAATTTTATCACCGCATGTTGACTGTCACATGATCTTAATGAATAAAATAGTTTACTGTTAAAGTGACAGATCGTTTAAAATTTTAGACTTTAAAAAAATATATTTTCTATTCACATTGGTTATTAAGACAAAATTCTTATAAACCGAAAACATCAATACAGCATTGCAGTCGATTTTCAAATTCTCGACTGACATTTCTTAACATTAGTACATTAATTCTCTCGAATGCTTCTGGTATTCTATTCTTCATATCATCTTGTGTGGTATTTGATACACACGGTTTTTCTCATAACCCCACTTGAAGAAGTCAATTTCACTTAACTCTGGTGAACAAGCTGGCCATGCAAGGGGTCCAACTCTTCCCACCCATCTTCCAGGAAAATGGGTATTAAGATGATTATGAATTAACCGAGTGTGATGTACCGGAGCTCCACCGCGTAACAACCACATGCTTTGACTAATGTTAAAAGGAACGTTTGCCAATAGTAATGGTAAATGATTTTCTAAAAAGTCCAAACCATTCACTGTTCCACCGAAAAAATGTGGTCCAATTACGTGATCTGCAACTATACCAACCTAAACATTCAAAAGACCACCTAGTTTGACTATGAGTTGCTATAAGATGGGGATTACTTGTCGAATAAGAATGGAAATTGTGTCTATTCACAGTTACACTTTTATGAAACGTGGCTTCGTTTCCAAAGAGGACAAAATCAAAGAAATCCGCCTGATTGTGGGTTTGTTGTTGAGCCCATTCACAAAAAGCAACCCTTCTGGGATAGTCATCTTCGAGTAACTCTTGATGCAACTGGATTTGGTATGGATGCATCTTATTTTTACGCAGTATTCTTCGGACGGACCTGTCACTAATATCATGCTGACGCGAGATTTCACGTCTACTAACATGTGGATTATGCGTAACTTCAAGCTTCGCGTTAAATTCATTTTCCTCGTTAAGTACAGGTTTTGTCCTTTTTTCATAAACTACTGAACCCGTTATTTTCTCAGGTTGTCTTCGTGTGGGATATCTCTCTTTGTAAATTCTTTGTGCTAATAAACAATTTTTCATACATTCTCCCAGTACCCATATCATGACTGTTAATTCCTCAACAGGAAAGTTCATTTCAAACAGTATTTAAGTATTTACAAATTAATAAACCCTACACAATATCTAAGAAGATTGTTAAATGACAAGCTACTAATTATTACTGAATAATATCTATCTGTCATTTGTTCACGGCTTACTTGTTATAATAGAAATCGTTAAAAAATCTCTTTCTGTTATTAAACCGAGAATATAATTCACATGTCACATGGTACATTTTTGATTACTTTCATTTGTTAAAATACAGAAACAGAATCGCAGAATAGGCTATCAAATCGGTGATAATTTTATCACTGGATGTTGATTGTCAAATGATTTTAATGAATAAAATAGTTTACTGTCAAAGTGACAAAAAGTTTCAAAGAAATAAATAATTGTATTGATTATCTTGCAACTGTAATATTTACTATCAAAGTGACAGATCGTTTAAAATTGTAAACTTTAAAAAATATATTTTCTATTAACGTTCATTATATTCTCTCACCAAATATAACACGTGTTGTGATAATCGATGATACCACTCGTTAAAACCTGTAGAAAATTTAACTCGTGCTTCGCACTCGTTCAGGTGTCTTCGGTTTTAACTCGAGCTATCACCGATGATAGTCATAACACTAGTTGATACATTTTTGATTACTTTCATAGGTTAAAATACAAAAACAAAATCGCAGAATAGGGCATCGAATCGGTGATAATTTTATCACCGCATGTTGATTGTCACATGATCTTAATGAATAAAATAGTTTACTGTTAAACTCGTTAAAACCTGTAGAATATTGAACTCGTGCTTCGCACTGGTTCAGTTTTCATCGGTTTTAACTCGAGCTATCACCGATGATAATCATAACACTAGTTATATTATCCTCGAAAATATCACAGAAATTAACGATTTTAACTATAGCGAGTGCTTAATAAAAATGAAAGAACATAAAGTGTATTTTCACTTTTTAAAATAAAATACAGGGTGATTCATTTGAAAAAATTGACAAAATCATGTGTTCGGGTTTTGGCTCGCTCTATATTCATTTGGTGCAATAATAAAGAAATAGCACTTTCTCGAAACACTGTACTAATGTCAAAAAGTTATGCCTGGGAAAAAATACTGTTAGGCTGTTCTGTCTAGAGTTGAAATGAGAATGATTTCCGTGTACAATTGACCATAACTTTTGAAATACCCTGTATGACGTGATGAAACCCTATATTGGAAGTATGGGGGAGATGAGCTTAATCTAGATTTGAAATAATGTATAGGGTGTCCCATTTAAAAAAAAAGTACGTTAGGTTCATCCTGGTAATATGTAACACCCTGTAAGTACGAAAATAATGTTATAATGTGAAGTTTGAAGTTGCCTATAATTTTTGTAAATAACCTTTTTTGATATCTCCTTTAATAACGGATATATCGTACTTCTACGCACTAATGCCGCACCCTGTATATATACAGGTTATCCACAAAGTCTTCACAAAAAAAACTGCAGATTCTAGAGCTAACTTTATGTCGATTTAACGTAAATTACCTTAATACAAAAATACTTTCTAAGAGAGCTGGAGCTTTTGGAAGACAGCGCCCTAACATCGGTTTAATTCAAATATCTTCAAAATGGTCTCCCTTTAAATGGTAGCGTTCTTTACATTTATTTAGTGGAATATGCCCAATCGTATGGTGTGAATATTATTTTTTAATTGTACTTATAAGCGGCTCGCTTGGGCGAGGCATTGGATATTGTTATTCATAAGTTTAACATAAATTAATTTTAACATAAAATTTAAAAAAATTCGATTTTTTCATAAAATAATAATACTCTTGTTTGAAGTCGCTACGAGGCACCGTTTTAGAAATAAATCGATTTGCACTTTTCATGTGTTAATCATACTTTTATGAAATTAACTAACGAATAGGTACATTTACACTTATGAAAGATGGCTATGGAAAATAAACAAAATAACAATTTCGTGAACGCTAAAATAACTAGTATTACAGATACTAGTTGAGGTTAAAGGGTCAAATAAGTTTTAAGTGAAAGATTTTTTATTGTTTAGTTACATTACCGTAAATACAAAAAGTTGAATATTGTAGATATACAGATAAATTTCCCGGTACATCCTGCTTCTAAATCATTTACGCTTCTTCATCAAAGAATTAGGGAAACAGGATCGGTAATTCCTAAAGATAATGCAATGGGAAGACATGCTGATGTAATGGAAGAATATCAGGATGATATTTTAATGGTAATTGAATACAATCCCGAAATAAGCTTAAGAAGGTTGGCTGCAATGTATCCCAATATGTCAAAATCTTCCGTGTGGAACATTCTACATAAGGAAGGCTTGTAAACTTTTCATTAAAAAAAGTCCAGGCAGGTGATTTTCCTGCTCGTGTTGATTTTTCCAATTGGATGCAAAATAAAGAATCTAGATCAAAATTTTTTTTCTAATATTTTGTTTTGTGATGAAGCCGATTTTACAAAAGATGGAATTTTTAATATGCACAATGCACACTATTACTCCTATGTTGATGAAAACTTTCTACAAAATACTTTACCGGATGTATTAGATGATATAAATTTGAATATTCGGCGGAACTTGTGGTTTTTACATGATGGTTGTCCGGCTCACTATAGTAGAACTGTTCGTACTTTTTTAGATAACAATTACCGAGAGCGATGGACCGGAAGAGGCGGTTCGGTTGCTTGGCCAGCAAGGTCTCCAGATTTAAATCCTTACGATTTTTGTGTTTGGGGATATCTAAAAATCAATGGTTTATTACCAACCAATTTTACCCGAGTTTATTTCTTACTTTCTAAAGCAAAATTAATTTGTGACATGAGAGTAGTTTGACGTTCACGCAATTGTTATTTTGTTTATTTTCCATTGCCATCTTGCATAATTGTAAATGAATTCGTTAGTTAATTTTATAAAAGTATGATTAACACTTGAAAAGTTCAAATCGATTTATTTCGAAAACGGTGCGTCGTAGCGACTTCAGACAAGATTATCATTCTTTTATGAAAAAATCGAAATTTTTTTAAATTTTATGATAAATTGCGAAATTTTGAAAAACAAGAAACTTATGAATAACAACGTCCAATGCCCCGCCCAAACGAGCCGCTTGTGAGTACAAGTAAACAATCATATTCACGCCATACGATTGGGCATATTCCAATAAATGTATAGAACGCTATCATTTAAAGGGAAACCATTTTGAAGATATTGGCTAACTTTTGCCCAATTAACTGATCTCCTATCCTTACCGTTACAGATATCTCATGCTGTCCATTCTTATCTTGGACACACTATATATATATATATATATATATATATATATATATATATATACACACTGTGTCCCCTGATTGACTTCATTGTAGATGTGATGGATGAAAATTTTTTAATCTAGTTTTGATGTTTTGGGGTACACCCCTGTTTAGAAAAACATTTTATGTAGACACAAAGTGCCATTTTGGTCATTAATAAAGAAAAATGTTATTAAGGAAAGTTATTGGGAATGTGATTTTATGGCCATGCGCTACATTTTACAAATATCGGATAATTTTGCGAAAACACATAATATAGTACTTTTTGTCCTGTTGTAACATTGTAAGAATAGAAATCAATTCGATGTTTGGAAATTTGACATAGTAATAATTCCATATTTTCACAACTTTCCTTAATGTGATTTGCTGTATTACTGTCCGAAATGGTATCAGAGAAAATTATAAAAACACACTTGAGCTAAAGAAAAACATTTTGTTTTATCCAATGTGGTATCCTCCAATCTCTACATATCTTTCAAATTCTTTATGAACATTGTGGATCATATTTATTTATCGCTTTCGTAATTTTTATTTAAAATGTTCAATGTTGTTCAAATTAGTATTATAAACACGCTGTTTAACATATCCCCATAAAAACAAATCCAATGGGTTCAAATCATGGGAACGAGCCGGCCAGTTGACGGGTCCTCAACGACCTATTCATCTGTTTCAAAATGTTCTTGCAGATAATTTCTTCCAACACTGTTGACCCGTCTTGTTGGAAATATACACTTTGAAGATTACGTTCATCTCTTACTGCAGCCAGCAAAACATTTTGAAGCATCTCGAATAGGTATGTTGATTCACATTTGCATAAAAAAATACGGACCGATGATTTTTGCATACATAACAGCACACCACACATTAAGCTTTTTGTAATATTGACTGCTAGTGACAATTTTGAAATTAGGATTTTCTTTCGACCAAAATCTACAGTTCTGCGTTGCACCTTACCCATTGGTTGTAAGTGAACGAATAAGTTCAAAATTTGCATGGATTGGGGCTTGAATCTCGATGGCGCAGATGGTTAGCGCGGTACTCTAGCTAAGTACAGGTCGTAGGTTCAAATCCTACTCGAGGTAAACTTTTAATTTATGTAATTAAAAATTATTATTAATTAATACAAAGACATAATAATTTTAATTTATGTATTTATTAAAATTAATAATAATTTTTAATTACATATTTACCTTTGAACCTATTTGTTCATAACAAAACTTAGAATAAATTAATATTAGTCAAGTTGCTTTGGTGTGTGTGAATCCTTGTGATATTTATTTAGAATTTAAATCAGTTATACATAGATAAAGGCAAAATTTGCATCGATTGGGGCTTAAATCTCGATGGCGCATATGGTTAGCGCGGTACTCTAACAAAGTACAGGTCGTAGGTTCAAATCCTACTCGGGGTAAACTTTTTATTGATTTATTTAATAAAATTAACAATAATTTTTAATTACATATTTACCTTTGAACTTATTCGTTCATAACAAAACTTATAATAAATAAATACATGTTAACGTAAAAAATTCCAAAGCCAACCGCTTCTACAAAAACATCGATAATACAGCTTCCGCATTTTCAATCATTTATTTAATTTCTAGATTTATTTCGCTTTGCATTAAAAAAACTTACGTAAAATTAAATTTTCTTTAGAAAATACGTCTACACTTTTTCTTATAAAATTAACCGTTATTCAGATAATGAAAAAATTTGAACTAACACTTAAATTCTACCTTAGGAATTTTTGAGGTTAATAGACATCTAGATACTAACTTAAAATTTCTGGTATGGAATACCACACGATCTTCCAACCTATAAAATGAAAATTAGAAGAAATTAAATAATTTCAATAACATTTTTTTAGGATAATTATGCAACCTCTTTCATTATGAAAATAGGCAACGTTATAAAAACAAAAACCCGTTTTTTTAAAACAGAGAAAAACACATCTCTTCTTGGATAGGAAGTAAAACTGTAGGTCCCGTGGCAATACGATGTTTGACACGTTAAAGATCCCTCACTAAATGGTGGAATTCCTTTAGTAGGTCTAAATTTTATTGAGGGGTAGTGTTAATAACCATTTGTAGTTGATGCACATAGTGACGTCTGACCTTTTCGCTTGTGTCTAGATCTCGCCCCACAAATACAAAAAAAATCTATGTCAAACAGACATTTAAAAGTTCATGACAGACCCATGTTAATAGACATCTAGACGCTAACTTAAATAATTAAAGGAAATGAAATAATTTTAATTATAATTTTTTACGAAAACAGGTAACATTGTAGAAACAAAAACAATAATCTATCTCTGAATGACGATTAAAACTTCATTTTCATTCATATTTAATTAATTTTAAGAAACGTTATAAGAAAAGTTATGTAAATTGTCTTTAAAAATATGTCTACACTTTTTCTTATAAAATTAATCGTTATTCAGATATTAAGAATTTTAACCAACACATAAATTCTACCTTAGGAATTTTTTTGCCGTTAAATTACGCGTCGTATCAAACAATTGCATAGAACATAATTAATCGATATGTTTAAGGTCTATATCTAGGTGTTTATATCTTTGAAATATGTAGCTGTTTTAGAAATATTTGATAAAAACTGACCCCTAATAAACCCCTCCTCTCCGCCACTGGATTTCTCCAAAATTTCTAAGCCAAATGCAAATAAGCTTAAATACAAAATGTTAAGTACGTAGGTATTTTCGTTCTGGAGTTATCGTGGATGCTAGCATACATCCACACATACAGACATTGACGTACACACAGACATCCAGACATGATGGCCAATCTTGGCGAAACTTGGCCAAAAGTTGTAAAATTAGTCGATTTAGCGATAGTAACAAAAAAGTCGATTGTATAACCTTCTATACCTACATATGTATATGTAGGTTCGAAGGTAAAAATTGATATTTATTTTTTCCAACTCTTGAAATAGTCCAAATAATCGCTGGAAAAAGCTTGATCAATATATCAAATTGTTTCCTCCAATGTAACGGTTTTAGGCGTAGTTAAATATTAATTATACACCGTCTTGAATTTTATAACTCCCCGTTTCTTCTATGGAGTGTACAGAGTTCTTAACATGTTGAGGTGTTTGACCTCTAAAATGCAGTAAGTTAGACGCAAAATGTTTTGCGAGGTTATATGTATTACACTGACAACTTAATTTTATTACCATGCTGAGTGGTATTCTGTTTATTCTTATTTCAACGTTTTCTCCTTTAGAACCGTAATGTATAACTGGCATTGTGGTCAACTCTTTTAAAGTTTGTCTATAAATAAAACTACACGATTAAGCTTAAAAAGGCTAAGTACTTCTAATAATGGATAGTAGTGATAGTTTAATACTAGTTTTAAGCGTAGTAGTTTGCATTCTTTACGGATAAAATATTACATTCAGTGTAGTATGTTACCAGTTAAGTAACATTTACTTACATTATATCTAAAAAGGACACCAGCTTCAGTCAGAGCTCTTGCTAAGGATATTCCATGTTCGTATGGAGTTGTAATATCCGCAAGTCCATGAATCACAAACATAGACTTTGGGGGTATATTTTTAGCTCTTTGTGTAGCATCTGCTTCAACATAACCTTTATAATTTTCAGCTGGCATTCCCAATATTCTTTCCGTAAAGGCAGAATCTAAAAGTTAATGTTAGTCTGCAGTAAAATGTGAAGTGTAACTTACTGTAATAAAGCCAGTCGGAAATAGGACTAACAGCTATACCACACTTAAAAACTTTTTGTTGAGAACCTAGAACCATCGACGTAACATAACCACCATACCCCCAACCCCATAATCCTACTCTAGTTTCGTCAAGAAAAGTTAAGGTTTCAAGGAGGTATTGCAAAACCAATATTTGATCTAACACCTCAATACCTCCTATATGATGGTAAAGTGCGTGGCTACTTTGTCCTAAGGAACCCCGAACATCTAAACGAACATATACTACGTCACAGTGACTGGACATATACGTTCCCCAATCTACTCTAAATTTGTCGGTTACTGCTTTACTACCAGGTCTTCCATTACTGAATAAATCATCCTACAATTTGTTTAATTCGAGTATACATTAAAACTTACACTTCTACAATAACAGGATATGCAGCATCTCTAAGTTCTGGTCGCCAACTTGGGGAAGTAAAAGTTGAACCTGTGCTTTACTACCTTGGGGCAAAGGCACCTCAAAAGACCGCTGCTTTGGTATAGCAAATTGACTTAGAAGGGGCCCTTGTTGGGGCCTCGTATCATATAATAGTCGTAAAAATTTGTTATTTTTTGCAGAGTGCACTCCTGCTAATGGAAGCCCTGGTCCTTCACACACAAGGACGTAATATAACATATCCGTCGTATTACTACACGGACTTATCTAAAAGTCAAATCATTATTCATAAACATAACCCATAATAAATTATTTTTACCGATGCGCTAAAATGAGTGCAGTTACTGTAATAATATCTACTACTCCACAATTTTCCTAAGTCACAAGTTATACATTCAGGAGCAATCCTTCTGCTATCGTCTTCTGAAGAGGGATTTCTAATAACATACAAATGACGTTGGCCTGGTTTATTCTCTTGTGTGCCTAAATAATATCTGCAAAATGAAATAAAAACAGCTACTTGTAGCGTGCTTAAGTTACATACGTAAGTAAAAGTACTCAAATATCTGGTAGTATATCAGCCAAATATCTATTAACGTGCATGCATCGATTCGCAAGATGCCCAAGATTTAATTCCCTTAACAGACACCTAATGATAAACAGCACTGATCAGTCCGCACGAATCAAAACTATAGGGATCATCTTCAACGGAATAGTAGAAAGATTTTACTGGCAACTACAAGCATCCATTAAATGTCATACAATAGAAGGATGAACACAAGCGCCACTGATCGTACTGCTAGGAATGAAAAGTGCCAAAGTGCTTCGAGAAAGTATATCCCAGCATCAACAAATATTGTATAATAAGTTCACTTACAGCTACCTTGAGAATTATTAACAAGCAGCATCACAAGATGAAAGGTAGGCCATCTTGCAGAACTGAGAAGGCGTTCTCAGAAACTTCAACCCACGAGGCAAAATGTCTTTATAGAAACCACACGATGCGCCATGAAGCGATAGAGTGTAAGGAAAAACTATCACAGTCGCAATAGGTAAAATCAAAACTAACATATGTGGGCAGAACTGAGAAGACGTTCTCAGAAACTTCAACCCACGCGGCAAAATGTCTTTATAGAAACCATACGATGCGCCGTGAAGTGATAGATTGTAAGGAAAAACTATCACAGTCGCAATAGGTAAAATCAAAACTAACATATGTGGAATACGGCTCTGTGACGAAAAAGAAGTGAATAATGACAAATAATCTAAGCCATGCAACTGCAGTCAATACGACGCTGTCTCAATTAAGGAGTGTCCGTTGTCACGTATGCAGATTAATACACAAAGAGTGGTTGGAATGTTTCTACTCTGTAGAAACGTCTTAGCCCCTTCTTGAGACTTTCTAATATAAATGAAACATCGTAAAATCACCCTGACAACCACAAGAAACACCTGATTAGCGTTATCATACACGCTAATCACACCGTCCCTGGTGAATCAGTTTAAGGCCAGCAGGAAAACTTGGATTTCGACTAGTGCTACCCTACAACCTAATCAAGACGATTATGCTGCCTTGCCAAGCAAATACGTACATATCAACAAACTAGATGCCTAGGTTTAGATCGTCGTCATTATCAAGATGCTGATAGAGGTAACTACATCATATCTTGCATCGAATGGCGAGTCTACTGTCACCATCTCCGAAGAACTCGGTAGTCTCTAAAGATGAGCCGTTCTTCCGCCGTGGGATCTACTTATTATAAAAAAAGTGAGTAACAGTAATATCTAATGATGACCAAAACTTGTACAAACAAATGAAACATTCTAATTCTAACAATAAATATGTATTAAAATCCTGTAGTACACTTCACGGCGCTTAATACCATTATTATGTATAACTGTATAAATTTGCATACTTCTTCTAAATTAAAAACTTGAAGGCTAGAGCGAAGCATGCATATCAGTAGGAAAGTCACATTTAATTCGCAATACAATGAATTACGAAATACAACACAAAAAACTGAAAGTAGCAAAGGATTAAATTTACTATGCAAGCAATAAGGTACTCGACAGATCTTTGTAAATCATGGTTTAAGTGATCGCAACGACACCGTGATGCTAGTGACGTCATGCCGCTATAAACGCTGCATGCACTTTATCACCTGGTAATAGTATTTATACATAACGAGCTACGAAAGTGGTAGATATCGCGCAAGAGGGAATTTTCACTGTAGGGCGCTAGTCTGAGTGTGAGAATTTCGCGGGTGAAGGATAGAAACTTTCGTGCGAGCTCAATGTACAGGGTGTTCTACGTAAGATGTCCCTATGTCTTATCTCAGAATCTATCTATAACGGATAAAAAAAAGTTTTATATAAAAGTTGTTTGGATTTATTGAAATTCCAGTAAGTCGGAATCGATGTCAACTCGAAAAGTTTAAATGGAACACTGTATTTTACTACATATTTGGATTTTCCTCAAAAAAGTGAAATACTTTTATCTAAAAGTTTTTTTTCATAGTTTCGGAGTAAAATGAGGTTTGTTATTTTTATCACAAAATTACCCTATTAAAAAACTTATTGCTATATACAACAAAATTAGGTAAATTATATATATATATATATATTTCACATCGCAAAGGTTGTGATAAATGATCCAAATCATTAGAAACTTCTATTTTAATACTGGGTGTTTTTTATACACGGGGATTTTGTAAATGGAACACCCTATATCTTATTGCATATTTAGATTCTATGTTAAAAAATAAAAACCTTTTTGTAATTATACTTTTTTAAAAATTATCATTAGTTTTGGAGTAAATTTAGGTTTTGTAATTTTTATCACAATTTTTGCTCATTAATATGCTATTTAAAAATAATAATTGTAATAAATGTTAACCGTTAAATTATACTGTTAAGTTTACGAGAAAACCGGTAGTTGCAACGGTAACTTATAGAAGATCAATGCGAAAGGTACACGTGTTGTTTTCTTTTGGTATTTGGTACAATAAGAAAGTGAAACGCACTAGTGTGCGAAAGTAGTAAAACATAAATAATGTTCTGTACGGTTAATTGTGCGATATGAATCAATTTCGTACATGGTCGTAAAAAAAGACATTTTTTTTCAAATACAATTTATCGGGGAGGCACGCGAAGAGGTTAGTTTGTTTACAGAAATGTGATGTCATACAAGACGGCCCGTTTTATCGCGAAAATTTAAATACGCAAAAAGTGGTTATAACTAGAGAAGAATGTGGAATTTAAAGTTTGACACACGAGCGTAGCGAGTGCGTCAATTGAACGAGAGCTGAAAAAACACTTTGTTCTCGAGAAAAATTATCCTTATGCAGTACTGAATTTCGTTACATCACTTGTCGTGTATGTAGTAAGCAATGTAGACTTGGCAACTATGTTATTCATTTTTTTTTTGGTTAGTGCCTGCTTGTTATCGTTTTTTAGTACAAAAATGTTAAATTAATATTTAGGAAGTAGAAATTAACCAAAAAGAATTAATTTGTCACTTTTGTAGGGCAATAATCATAATCGGGCAATGGAAGGACCGTTGAAAAACCTATTCGGCGCAGAATAAAGAAATTGACACGGGTATATTTAAAAAAAATTGTCAAGTACCCTATTAGTAATTATTGCATTGATAAGCGTGATGAATCTTTTCTATAACTATATGCTACCGCAATAATGTTAAACGTAATCATAAAGAAGCAAGGTTTACTTACACAGTATGGTTATAAGAATTCCATCCTAATATTTCAGTAACTTCCAATCGACCATGGCTTAATACTGCAATTCGCTGTTGTGCTAATGTTACGTGCTTAATGTGTGTGTATGTTTCAATACTTCCTTCTTGTACTGGTGCTAAAAGAAGAAAACTATTTCCATCTGGTGAAAATACCGGATGTTCTTGGATGTCAAGCCAAGCATTTTCCGCTGCACGTTCCGCATATTTCTATAAAAATCATTAATCAAATTTAAATGTATGAAGTATTTTAAACGAAGCGCCTGAATTTAGCACGCATATATGCAGGGTGGAGCAGGGATAAGTTTCCACCTGAATTATTTTGAAAATACGCACCCTTTTAAAAAAACGCAAAAACACGTTGATTTGTACTGCAAGGGGGACGTTCATTATGGAGGTAAGAATAGTGGTACGCTCAATCTCCTAACGAACCCACCCCAAAATTTTTAAATGCGAACATGGGTCGAATAGTTTTATTCTCATTTCAATTTTGAGAAAAATGTTAGGTACGAAAAACTAAAAATAGGTTTCACGCATTAAATACTTAATTTATTTATTAAAACTAAAACGCTTTGTTCTGATTTAGATACGTAGTATCCTGTCGTATAAATCAATAATTTTAAGAAATTAAATTAAATACTGTCTAAGAAATGATTCATCGTTAGTTATAACAGCATGTTTTAGCAAGTTTACACATGCTTAACCAATCGTATCGTAAGAGTCTACTACTAATTTTTGGAATACTCGTTAGTTGTCATTTAGTATGAAATAAGGTCATTTGGACATAAGACAATTAAAAATTCAATAAAACGCCGGCTCAAAAAATTCTACATTTAAAACTTATAAAAAGTAAACAAATATTCTTGAACCATACCCAAGAACAGATTCGATCAGCTTATCTTTCAAACACGCAGAAAAGATATCAAAAAAATTGAAAAAATCCCTTCATTAACCATAAAATAGCTGAAGATCTTCAAACGGCTGAACATATTTTCTTGAATCATAACTAAGAACACTCCCGATCAACTCACCTATAGAACAAAAAAAACTAAATCAAAATTGGTACCTTTCGGAGCTACGATGCCACAGACAGATACACAGATACACAGATACACAGATACACAGATACACAGATACACACATACACACATACACAGATACACAGATACAAAACACAAACAGATACACAGATACACAGATACACAGATACACAGATACACAGATACACAGATACACAGATACACAGATACACAGATACAATACAGATACACAGATACACAGATACACAGATACACAGATACACAGATACACAGATACACAGATACACAGATACACAGATACACAGATACACAGATACACAGATACACAGATACACAGATACACAGATACACAGATACACAGATACACAGATACACAGATACACAGATACACAGATACACAGATACACAGATACACAGATACACAGATACACAGATACACAGATACACAGATACACAGATACACAGATACACAGATACTACAGATACACAGATACACTGATACACAGATACACAAATACACAGAAACACAGATACACAGATACACAGATACACAGATACACAGATACACAGATACACATATACACAGATGCACAGGTACACAGATACACAGATACACAGATACACAGATACACAGATACACAGATACACAGATACACAGATACACAGATACACAGATACACAGATACACAGATACACAGATACACAGATACACAGATACACAGATACACAGATACACAATACAGATACACAGATACACAGATACACAGATACACAGATACACAGATACACAGATACACAGATACACAGATACACAGATACACAGATACACAGATACACAGATACACAGATACACAGATACACAGATACACGGATATACATAGATACACAGATACACATACACAGATACACGGACACAAATACACGGATACACGGATGCACGGGTATACGGATACGCGGATTTGGGGGTACACGGAAACACGGATACACGAATGCACAGATACGCAGATATACACATACAGAGATACACATTAAACTTATAACTCCTCTCTTTTTTCGCCGGGGGTTAAAAATAGTGTACACGCCTGCTGAAAGGGTGGAAATGGTGTCAATTTGGTTTAAAAGCAACGGCGTACCGTTTTACGATACAGGATCAGTGTCATAAAAACATGAACCAAAACAGAGTGAAATGGATGAAGCAATCCAGGTTACTGTTTTGGATGAAGTTGCAATGGATAATACCATCAGTACTCGTCAACTTGCAGAAACAGCGGGAATTTCTAGAAGAACTATTCAGAGTATTTTGAAGACACATAAGTTCTATTAAAATTTGGTCGTAAAATGGTGAAATGTAGCAGGATTTGTTGGCAAACGAAATTGATCTTTGATCACTTTAGAAAATGATGAAGCATAGTTAGAAAATTTGTTTGATTTTCAACAAGATGGTGCGCTTCCTCAGTACGCTGTATCAGTGTGACGCTATTTAGACAATAGATTTCCAAATCAGTGGATTGGTGGAAGGGGAGCAATGAAATGGCCGACAAGATCACCAGACTTGTCCCATATTCTGTGCCAAATCATAGTCAACGCATGTTAGGGTATAACTGCTGAAACATTAAAAAATGCGCGAATACGTTTTGAGCAAAGGATTTACTATTGTGCGGAAATGAAGGAAGTCATTTTCAATGTTTGATTACTTAAAAAGCATTTTAATATAATTTAAAGTAAATACAAATGTGGGTGTTTAATTAAATAAATGGTTTAGTGCGCCTTCACTTTTATTAGTTTTTTCTTCCCTAAGATTTTAGAATTAAATACCAATAAACCTTTGTAAAGAGAATGAAATTATATTTAATTTGATATGTTGCCAATTAAGAATTTTCAGGGCGTCGTTACGCCGGTTAGAGGGTTGAGGTTACCGCCATTCTTACCTCTACAGTGAACGTCCCCTTGCAGTAGAAATCAACGTGTTTTTGCGTTTTTTTTAAAAAGACGCATATTTTTAAAGTAATAGGGGTGGAAACTCTCCCTGCGCTACCCTGTATAACAATTCTTACTACATAACTGCAAAATGTTGTTTAATAACATATTACATTCAATAAATGACACAATAAATTGCAATTCAGGCATTTGAGTTTACTAACCTCCACACAAATCCAATTTGGAGCGATACATGCTGATATTATACTGAGGTTTTGAGCACGGTTCATCCAAACCGCAGACACTTGGGTGTTACCCTGTCCAATCCAACCGGCCGACGTTAAATAATAATCTCTGAAACACAAATTTCAGAAAAGTATTAATGGCTTTAAATAAATAAGCAGGCATACTGTTTTGAAAGTGCTGCTGGTGGCACAACTTGCGTTCTATGAAGATCAGTCAAATTAGTAATATCTAATACCCATAATTGCACTGTTGGATTAGGCGTACCAGGCTTAAAACGTCCTTATGTTATGTATAAAACGTTTAATATGAGTAATCTTTACTTACTGTAGGATATCTTACAGATCGATAAGGGGGAAAAGTGGGTGCACTTAATACTGCTCCTCCGGCGGCTAAAATACTTCCTGAAGTAAACCATGGATAAATTAACGTTCTTACTTCACTGTCATTGAAAGTGGCGTAAAGCAAATGTGTAGAATCATAAGAGGTCCATAAAGATTCTGGTTTTTTTAATACATCCTCTGTTAGATGAAATTAACAATTAACAAAATATAGTACAAGTAGAATATTTACCTTGATATAACCAATCAGGTAATCCATTATATATAACATCGGGTTTACCAGTAAAAGTTAATCTAATATCTGTTTCATCTGAAGGCGACTGTCGATAGTAGATATCATTATCAAAAATTATAAGTAAGGCGGTAGTTTTTCCCAACCAACTAACACGTTGCAGTCTTTGTCGCTGAGTTTTAGATGCAGTTGACAATCGTACCGGAATGTGATGACTAAATCATAAACACAAATTGTTAGTTTCTTCGCCTAATGATGGGTACACGACTTTATTAATATGTCACAATTGAGAAATTAAAAACTTATTTAACCGGAACGGGTAGGAAAGTGGGTAAGGAAAGATGTGCCATTCACTTGTAAATGAGAAATAATTCTTAATAAGAATCTATTGAACGTATAGCTTGTTTGTATTGTAAATTATGCATACTAAATCTAGGCATATTTACTAACTACATATTTATTCTCAATGTTATGTGTATACGATATGCAATACCTATATTAATTGGAAGAGTATATATCAGAACATCTATAATACTGATGAAGCATTTTGTATATCACTAAATTAATTTTTAACACTTATACTACTACTACTACTACTATAACGTTGATCGTTATTCAGATATTGAACAATATTGAACAAACACTGAAAATTTTTTGTATTAATTTAAAATCTATATGCTGGTATTCTTATGTAAAATATTTAATAAAGACCAAAAACTGGGCCAAATAAAACCCCCATCGCACCGCAGGATTTTTCCCAAAATCTCCAGGAAAAATAAAATTAAGCTAAAATACGAAACTTCAAGTACGTACGGTTGATCGTTCTGGAGGTATCGTGGATACCTCCTTACACACACTCACTCATTCACCCACTCAGTCATTCAATTAACCTGTCACTCATTCACCCACAAACTCACTCTCTCGCTCGCCCGTCCTCCGGTCACCACAATCGCTTCCAGGTATATTTATTGGAAGATGGAAAGATCGGCCTACAGACTATGTAACAAACAAACGATTGCAAAAAATAACAAAAACTTAACTTTGGTGGCTGACTTCACGGTTAAATTAAAACATTTAATTGAAAATATATTAATAACTAAAAACTATAAAAATAGCCAACAAACATCAATAAACGACCAGCATACAATTGAAACAAAAAAAAAAGGAAAAGCTCTAACCTCGGTTGGCTGACTTCACGCCTTAAAAAAATAATTGAGAAAATACTACTAACCGACAAACGACAAAGATAGTTCACAAACACCAATATGCGATTGCAATAAAAAAAGAAACATATGAACCTAGGAGGACTAACTTCACAATGGTACTATAACTCTAGTATTTAAGTACATATAGAACGCATCATAATAAATCGTTGTATAATTATGCACGATTAACGTAATGTAACTGTTGCGATCTTTGAATATATGTACTACATGGATAGCTTAAATACAGTTTTAGTGGACGTACCCCAATGCCATTATGTTTTATTTTAATATTCACCGAGCTAGCTAGTAGCGTAGTGGTGACACGACCTACTTAGCATTCGGGAGGTAATGGGTTCGATTCCCGTTACCGTCTACCTTGTTTTTTCAGGGGGCTTTCCTCATACACACGTAGCGGCATGATCACTGCATATACGCACACCATGTGCGGCTACTTAGGTGAATGCTGGGGTAGTATTTTCCCCATCAGAACCCTAACTTCGGTCCTTCCGATCCTATCCTGACCACACCCATCCTTAATCTCACCATGCATATATATATATATATATATATATATATATATATATATATATATATATATATATATATATATATATATATATATATATATGTATGTATGTATGTATGCAATCCATGATTGTGGCTGAAGGAGCTTGGAAAGCTCAAACAGCCCGCCGTCCCCCACAGGGAGGGAATGAATACATGACCTTTCCTTTCCCTTTTAATATTCGCAATTCGATATCGTACACACTCATGTGTATCTCATTTATTTTCTATCTTTTTGCTCAATTTGAAACACGGGATGTACTCTTTCAACACGATGTTCGCGCAATCCACGTAGGTTGTCATATTCAAAAGAGAACGGACGATTCTTCCTTTTTATTGTGTTCCAAAATAAGGTTATAGTATTTTGTCAGATATTCTGGTCACAGTTTTTGTGTGTCATTCATCAACTTTGGGAAACTAATTTATGTAAATTTGCTGACCATTCACCTTTGAAAAGTGACTATTGATGGTATGCAGTGCTATTTTATTCTAACTACAGTGTAGTACACTGTATTTTCATTTTTATTTACTCAAATATGTTTAGAGTCCTTTGTAATTATTTAACACTTAAATTTCATAATTTCTATCGGTTTGTCCCTTGTTGTACCACATTTTCTGTAGAAAGCGAAGGAAATGGGAATCGTCAATAAGTTGAAATCGTTTTGGATGCAGTTCAACAAAGGTCTTCTTGAAGTATTCGTAGAATATCTCAAACAATCTTTATTGTCTCGCCATAAAGTAATCTTCATCACGATGGGCATTTCCTTTATGAAGATGTAGAACACCGAATTAGATATTGTCAGTGGCTTCAAAATAAGTTTGTGAATATAATTTGTACGGTTGAGGCACAATTTACAAGAAACGGTATTAACAACATACTCAATTCTCACACTTGGGCTCATGAAAATGGTAGGAAATCATTAACATCCATTTTCAGTAAATGTATGGCGCGGTTTGTTAAATAACCATCTTTTGGGCCTCATTTTGCTAAAGGATTCCTTTTCTGGAACAATAATTGCCGGATTATATGATATACCTCGGGAAGCTCAACGAAATATGTGATTCCAACAAGATGGAGCATCACTACATTTGGTAGCAAATAACGATATTAACGAAAACTTTCCCGAAAAGTGTATAGGTTAAGGATGTCTTATACAATGGTGGGCTAGATCACCTGATTTATTACCGTTAGATTTTTTGAGTGGAGCTGCCTTACATCTCATACAAAACACGTACGAAATTCTATCAGAATTTCCACAACTATTCATATGTACTCAGAAGTCGATCTTAGTCGGAGTATATTTAGCGTAAAATATTGACTGACTAGGAAAAGTATTCTGGTAATCCTGTGATATGGCTTCAAGATAGGCAAATGTTTTGAAGAAGAAACTTCCTCTAAAGTGTGAGCAAAGTAAAACGGTGAGGAAAGAATGAATTAGTTCGTTCGGCACGATGACCTATCTCTCAGATCTGGAAAGAACATAAATCTAGCAAAAATGATGTGGCATTGAACAAAACCAATGTATATCTTTGAAAATTGTGTCATTGTCGTAGTTACATTCCAATGAAAACTTAGACGAATAATGAACTAATATGAGTCAGGGCTACTTTACCTCCCAAGGATATGGTGAAAATGTAATCATGTGCTGTGTGACTACAAATATCGGACAAGGATGTCCACCCTGGTGTTTTAATTTCCATCAAAAAGGTGAAACAATGGTTCTCAGGCGGTGCATCAATAGAAAATGTTGTTCTGGCGCACTACTCTAGATGTATAACAATTTATTATAGACAGTTCTGAAACACAATAATCCAAATAAACGGGTCAATAACACATATTGTTAATCCTGACTTTAGCGAGGAGTCGGGAATTTTCTTTCTTTTTACTCTTTCTAGTCGTAGCCATAAGCTATAACCTCTAGGCACTGCACTGTACGGATGTTTGATGCAGCACTACGGGCGAAAATAGTTGACTGGCTTCTAAACCATCCATATAAATAACTTAACGGCAATAACTTAACATTACTATCTCGAGAAAAATATTAGTCGATTGATTTAGAGAAACGTTCCTTAAATGTATCTACTAGTTGTAGAAAATTGCGGTTTTAGTAGAAAGGGTAGTGAATAGTCCAGCCGCCGCGCATGCGCCCTGTGCAGTTTTTAATTCCAGCCCCTGTAGAGTATGAGACCGTGGACACTTAACTGCAGGCTTCTTTTCAGGCGCTATTTTCAACCGTGATGACGTATTTATGACCCTAACCCCGCAATTAGGACCTTTTTGACAGTATTAAGAGATTCTTTTGGTAGCCAAGCCCAGGAGGACTATCTGATTAATCGTGCGAATAGATTTTTAATTACAACTCAATTCTAAATCCTAAAGTAATATAGAAACAAATTCAAGATAAAGTACTTAACGGTTTTACCCAATCATTAATATAAAGTAATGATTTTCTAGATTTCCGCAATAACATCCTTTCAATATTCAAATACCTCTAGGGAAAACCCTGTAATTAGCTAATCACTTGAAAGGTAAGTAGACCTTAGAAACACAATTAGAATGATCATGTTCTATTGCATGTACGGTGTGGTGAGTTCCCGGTTATGTAATCAACAATAACACCCTTTCACTATTCATATACCGTGTTTTGGAAACAAACCAGTTAATTACATAAACGACAGACAAGTCGATTTTCATCTCCAGTTTTTGATAATTGCTACTGGAAACCTTACCCGATTTAAAACAAAAAACAAAAACAAGTTGCAAGTCCAGGATGTTGGTTTGAAATCAGCGTCTGTCAACCTTATTGTCGTAGATAGTTGAATCTGTCTCTTAATTCTCTATTTGAATACCGCATAATGCGGTATGTTGCATTTAAAAACAGAAATTTTACAATTAGCCAAAGTTGATAACACTATAACGCGATTCAGGCATTCTAAATTGGTTCATGTGAAAGTTGGTTTTACAAAACAGAAGCACAAACACAACCACAAACACAAGCACTATCACAAGCATATGCACAAACACAAGCACAAGCGCAAACAGACACAGTCACAGACATAGACACAGATAAGGCCACAGACACAGACCCAGGCATAGGCACAGACACAGACACAGGCACAAACACACACACACACACACACACACACACACACACACACACACACACACACACACACACACACAGACAGACACAGGCGCAAACACGAAAACTCGCAAACATGAAAACACGCATGCACACACACACACACACACACACACACACACACACACACACACATACACGCACGCACGCACGCACGCACGCACGCACGCACGCACGCACACGACGCACACACACACGCGCGCGCGCTTCTATGCATGTTTTACGAAATAGCCTGCATAATTGCTGTTAATACATGTTTTGATGACACGCGTGCGTGCATGAGTGTGTGTGTGTGTGTGTGTGTGTGAGCGTGCGTGCGAATGTGTGTTTGCGTGTTTGCATTTTTTTCGTGTTTGCTTGTTTTCGTGTTTGCGCCTGGGTCTGTGTCTGTGCCTGTGTCTGTGCCTGTGTTTGCGGCTGTATCTGTGTCTGTCTGTGTTTTCGCCTGTGGCTGTGCTTGTGCTTGTGCCAGTGCTTTGTAAAACCAACTTTCATAGGAGCGAATTTAGAATGTCTGAATCGCGTGTTGTCAACTTTGGCCAATTGTAAAATTTCTGTTTATTAGGCATTATTCAAATATAAAATTAAGAGACAGGTACAACTATGTACGACAATAAGGTTGGCAGAAGCTGATTTCAAACCAACATCTTAAGCTTGCAACTTGTTTTTGTTTTTTGTGTTAAATCGGATAAGGTTGGCAGAAGCAATTATCAAAAATTGGAGATGAGTAGCTGATTTCAAATCAACATCTTAGACTTGCACATTGTTTCTGTGTTAAATCGAGTAAGGTTGGCAGAAGCTGATTTCAAATCAACATCTTAGACTTGCACATTGTTTTCGTATTAATTCGAATAAGGTTGGCAGAAACTGATTTCAAATCAACATCCTAGATTTGCACATTGTTTTCTTTTTCGTGTTAAATCGGATAAGGTTGGCAGAAGTAATAATAAAAAATTGGAGATGAAAGTCGACTTGTCTGTCATTCATGTAATTAACTGTTTTTTCCAAAGCACGGTAGTTGAATAGTGAATGGGCGTTATTGTTGGTTACATAACTGGGGAATCCCCACTCCATACACGCAAAAGCACGTAAACATTCTAACTGTGTTTTCAAGGTCCTTTTGCCTTTCAAGTCACTAGCTAATTACGGGGTTTTTCTCTAGAGGTATTTGAATAGTGAAAGGATGTTATTGCGGTTACATAACTGGGGAAATCCAGAAAATAACTAGTTTATGTTAATGATTGGGTAAAACCGTTAAGTATTTCATCTTAAATTTATTTCTATATTACAATTGTTTAATGAAGCTTTTCACGCACCAGGAAGTTGGTTTTAATTATTTTTATTAAAAGAAAAATAAACACGTCAGTACAGGAATAATGACTAACTACAATAATTATTATGACAAGTAACATGTTTTTTTTCCACGGCAACTTTTATTGGAACATCCAACACCCTCCCTCAATAAAAGTATTTTACAAACAAAACTGGTATTCTGATTTTAGTTTAAAGTAAACCCATAAGACCCCTAAATTTCTCAAAAGAAACTCTAGGTAATGGTTTAGTTAATATATCAGCTATTTGATCACTGGTGTTCACATACTTTATATCTTTGACACCTTGAGCAACTTTTTATTTTACAAAATGATATTTTATATCTAAGTGCTTCATGCGCTTAAGTTGTTCATGTGAATTACATGATCGAATAGTTGACTGATTATCCTCAAATATCGTAATTGAAAAAACATCATACAGATTTAACTCGAGAATTAGGTTTCTCAACCAACAAGCTTCATTGACACAATTACTGAGGGCAACATACTCAGCCTCACAAGATGACAAAGCTACAGTTGGTTGTTTTTTTGACACCCATAGAACCAAATTTCCACAAACTTGAAGACAGTAACCACTTGTGGATCTTCTGTCAATTGTATTGCTGCCCCAGTCAGCATCAGTGTAACCTGTCAGTATGCTATCACTTATGTTTGACTTATATATTAGTCTCAGATTTACAGTACCCTTGATATATCTGAGTAAGCGCTTCAAACACACCCACAAATCGTTAATAGAACAAGTCTGAAAACGGGACAAAAAAGTTATACTAGAACAAAGATCAGGCCTTGTGTACCTAGCATGGCATACATAATACAGCCAATCAGTTTTCCACAATGTTGTTCTAGAATTTCACTTTCAGACTTATCCCTTAGTAAAAGTGACAAATTTAAATTCGGATCCATTCTAGTGCTTACAGGATGGCATTCAGACATATTAAATTTATTCAAAACATTCTTTAGATATTGAATCTGATTCAAAGTTGTAATACCATTCTGCAAATCCTGTTTTATACTCATACCTAAATAGTAGCTTGCTAGCCCTAAATCTTTCATTTTAAATTTACTCTTTAACATATCAATAATGCGAGTTAACATAGGACCATATCCGGTACATAAAAGATCATCCACAAAAACTAGTAAATAAACCTTAGAATTTTCATCTACAAAAAATACAAACATTGATCTGACATTGGTTTTACAAATTTTTGACTCAACATAAATTCATTTAGGCTTTCATACCAACACTTAGGTGCATTCTGTAAACCATACAAAGCTTTTTGAAGTTTGCAGCACTTATTTTTAGGGATATCAAAGTTATTTGGCAAAGTTATATAAATATCTTCTTTAATTGAGCCATTTAAAAAAGCACTGCAAACATCCAAATGCAAAAGTGGCCATCTGTTTTTATTACTTAATGCAATAAGTGTTTTAATAGTTGCAATCTTAACAGGAGAGTAAATTTTACTAAAATCTAAACCTTGTTGAACAAAACCCCTCGCAACCAACCTATCCTTGTACAAATTAATCTTACCATTCTTATCTTGCTTCACTTTGAACACCCATTTAGTGTCCACTACTAGCACATCACTCACAGGTTCACCAACGATTTCCCAAGTGTTGTTTTCTGCAAGAGCTGCCATCTCCGTTACCATGGCTTGAATCCATCTTGGAGCTTCTTGTGATGATAGTGCTTCCTGAAGCGCGGTTGGCTCACCCTCAGCAAATGCCAGGTAACAGTAATAATCCTCTGTTAATTTTGCTGGTGGCTTGGTTTGATGAGTTGGTCTCCTGTTGATCTGGTTACTTTCTGTGGTCCCCTCAGTAGTAATACTGTTATCTGTTAGACGTTCCTCTATCTCATCCTGGATACTTTCCTGCTATACTTCATTTTGTAGCTCTTCCATAGGTTCTTGATTATCTTCTATGAAACCTGGCTCAAAATCTGGCAAGTTTTCCATGATTTGACATTCTTGACTAGGAAGTGAATTGTTTCTGTGTGGTACAAAAAATACTTCACGCTCTACTAAACAGATTTCTTTATCTGGATAATAAATCCTAAATCCCTTTGTGGTTTCTCCATAGCCAACGAAGTACCCTTTGTGACTTTTGCTGTCCAATTTCAGTCTGCGTTGTTTGGGAACATGAGTCCATACTTCTGCACCAAATGATGATTTGAAATAGCATGACATCAAATGTCTTATTATGCCAGATATTAAATGCAGTTTGTTTTGGAAGAGAACTGGTTCCTGTTCTGTTTAACACGTATACAGCCATGTTAACAGCTTCGGCCCATAAATGTTTCTTTAAGTTCTTTTCCCTTAACATTGATCTTGCAGCCTCCATTACTGTTCTAATCTCTCTCTCCACTTTTCCATTTTGTGCAGGAGTATAAGCTACTGTAGTTTGATGAAGAATTCCATTTTCATTTAATAAAGCCTCTACAGCCTTATTTACAAATTCAGTCCCATTGTCGGTCCTAATCACTTTGACATTTATTCCTTGGTTTTTCAATAATGCAAGAAATATTTTTAGTTTTGAAAATACCTGGTTTTCTTCTTTCAAAAAATAGACAGTTCTATAATGTGAAAAATCATCTTTAAGTAGTAAAAAATACTTTGAGCCTCCAAGAGATGTTTCCTCAATTGGTCCACATAAATCTGTGTGAATCAATTCACCTGGAGCTTTGGTTTTTGTAATGCTTGTTGTGTGTGGTTTTTTACATTATTTTCCTTCAATGCATGCAACACAGAAATGATTTTTCAAACATTTTACATTTATATTATTCTGTGAAAGAATATTTTTCACATGTGCAAAATGCTGATGAGCAAACTTCTTGTGGAACTCGTGCAATTCACAATCATTTTTGCAGTAATTACCTGTTGGGGTCGTTGAGCTGACGCTGGTTAAGGCTAAACCCATTTTCTCCTTGGCCTCAGAAAAACACATTTTGAACATTCTGTCTTCACGCTTTGCAATTGCAACTGTTGATTCGTTTTTTTACAAACTTGCAAATGCTATTGTTTGACACCATGCGTAAGTTTTTGTCCAAGGCACTAATAACAGAGAATAGATTCACTTTTAAATCTCGAACATGAAGAACATTTTGTGGCTGCACCATGTTCCATCGCTCTCCGTTGAAAGCCTTCAGCCAGACGTTACCCTCGCCCATAACTTTTACTTTGGTACCATCACCTAACTGCACCATACGGTTGTGGTCCAACACTTTGTAGTTTTCAAAATAAGATAAATCCTTACACATATGATGAGTATATCCACTGTCCATAAACCAAGAATCAGTCAACTGCTGATAAGCACTAGCAACGAATGCAGTAAAATCTCCTGGCTTCTCAGTCTCCCTCGGTTTCTTTTGTTTATTTTTCTTGTTGAAGAAACAGTATTTTGCAGTGTGTCCTTTCTTTTTGCAAATATCACATTGCTTGTTCTTGTAGCAGTCTTTACTTGCATGTCCAGATTTCCCACAAGTTGCGCACTGCCCTACGTTGTCTCTGGATACCAAAGCTGTTGCCACTTCATCAGAACTAGACCTTTCTTCTTCAAGCAATAAACGTGACGTCAACTCCTTGAGAGTTTGTTTTTCTACAGAAGCTGACTCTCAAGCTGACCGAAAGTGCTTGTACTGTTCTGGTAGAGACATCAGTACCTTTGTAACAGTCATATTATCAGAGATTTCCTCTCCAGCTTGCTTCAACTTTGACCGGATCTCTTCAATTTTAGATAAAAAAGATGACATAGGTCCTTGACCAAAATCCGTCATGAAAAACTTTTGTAGAAGAAGATGGACACTAACCACCGACTCCTTGTCATAGACTATTTTTAATTTGTACCATATCTTATATGAGGTCTCACAAGATAGAATATGTGTGAGCGGTCCATGCTCAATTCTTGTGACGATAATTTCTTGAGCTCTAGCATCTTGTTTAATACAATTTGACTTGCCTGCTTCATCCTCTGGTTTCACTGCAACTCCAGACATAATTTCAAACAGTCCACGTCATTTTAAGATGACTTGAGTTTCGAATTTCCATGTTTTCCAGTTATCATCATTAAATTTCGACACTGGATTAGCCGACGCCATTTTATATTTTCTCGTGTGTTCTCAGAATCGGTTTTTAAAGCAACACCCGAAACTGATTTTAACTTGTACTGTACGTTTCCAAGCTTCCTGTTATTGTATGGTGTCTGGGCCCATAACCAATTATTTAATGAAGCTTTTCACACACCAGGAAGTTGGTTTTAATTATTTTTATTAAAAGAAAAATGAACACGTCAGTACAGGAATAATGACTAACTACAATAATTATTATGACAAGTAACATGTTTTTTTTCCACGGCAACTTTTATTGGAACATCCAATAATTACTTTGTGAAAAATCTGTTATTACGATCAATCAGATAGTCCTCCAGGGCTGGATTACCAAAAACTCTCAATACTGTCAAAAGGTTTCTAATTGCGGGGATAGGATCATAAATGCGTCATCATGGCTGAAAATAGCGCCTGAAAAGTAGCCTGCAATGAAAACACGTGTCCATGGGTACATATTCTCCAGGGACTGGAATTAAAAACTACACATGATGCATGCGGCGGCTGGACTATTCTGTAATTGTAGTGGAATCAAAAGCAAAACTCAAATTCAAAAGCATACGCCCAAAGTAAGCTCGTACATCGACATCACTGATTATTACAACGAATTAAACATTGTTAAAATAAACGAATTTCAAAGATTTTTAGTTGTTTAATATTATTATTGTAGTTACTTAAGCATAATAGCTGGTCGTTCATTAAATAATTATACGCATAAAAACACGAAAAACGAGTTAGTTATACAAGCACGACACGTGAAACCAACAATGGAGGTTTAACCTTTCTATCTATCTATAGTTGTAACACTAGCCAAAATACATTTGTTTTTAATACTGTTTAGGCACCTTATAAATTCGATAGCATACAGCCCGTTGTTGTGTACTATACAACTATTAGTAAATGCGACATACATTAGTTCCATGGGGAAAATTATACAGTAAGTGACTAGTAGAGTTAACCACCGTACCGTACTGACGAATATTTCAGTGGTTAGTTTTACTAACCACCAAGTCTTTTCGGTAATGTGTTAAAGTGTTAGCTCGGTACAACTTCTACAGTATTTACAGTAAATCTAGAAGTATTTCCCCCTTTTATAACAAAGAAAGAACAATTTAAATGTTAAGTTCATGTATTTTAGCCTTCCTTTCGGAATGTTTTCCAAATGTAATTTTTATAAAAGTTTTTTTATTGATCTTTCTAATAATATCAAGTTGCTTTCATTATTTTTGAAACAACTTAGGATTCTCAAATTTTACTACTTTTCCAATTCAATCATAAATAATTGTTTATGAAAGGGATTTGCAATATGCCTCTTGAATGTAATATTGTTCTAATTTATACACTTTACGACGAGATAATATTCCACTTGGAAAGTGCAGAGAAAAAAGTGTAATTTATCACAAACAAATAAAATAAGTATAAAAAGAAAATACATACTCATTGCTGACGTCATAGACGGTATAATGTGCTGTAAAAGATTGTCGAAATACCTGAAACAAGGAAAACTTTTGTTACAAGAATATATGAGTAAACTTTAAAGGTAAACGTTAATCGTGTTTCTATTTGCATCGAAATATTTACGTTGTTCACAAAACTACATAAATTTGTATCTACGAAAATGCATTTCGTAAAGTACGATTAGACTTTAAAAGCAATAACTAATATTTTTACTTCACTCTATTTCTAAAGTATCTGGTAGATAACTTTAAAGCATTAAATTTCTATTACCAGCGCGATTGTTCACTTTCAATGACTGTGATTACAGCAGAGCAATTATGTTGTCTCTCGAGTTTGCATAGATTTCCAACATTGCTAGATAAAGCTGCGAACTTGCAAACAGTAATCTGCATTCGCAGAAAATTAGCTCTGTAAATTACGTGAGTAAATCAGTTAAAGTAGTGCAAATAATCCATTCGAGTTTATCACCTATAGGTAGTACGTATAAACATTGCTGTGATCGGATTTTAAGTTTTGTAGATAGACTTTTCTTTTTAATTTGAAACAGTAGAAGTAGAAGGTCCATAAGTTATTATATGCACTATAGAGATACTCTATGGACACTTTTTGAAGACTAAAATCTCAATCATTGCGATATTGTCTGATAGTTATGTCACCCAAATAACTTGAATTTGACATGGCATTCATAAATAGTTGTTTCACAATGCTGGAAATTGTTTTGGTAATGCTAGTGTAATGTTGTAATACGAGGATTTTAATTTACGAGTATTTCCAAAGAATTTTCTAGACGTGTAAAGTACAACATTTTGTGAGCCCACAATTTGTATTACTTTAACTTGACTTATTGATTGAGTTAGAAAAATTATTCATCCATTAAGGGAAATTCTTTTTATTTGCGAAATAGATTGATAGCACTCCCGATCAAATTCAACAATTGCAAATTAATTTAAGTTGAAATGTCAGAACGTTGGGATACACTAAATTTGTGATATAACGTAACTTAACGCAGTGATATGCAGCAGCAAACTAACCATTCTAAATGTCACGTTTGACAGTCTAGGCGTTCAAAAGACGATTTTCCTGACGCAAATGAGTACTGTAAAAGCTATGAAAAATAACGAAGACACAAAATGTTTTTTCTACATTTTTAAATTGAACAAAAAAAAAAATTTACTTTGCAATACTTTCTTTTGAAAAAAAAAACGTAGTTGGCTTGGTACCCGTCAAAACGCCAAAAATTAATTTAGTGTATTTCTTAATATTAATATTATGTGTTTGAATAGACTTCATAACGTCTAAGATTTTTGATCTTTTTCCTTCAAAATAAGTTACCAAACTTTCGAATTGTAATGTTTAACTTCCTTCTCTTGGGATCATTTAAAAAGCAATTCATGAGTGTACTCATAAATACTTTTGTGTCACCTATTTATATCATGATATAATAATAATATAATGTGTATTTCCATCAAAATTAGAAAAAATCTTGTAGATAACATGTTAGGAAATTTCATTTTGTGTAACTTGCGCCATATTGGGAGATCTCGCTACTCTGGTATGTACTACAAATATCGAGTTGGTTACACAATACGACCTAATATTAACTTTGGAATAATTGTTATTGCTATTCTAAATGTCTGTACTCGTTTTAGAATTAGTTTAATCAGTCTTGTATATTGTAATGATTTACTGAAGAACTCAACCAAGAATTAGTCTTATTAAAAGGTTGTATTAAATAATAAGTTCATTTTCAAGAAATGCCTTTCATGATAAAATCAAGAAAGGTAATTGGAGCAGCCGGTAGGATTGGAGAAGGATAGAATTTCAGCACTAAAAGCTGTTCTTGATCATTGGTTTCAACCATTTATCTTCAATCCAAGTGAACCTACATTCACAAAAAAAACGAAACACACACGCCCACGCACACGCTCATGCACGTACACGCACACGCACTCGCACACCCACACGCCCAAGCACACGCACGCGTACGCGCGCGCACACGCACACGTACACGCACACGCCCAAGCACGTTCGCACACGCGCACGCGCACGCGTACGCGCACACCACACAGCACACGCACGCACACACACGCACACACACACAGCACACCACGCACACACGCACGCACGCACGCACGCACGCACGCACGCACGACGCACGCAGCCGCACGCACGCACACGCGCACACGCGCACGCGCACGCGCACGCGCACACGCACAGCGCACACGCGACAGCGCACAGCGCACGCACACGCAGCACGCGCACACGCGCACGCCACACCGCACACGCCACAGCACACGCACACGCACACGCACACGCACACACGCACACACGCACACACGTATACACGCACACATGATATGTCACGGAATTGTCTTTATGTTAGTAAAATATACTTTGATATTCCACGAAATGTTGTCCTGTTATTAAGAAAAATGCGTAAATGTTCAGAATAGCACTGTCCAACAAACTGAATGACTATACAGAGTGTGTCTCTTTATCTCACATTAACTACACCTCCAAAAGAATTTTATATTCTAAAATGAAATGTTCAGCACTTATCTTTGGAAATACATCCTCCTCATCTACAGTAGTTTCCGTGATGTATCATTTTTGGTTATACCGGGAAGTAAACACCAACAACGTAATTTCAAATAAAACACTCTGAATATTATTATATCTTATAGTTTCTAGTTGGATTTTAAAGTAAATTGTATAATACGGCTATGCTTCGGTTGCCAACTTTAATTTTAATTTTAAAATTTTACACTTAGAACAGATGACAATTTTATTTGTCTTATCAATTCTAAACAAATTGCCGAATTTTTATTGATTTTTTCCCAGTAGTGATTAAATTGGAAAATTTTTATAACTTACAATATTTTTAACAAAAGTCATATATTCAGACATAAGTTTTTCGAAATACTAACTGTTAAAATTTTGAAAAAATTGTAGATTTATAATTTACTATTTAAAACTTTATAAAAACGATAAATGTTCTGATGCCAATAAGGTAGAAACTCCATTTGATAATATAGCAGCATGGTCTGCTCATTAAACGCCCCGGGGGCATACAGACCTTCAGGTATTCATTAGCAAGTACCTATTTCTACTGAAACATAAACGTAATCAGATTAACTTTGAATCCTTCAAACTACTGTTTAAATTAAAATAACGAAAATGGTATGTACGTTATGTATGCACCTTATTAAATCATAATGTATTCGTATCAGTAAAAGTTAAAATAAAACAATTAATTATGCACACACGCACGCACGCACACACGCACGCACGCACGCAGCCCATATGTATATGTAGGTTGGAGGGTAAAAAGGTTAAATAGATACTTATACAGATTTAGATATAGCTTTCAGGTTTCCAACTGTGGTGATTACATTTTCCAACAGTTATATAGGGTGTTATTTACTGTAGTGTATAACTTCCTTGATACACCTTTGTTAATTCAAGTGTAACATTTAATGCAATTTTGAATTGTCCTTAGAAAAATAAGTCGACTTTGTTAGTTTCCCTATACTTAAGTGTAGCTGTTTTTGAGATAACACAATTTTTTTGAAGATATTTGAAAACAATATTTATACAGATGCAATATTTTCAAAACTTATAAATGTTTGCTTCTTCTAAATGTTCCTACAGACTATTTTCTGATTTCTTTCTATATATTGAGGCCAATATTTCAAATAGAACATCATGTATTTTTGGAGCATACCGATCGCAAACAGAACTGTTCAATTTAATTTTGTTATGACATATTTCAAGACTAGAGGGTGTGACGCGAAGACCTTACATTAGACTTATTGGTGAAACTACTGATATTTGAAAATTGAAAATTTGTATTTTAATATTTTTGGCCATGCTGAATTCAATGAAAATATTTGTAACTTTATAACACTTCCGGTTATACCCGAAGTAACCATCAACTAGCTTATTTTAAATAGAATGTGGTATATTTTGGTTCAAATTCTTATTCTACATAAAATTTTGAACAAATTTTTATAAGGATAACATATCTTAAAAATGAGCGGTTTGTGAGTTATTTTAAATTTTGCGATTTTTTTTCAAAAATCATATTTCCATATTATTTACGATATCTTATCTAATTGATAATCGTTTACTCTCGTATTTTGACCAAACAATATCAATGTATGACGAAATATTGTGGATAGGAAATTACTTTGTTAATTTATAAAGGGTGTTGGAAATCGAGCGGCCAATTGTAACAAATTCAAATATTAAAAACTTGCTTAATTTAAATGAAACAACCTGTATTTTATGGTGTTATGGGATTTATTATTTTATTTACTTTCGATTTATCTTTACATTCCCTATACCTAAATCGAGCCATTTTCAAGGTATTTCGGTCTTTTTGAATAAATGCATAAAACCTTATACTCAAATCTAATAACATTTGTCATAAAGTCAAAAGTAGGCTGTCGAAATTCATTGTTACCCTTAATTAAGTTTAAGTAAATTGCAAAAATTAAACCATTAGTTGATGATGAAGTTAACGTGACAAATGTGCTGGGATTCTTTTCTGCATATCGAGATGCTTCTATTAGAGATTGCTAAATAAGCTTACGATTAACGACAAGAACAATTCATAGGATTATTAAAGAGTATAAGTGGAAACCTTTCTGTTATCATGTTGTGCATCACTTGCTGCCAGAAGATCTCCCTAAGCGCGTTGAATTTTGTGAATGGTTCTTGTTGAAAATCCAGAAATTTTACTCTAAGAATCATTTGGTGTGACGAGGCAAAATTTTGCAAAAATGTTTTGGTCTCACGAAAACCCTCACATAACAAGAGAGCGTTATTTTCAAACGAGCTGGTCGTTTAATGCTTTTTGTGCCATAAAAGATGGCAGAATTTTCGGACTTAAAATTTATGATGAAAATCTGACCGGTGTCGGATATTACAACATCCTTCAAGACACTATTTTGCCATCGTTAAACAATTTAGATCCCGAAGAAAGAAGTGTTGTATGGTATCAGCAGGATGGGGCACCGCCACACATGTTACAAATTAATGCTGATTTTCAGTACCAACATTTTGAGGATAGGTGGAGAGCCAACAGGGGACCACATCATTCGCCGTTGAGATCCCCTGATCTCACACCCCTAGACAGTAGTATTTGGTGACATATTAAAAATCTAGTATACTCGGAACCAATTACAACAAAGGAAATTATTATACAGCGAGTATTACAGGCTTTTAATAACTACGATCCCCAAAAACTTGGTAAATCTACGAAACAAAACACTATTAAAAGGATTCATAAATGCTTAGAAGTGAATGGAAATAATTTTGAACATTTGTTTTAATTCATATTTTTGAAATTGTCGTTCTTATTATGTTATTATTATTATTACCTTCTGTAATTATGTTATGATGTTATGTTATTGTTTTTTATTGTTATTCTTATCTTGAAAATGGCTCATTTAGGTGTAGGGAATGTAACTATAAATCGAAAAGAAATAAAATAATAAATCTTATAGCACCATAAAATACAGAGTGTTCCATTTAAATTAAGTCAGTTTTTAATGCTAGAATTGGTCGCTCGGTTTGCAACACCCTGTATAAATTAACAAAGTTATTTCCAATCCACAACGTTTCGTCATACATTGATATTGTTTGGTCAAAATATGAAAGTAAACGATTATCAATTAGATAAGATATCGTAGATAATATGAGAATATAATTTTTGAAAAAAATTCAGAAAATTTAAAATAACTCAAAAACCGCTCATTTTTTAGATAGGTTATCATTACAAAAATTTGTTCAGAATCTTATGTAGAATACGAATTTCAACCCAAATATACCACATTCTATTTAAAATAAGCAAGTTGATGGTTACTTCCGGTATAATCGGAAGTGTTATAAAGTTAAAAATATTTTCATTGAATTCAGCATGACCAAAAGTATTAAAGTAGAAATTTTCAATTTTCAAATATCAGTACTTTCATCAATAAGTCTAATACAAGGTCTTCGCGCCACACCCTGTATATAAGTATATATTATTTCGTAATTAACAATTTCACGATTACGTTGCTTTCAAAGTAAAATTAAATTCATTAAAAGTTTTTCACATCCTACAAATTTTTATGATTTTCAGACTTTAATAGTTATAAAAGTATGTAATAAAAGAAATGATTAAACATAATAAAAGTTGAAATTGACAAGTTTTTTACACAGAAAATTGCCTTATTTCTGGTTCAACAGATTCAATATGAAAATTCCACTTCAAATATCTTTGAACAACTTGAATTTTATGAATTGATTCATCTTTTATGTGCAAATTATATAGGTGAATATAAAATAAAAGTAATTGTAAAAATTCTTACTATGCTACTACTGACTATTTTAGTCAGTTTTATACAGTCTCAGAGGTTAGAAATAAAAATAAACGCCAGTTTTGCCTTAGTACCGATCCTTTACACAATCTTCGCATCCGGAATTCCCGAAATAACACAACCCGGAGTAGTCGTAACGCAGTTTACGGATGACATCGCCTTCTGGGCGGTTAATCGGAACAGCTGAACGGCCTCCCGCCTCATATCTCAAACCCTTCGGAATTACCCCAACTGGACTAACCGGTGGGGAGTCTCCGTCAATTCCACTAAAACTCAAACAATCCTCTTCCGACATCCTAATTACACCGAAGACAATAGTCCAAAGCTAGCCGACCGGAATCTTTCCCTCACACTAAATCAAGAAAGATTCCCATTCAAACGCGAAGTCATCTACCTAGGAATACTCTTAACTAAAACCCTTAATTGACTCCCTGATGTACAAAAAACACTTAAAAGAATAAGAAACGGAGCAAACCTGCTGGGCGCCCTCCGGGGTAGAATCAGAGGTTGCCACCCCAAAACACTATAACACCCACAAAACAAATATCCGTCCTGTTATCGATTTCCGAGCACCCATATACACCAGTATAAACCCTAATCACCTTTCCTCTATCGCTTCCTGTGAACTCCTAATACGCATACACAGGTTAAACTTCAGGTACCCTAGCGACAACACAATACAACACGCAAACATACCACCCATCACACACAAAATACAATCACTACAAAGAAACTTTGCACGCAAAAGAATCTTTGGCTATACAATCCCAACCCGAGAGATTCTTACCACTCCTTATAACTACCGTTTTCCTCAACTACCACGGAAAAACCCCAAACTAAAATTCACCCCCCTCCCCCCGCGATCCTAACTCAACTCCTTGACGACCTCCCGGAGGAGATAGAAGAATCCTTAGATAATGTTCCATATGTCCTCAACATCCCCCCGTCTATTCGATAACGACCTAGCATGATACCGACAAACGAATCGGATTAACCACACTAGCACACTACACCCCACTAAACAAAACACGCACACTTAAACCAATTATCACAAATATTCAAATAAATCAAAATCTTTTTTTCTTCTTTTTTTTTACACCAAAAATGATTTTAAACTATACAATAACATAAAACATCGCAACACCAACAAAAATGGATTGACAAGGGCTGAAGAGGAGAAGGACTCCTGAATATATATATATATATATATATATATATATATATATATATATATATATATATATATATATACAGGGTGGTTGATTAGCGCGATAAAGTTCAGTATCTTCTATGTCCTTCGAAGTATCAAAGCAAACATTACGGGAGATTATAGCCATCATTAAGCTTCATATTTTAAAATTATTAAATTAGTTACAATGTTACAGGGTGTTCCATAACGCCTGCCACACCAAAGCTAAATTTTTTAAACGAAAACCTATACTTTAATTTAAATTTGAAATCCTTCACTTCCTCATTACAAAATATATATGTATTTGTAATATGTTATACAGGGTATTTAAAAGTTATAACCACTTTTCCATGAAAATCGTAACAAGTTCACCGCCCTGTATAATTTCAAAGGGCTACAAGAACAATGATCTGTTGCAGCCGTAGCTTTTAATAATTGTCAAATTTTATAAAATGATTGAGTTTGTGAACATTCGTTAAATTGATTACAGGGTGAGTCAAAACATCAATTCATTATTTTCTCAGTTTTTCCAAATGGATCAACCTGTATTTTATATCACTATCGAAAAGTACTATTGTTTTACTTATATTTTTGTTAGCAATTCTATGCCCAAAATTAATGTTTTGAGATATTTTCATTTTTATATGCAAAGTATTAATTATGTGTCTAAATGTTTGCCAATTATGAGTTGGCCATGATTTATTTGTCAAAAACTGACAGTTTACCATTATTGTCTGTTAATTGATTGTTGTGGTAAATGTTGTGAACAAATACTACTGTGACAGAGGAAAACGAAATGTATGTGTTGTTGGCAGTTACAGAAAACCCAGATACAAGTATAAGGAGTATTTCTAAAGAACAATAACTTAGTTACTATTGTGTGCAAACAATTCTGTGTAAAAACAAAATGCACCATTATCACATTCAATTGCATCAGGAGTTAACAGATAATGATTTTGAGGAGAGATTAACATTTTGTGAATGGGCCCTACAAAAGGTTAATCAACAGAGAGACTTTTTTGACTATGTATTGTTTGGAGATGAAGCTGCATTTCATCGAAATGGTTGTGTTAACAGGCACAACTTTCACTATTATTCCACAAGTAATCCATACCACATAGTTACACATAGTCAAACCAGATGGTCATTAAATGTTTGGTGAGGTATTGTTGGTAACTATGTCGTAGGGTCATATTTTTTTGAAGATCATTTAAATGCTGAGATGTATTTAGATTTTTTAGTGAATCACTTACCTGTATTACTGGAAGAGGTTCCACTTCGTATCCGCCAGCAAATGTGGTTTTTACATGACGGTTCTCCTGTACACCATAATCTTTAATTCAAGGTGAACTTGATGATCAGTATCCTGGAAAATGGATCGGAAGAGGTGGACCAGTGCGATGGCCAACCAGGTCACCAGAATTCAATAAAATGGACTCATTTTTTTGGGGTTACATTAAGAATGAAGTTTATAAAACACCTCCGACAACAAGAGATAACATGAAGGAAAGAATAATAAATGAATTTCAAAATATCAGTGTACAAATGCTTAGTAATGTTAGTAACTCTTTCAATTACCGTTTTCAGGCATGCACAGATGTATTGGGAGGTCATTTTGAACATCTTTTGTAATTAACTTTTATTGCAGTTTAGGAAACTAGTATTGGTTTTATTTGTTCGTAATTGTAATTTTTTGTAAAATTTGTTTGTAGTATACTTGTTTTTATTCCTGTATTCGTTATTTGACCACTATATTCACAGACAATAATAGTAAACTGTCAGTTTTTGACAAATAAATCATGGCCAACTCATAATTGGCAAACATTTAGACACATAATTAATACTTTGCATCTAAAATGAAAATATCTCAAAACTAATAATTTTGGGCATAGGAATGCTTAACAAAATATAAGTAAAACAATAGTACTTTTCGATAGTGATATAAAATACAGGTTGATCCATTTGAAAAACTGAGAAAATAATGAATTGATGTTTTGACTCACCCTGTAATCAATTTAACGAATATTCAAAACTCAATCATTTTTAAAAAATTTGACAATTATTAAAAGCTACGGCTGCAACAGATCATTGTTCTTGTAGCCCTTTGAAATTATACAGGGCGGTGAACTTGTTACGATTTTCATGAAAAGTGGTTATAACTTTTAAATACCCTGTATAACATATTACAAGTACTATATTTTTGTAATGAGGAAGTGAAGATTTCAAATTTAAATTAAAGTCTAGGGTGTTTCGTTTAAAAAATTTAACTTTGGTGTGGCATGGCGTTATGGAACACCCTGTAACATTGTAACTAATTTTAAAATATGAAGCTTAATGATGGCTATAATCTCGTAACGTTTGCTTTGATACTTGAAGGACATAGAAGATACTGAACTTTATCGACTAATCAATACTGTATATATATATATATATATATATATATATTATATATATATATATATATATATATATATATATATATATATATATATATATATATATATATATATATATATTCAGGAGTCCTTCTCTTCAGCCCTTGTCAATCCATTCTTGTTGGTGTTGATGTTTTAGTTATTGTATAGTTTACAATCATGAGATGTGTTATTTTGGTGTAAAAAAGAAGAAAAAGATTTTGATTTATTTGAATACTTGTGATAATTGGTTTAATTGTTTTGTTTAGTTGTAGTGTGTTAATCTGATTGTTTGTCTATCATGCTAGGTCGTTATCGAATAGACATGTTGAGGACATATGGAACATTATCTAAGGATTCTTCTATTCTTGGGAGGTCGTCAAAGTTGAGTTAGGATCTAATTTTAGTTTGTTTTTCCGTGGTAGTTGAGGAAAACGGTAGTTATAAGATGGTAAAATCTCGGTTGATTGTATACAAAGATTCTTTTTTGCAAATTTTTTATATTTATTTTTAGGTGGGCCACCACCAACGCGTCGGTCTCTAGCACCCAAACGACTGAATTTTTCAAAATCTGTTTTGGGCGAGAATATGTAAGCCTTCCAGGACTACAATCTAAAATTAGTTTTACCCTCTTTATTAATTTTTTTGAAATAAGGTGTAAAAATAAGGTAGACTTTCATTAGAGTTCCCTATACCTAAATCTTACAGTTTCCGAAATATTTAACATTTTTGAAAATGTTGGGTTGTCAAAAATTCAAGTATTTTCGATTCAGAAAAGATGAGACAATCTAATCTAGGTCATCGTAATAAGGATATTTGGAAGTACGTATTCTGTTGTTTATTGTTTCAAATCATAATTTATAAAATACAAAGAATAACGCGTAAAGTTAAAAAACTTCAAAGTTAAATATCTTTGTTATTTTAAATACAACGCCCAAGAAATTTTTATCGAATGGAATAGTCTTTTGACAATAGTTCGAACTGTATTAGGGTTCCCTATACCTAACTTCAATACTTTTCGAGAAATTAGTGTATTTGTTAGATTTTAGAAATTACGCCATTAACTCATGTCGATCAGTTAGAATTCTGTGATTTACAAAGGTTACAAATGTATTAAACGGTTTTGGTTTATTAAGGTTATCAATGTTATACGGTTGCTGGTCTTGAAAAAGACCGTTTTACATTATGCACCGAGCCTACTGCTGGATTTTCACTACAGTAAATGTTCAAACTGATGACCGTCTTCTTGAATGCATAGTCTAATTCTTTCTTCCAAATTTTGTCTGACTTTTCTTAACATATCTGTAGTAATTGTGTCCACCGCATTTCTAATTCTCTCTTTCATATTGTCTGCAGTAGTAGCAGGAATATTGTAAACAATATTTTAATATATCCCCATAAAAAGTAATCCATTGGAGTAAGACAGGCGATCTTGGTGGCCAATGACATGGTCCATTCCTTCCAATCCATTTATTAACAAATTTCCTAGTTAAATAATTTCTAACTCTACGATCAAAGTGTGCCGGTGCCTCTAATTGTAGCCACATATTCCTCTAATGTTTAACGGAACGTTTTCGAGAAGTGTCCAAAAGTCTCGCTTTAAAAATCTCAAAATTTTCTACCATTTAAATGACCATTGAAAAGTATGGTCCAATTACCTGATCTCCAATAATTCCTGCCCATACGTTTATGCTCCAACGATTTTGGCGGTCAACAGTATTAAAAGCATGCCTATTCTCGGTATCATAATAGTGAAAATTATGTCTATTTACCAAACCGTTGTTGTGAAATGTTGATTCATCAGTAAACAAAACGAAATTTAAAAATCTTGTTGATCCCCTATTTTTCAATTGCCCTCAAACAGAAATCTATTCGTTGTTGAAAGTCATTGCCATACAAATTTTGATGAATTTCTATGTGATAAGCATGAAATTTGTGTTTTTTGAGAACTCTTCTCACACTTCCTCTACTTAAATCTGTTTGTCTAGCAATTACTCTAGTACTAGTGTGGGAATTTTCAGCGATAGATCCTAATACTAAAACTCACTATCTTCATTGCCAGTTACCGGTTTACTTTTATTAGGTTTTGATAGGCAGTGTTACCTGTGGCTCGAAATGTTTGTAAAAGCTCTTTATCAGGATGGTTGCGATCAGGGTACTTTTGGGCATAAACCCTGGAAGCCAAAAGACAATTTTCATGGCATTCTCCTATGGTCAACACCATAACCACTCTTTCTTGCACTGAATATTTCATTGTAATGAAAAATTATCAATAGTAATAAACACTGTCGTATTTTGAAATACGTCAATATGACAGAAATGTTTATAAATCAAAGAATTCTAACTGATCGACATGAGTTAATGGCGTAATTTCTAACAAATACACTAATTTCTCGAAAAGTATTGAAGTAAGGTATAGGGAACCCTAATACATTTCGAACTGTTGTCAAAAGACTATTCCATTCCGATAAAAATTTCTTGGGCGTTGTATTTAAAATAACAAAGATATTTAACTTTGATGTTTGTTAACTTTACGCGTTATTCTTTGTATTTTATAAATTATGATTTGAAACAATAAACAACAGAATACGTACTTCCAAATATCCTTATTACGATGACCTAGATTAGATTGTCTCATCTTTTCTGAATCGAAAAATACTTGAATTTTTTGACAACCCAACATTTTCAAAAAATGTTAAATATTTCGGAAACTGTAAGGTTTAGGTATAGGAACTCTAATGAAAGTCTACCTTATTTTACACCTTATTTCAAAAAAAATTAAAAAGAGGGTATTCCATTTAAAATAATATAACTTTGATAAGTAACAAGTTTGTAGATCACCCTGTATAAATCAAACTAATTTTAGATTGTAGTCCTAGAAGGCTTACATATTCTCGCCCAAACAGATTTTGAAAAAATTCAGTCGTTTGGGTGCTAGAGACCGCCGCGTTGGTGGTGGCCCACCCGTATATATATATATATATATATATATATATATATATATATATATATATATATATATATATATATATATATAATCTATAAATAAGTAGATACTAACCATAAGCATCAGCATACTAAAAAAAAGTTTGTTTGCAATATTTATTTACAAAAAAAAAACTACAAAGTTTTAACAAAATGAATTGTATTTTCAAAGAAAAATAACCTATTTATGCAAATCAATTATAAAAATTGTAAGATTTTTACTTAAACTACTTACTACGATTATAAGTAAAATAAAAATTTCTTTAAGTGGCTAATAACTGTCAGTTTTACCCTAGGCTAAGTTAGTATTCGTGCTTCTTAAAGTATGAGGCCTATTTGATAGTTGACCTCACTCTAACGTGCTCTTACGTAAGGGCATACCACACTTGTGTAGAGGATTATAACTATAGTAAGATCAGTTTACAGTTTATATTAAAAGCAAATCTGCGAATATCAAAACAGAAAGTCCGTTTGCCTCAAGTACATTAATTACCTTTTGAAGCAGTACATAACACATAGCTTATTTTGGTCCTACTCATCTAGCTCACTGTACGTAAATTACACTTTATTGCATAACTTAAATCACATTATGGTCTTTTTTTTTCTGAAGAATATCCTAATTACGTAAGGAGATAAAGTTTTATTCTCCTTTATACAAATGATTATCAATAATGACTAATTGTAGAAACATTGCTAAAATGGTCTAAAGAACTCAAATACCTCGATACCATTATGCTAAGTTAAAAAATATATTAATATCTTCACTTACTGGTTTAAAACAAAACAATATACCTGCATCTTTTGATAAGCAAATTATTCAGTTCCCCCTTAATTTAAATTATTTATGGATTAGAGTTTGCGTTCAAATTCAGGCGCATTATACGTGAATGATGAGGAAAATCTCGAAACAAGGCAAACAATCTTAATAAATCATAACTTAACAAACTTTAACTTTGAATTTGACTATTTATCACCGACAGGAATTACGAAAATTCGTTAACTCGTATTAAGCAGTACTGTACAATGAAATCTAACAATAATAAGCTCTTTCTCATCCATTGATATTAAGCACAAATTTAGTCATTTATAGGAAAAAGGGAAAGTTCTCAAGACACAAGCTCGACATGAGGAGCGAAACGTGCACGAGTAATCTATACCTATACATAGATACTGTCATTGGGTTTTGTGATACCGAAACTCGGGTTTTTAATACGATTTTTCGACTGAACGGAAGAGTAACAAAGTGAAAAACAATGCTGTATTACTTAAGTAAATAATTGATTTTTAAAGCTAAAACGTAGTCTAAATTATCGTAGAAAACGTTGAATTCAGTTTCAGATATTGCTTGTCATCAAACAATACATTTTTTTAAAAGTGAAACTTGGAAGATAATTAAAATTCAATAGTCTTTTGTCAATCGTGTACTGTTGGAATACGGATATCAATTTGTAGGAAAACGACGGCAGTAATCAATTATATTTTGTCCTGACAAACGTGTACGTCCTGCAGTATTGCAGGATGCTTTCCAGGCACTTTGCCAAATTTCTGAAACTCGCCTAACAGTCTCCGTTCTATAGTAGAACGGTTATTCAAAGAATAATGCTAAAAAATGCAAGGGCTTTAAAATATAGCTTCCTTTTCTCTCGCTGCTGGATTTTTCCAATTTTTAAGTTTTCAGGCTTCGTTTAAATAAAAATAGGGTTATTGTACTCTAATGATCGATTTTAATAGATATGATTAAAGTTTGACTTGCGAATGACTGATCAAACATTATAAATTATAGAGAGATGAATTCGCATTTAGTGAAATTGTAATTTCACATTTCTACTTAAAATATGTTACCCATATCTGAAATAAACATAATCATGTGATAATATACAATTATGATATACTTTATGCCATAGGTTCATAACTAATCTTTCACGTTAACACTTTACTTCTGGTAACTATAAGTTTTCCTGAATTAATTGTGATCTTTCTTAAATTTTATTGGGAAATAACTACGTTCTAATTTGTAAATTTGATCAAATTCTGTAAATTTTAAAGTAGATACATGCGTTCTTGTATTATGAATTCTCGGTTCTAAATAACTATTACCGATGGTTCATAAATATTTTACACAAAACAGTATTGAACAGTAACGTTTAATACTTCATCTTAAAAATTGAACCAGACATGCTTAAATTCATAGGTCGCCCATAAGATTTTGTGCAAGGAGGGATGGAGCAGAATTCCGAACATAACGTACCGACTAGCTATCAAGGTACATAATTTGTGAACTAATCGTAAAATTAATGAAACTTTAACACCTACTTACCAAATGCTAGATATGATTTATGATATGGTGAACATTTAACGTATGTTTCAAAAGTTTTGGCACAAAATCCAATAGATGTAAAATACGCCAGAATGATAAAATATTAGGTTGGCTTTGGAAACAAAAATTCTCTGAAAGTTTGTCTTCATTTTGACAGTTCAGTTGTAGCAATCAATTACACTAAAATGGCCTAAAAATTAGATCTTCGTAAAAGTATTTGGTGTATTTGGGAAAATGCCTAAGCGTGAAATAATTAGTACATTCAAAATTCAGAATATTTCCCGTAGAACTATTTATCACACAATAACGGATTGTGAACAAGGTATACCATGTATAAATCTCCGAAAAAGTGGAAGACCCAAATCTTTTACCAATCCAGAGCAGACAGGTTAGTAAGAAGAGTAACAAATAGAGTTGGAATGTTGGTCAGGAAACTAGCAGTATACAACTTCTAAGGATACAGTTTGAGGAATTGGTTAGAATGGTTGAGATATCGAAAAAGAGGAAAATGTCGAAAATATACCCCAAACCAGATGGCGGATACATTTTACCAACAGCAAAGTCAATGTTATGATGATAAGAAATATTTCACTCTAAGTAACTCATAAATTAAGGGTAACGATTGTTTCTATACTGATAACATAGAAAACTGCCCAGAGAATTTTAAACATAAAGAAAAGGAAAAATTTGGTAATAAAACGTTAGTCTAGTGCACGATTTCTATAAGAAGAATAACGAGGTCTCATGTTGGGCGTATGAGAGGCGAACCACTGGATACTCAGCGCTACATTCAGAATTGTCTGACCAAACTGAATCATTTCATTAATGAACAGCATGCTGAAGACGACATAATGATTTGGCCAGACTTAGCACCATGCCATTACGCAACGAAATTCAGAACTAGACCAACGTTCATAACATACCATTCCTACCACGAAACGACAATCACCCTAATCTACCTCAGGCCCGTACAATAGAAGAATTTTGGGCACCCTTGAGTAGAAAAGTGTATGATGGAGGATGACAAGCCGAAAATGAAGAACAGTTGAGAGGGAGAATTTACAGGAAAATTCGAGAGGTAGATCTTACAGCGGCCCAAGATCTTACGCGAGATGTTCATAGAGAACTGCCTCTTGTTGAAAATCACGGACTACTTCATTTAATTTAAGTTCTACATTTTTGTTAATTGTAAGTCTATTAATTATGTTTGATAGCTATAAGTTTAAATAAAACACATTTGTTTCTAAAACTGAATATAATATTTTGTGCCAATACCTTTGAGACATAAATTATACTAAGAAAATCTACGTCCGACTCTCATCTTATGCGTCTTTAGAATATAATTATTAGCAGTTATTATTGATGAAATAACAGCCGAAGCCTCCGAGGTTCCATGCCAAATCGATCTACAACTCTATATAAGAAATTTTGCTCCATTCGTACTCGTTGGCGGTGCATGCTTAACATGTCTGTTCGACAACCTGTTATATGATATCGTAGAATGCAGCCGCGTCTTGATGCAACGAATCAAACTGAAGCTTCGTTCATTAATGAATGTATTCGCAGACACCGTTTTTGCGTTTTGAGTTATACGTTATAAAATAGTGGTATAATTGGTATAAGGTATAAAAATGTATAAAAAGTGTTTTAATAATGAAATAAGAGTAAAAGTTCTCCAAAAACAAATCGTTAAACTAACTGGAGATACTAACCATTCACCACAAATAATGCCTTTGTCCCAGTCGGTAAATTGAAGTAGGGTGGTTCATTCTTTTGATTCGCTTAATTACCACAAATACTGCTTGGTTATTTCCACTCAACATAAATAATAAAAATGAAATGTAACATTACTAAAAATGATCTCGGACGCCAAGTTATTTTTTAATAATGCTCGGAATAACTAAACCGAGGTTGTTTACAACAATAAAAATTCTATCAAAATGTAAAAAATGAAAAAATATACAAATATGTTTAGTAACAGTTAATGATAGGGTTAAATAAAATATATCTTAAAAATAGCCTTAAATTACTAAAAAAATCATTAAACATTAAATACCTGTTACAAAATATACATCTTCTTGAGAACCCCTGGTATTATAAAAAAATAATGCAGAAATGCAAACCATGGTGACGTAATCCTTGTGTCAATGTTGCTTAATATATTGCAATAACGATGCTTTTACGTTGTCAACCACACCCAACTGGAATTTTATTTCTTATAAATTTGTCTTCTTGTAATTGAATAAACCAATATTTATTAAATTTTTTGAAATTTTGAATGCAAAACTTGCAATCATAAAATGAAAGCGTACGTAAAATCTAATTAAGGTAGAAAAGTAATTGTAATAAAAGTGTAAATCAAAGCAAAAATAACAGAAAGAAAGTGAAAGTGCCTGAAAACAGCAAATGTTTTAATTTTTAATATAACGAGCTAAATTATCTTACCATCAAATCAATGGCACTTTCACCAAAGTTAGGTGGAAAACCCAAAAAATGCTTCCTAATCAACACAACCTTCATCAGGAAGTCAAAAAATGAAAAAATGGATGCTTTGAAATTAGACGATGTAGTCGTGCGCGAAAAATTTGCGCAAAGCATTAAGTCAATGATGACGCATTGCGCGAATATATTGAGCAGGAAAAGTAATTTGAAGTGGGAGTATAAACCTTTAAGAAATATATACCCTTAAGAAGATATGCACTTAAGTTACACCAAAATGCAAATTAAGTTGCCTACCTCATAGCTATAATGCGAAAATAATTAAAATTTTTCTTAGATTTACAACTGAATGAACGAAAGACCTAAATTAGGGTATATTTTAATACAACTCAAAATGGGTTGTTACAACGTATCGGTTCGTATAATAAGGTTTTAGTCATTGTGTTAAAAATGTGGATGGTGGCAAATCCAAAACTAGACGAGACGCATTCCATTTGTAGTCGGCCACATTTCCTGGATTCAATACCAAAAAGTTACCTAAATGTTCATTTGAACTATTAAATAGCTTATCAATTGCACCAAGAAGAGAATCCAAATATGGGTGCGATGATTTTACTTATTGATGAACAATCTCGGTCACGACTAGCACTTCTGCCACAATTCTTGATCATTTTCATCAATCCGTAACATATTCATAGTGAATGCGAAAGAACTTACATATAAAATGTGCTTCTCAATAGTTGATCTGTCCATTTAAATTCCTTGAAGCGCATTAGCAACTGGTTTCAGGTGACTGTACAACTTTTTTATTGCACTCATGGTAACAATGAGACTTGACGTCATACATGCTAATGCGTATACTTGCACGACAGGACGGTTGCGTCAACTTCGGCAAAATGGTCTAAGACATGTACTATTAGAACAAAACTTTCAGCAAAAGGGCGCATGCTCCTATATTTCATCATCCATGGCGTTTCACAAAACAATGGGATTTTCGCAACGTGCATTCTTTGTTTAGTGCTGTCTCGAAAAAGGGTAATAATAGATTTTATCGTACCGCAATCTTCAATTAAACCATGTACCACAAGGTTGGGGACATGCGACGCGCACTGATGGTTCACTGCTTGTGAAACATTCGCTTTTGAACACGCTCAATTTTTTATTCTTGGCCAAGCCAATTAGATATGTCCACGCCATACTTTTCTCTTGCCATCAGAATTGCATGTCATGGTGAATTCCATTGCGTCGTACAAAGGTACAAATCCCAAAAATTGCTCCTTGTCTACAATACATATCACGAAAGTATCGGACACCAATGTTTATGTTGAGAAAACTGGACGTACTATTTCATGGTTGAGATCCCACGGACTAGTTTGGCATTCAACATTGGAATCATTGTAACGCGCGGATGGCGAAACAAAAGCTTCTTGCAAACCGGTGAGGTGCGGAATAATGTGGGCATTTAGAAGTGCACAAATTCCAAGCCTGACATCTTTTTTAAGTTCGTAATGATCTCCAGGTCAGTTCTAGGATTCCGAAAAAACATTCAATTTGACTTAATCCAATGGTGCTTTGTGAAACTGGATGTAATAATCAACATTGCCTTCTTACAATGTTGTTCAAATCTGTAGTTATTTTTTTGGTCAGAAGCTTATTCCTTGAAATACTTTTGACGGGCTGAGTATCAACGCAAGTTCGTTTGGTGGAAGACGGATCTACAAATTCAGCACCGGTTGATCCATTCGTTTGAAAAATTTCGCATATCTATGAATGTTGATGTTTAAAACGATATTACAGAACAATATAGGAACAGGAAAAGTTGGTGGAGTAGTTCACCAAGTACAACCAGTTTAACGCGGTTAATCGCGGCTTACAAGGTTCTCTTAGCAGATAAAAGATAAATATAAAATTAAATTAAATGACTGTTCAAATGAAAGTAATAAAATTAGTGAGTGGAAAATTTAAAAATCTCGAAAAATTCTACTTCTTTACTGCCTTAAAGATTGCTGAGCGATAATATCAGGATATAGATAGCGCATACCGTAGTGTACACTTCAAAGATTAATTTTTTATCTTGTCAGTCAGATTTCTAGGTTTGCCAGAATGTGCGTATGTTTATATTACGAAAAATTCAAAACTGATTGTATAAATGCAACAAAATTATTCGAGGTGTTTGATCGAAACTGAAAATCCCGTGAATCGAAACTACCGCAAAATTATGAAGAAAAGCATTTTACTCCATTCGACATACTGAAGCCAAAAAGATACGATAACCTTTGCCAAACTAATTTTGTACACTTTTTCAAAAGAAAAATGTCGCGAAACAGTTGTAATCCTTTTAAAGTCTATAATTAGCCAATAGGAAAAAAATTCAACCGACACTATATACATTTCATTTCATATGTACAGTGGTGAGCAAAAACACCGGGACAATTAATCCAAGCACTCTACGTCTATGGTTCAGAATTTGGCTTAGCATGAAACTCACTTTGCTTCAACTGACATTAACATTAGTGCGTCTATCACTTTATTTAGTTGTGGCATTCTTACAACTTTCAAATTGACAAGGATTTCAGGTATGTCAATTTGACATTTTTTATTTCACACTACAATTCACACAACTAAAATTTAGGGTGTCCCAATTTTTTTCTGCTCGCAACTGTACATATCTTCTTTCAATTCATTTAAAATTTGTAACAAAAGCAGAGCTCATTATTCTGTTCTGTTTACCTGCTTATTGCTAGAGGCCATAAGAGATGCCCAACATTTCAGGTGGGAATAAGATATATATATATATATATATATATATATTATATATATATATATATATATATATATATATATATATATATATATATATATATATATATATAAACATGCCAAAATGTATGCAATAATGGTTCTGCACCCATAACCGTACATTTTATCACAAAACTTTCAAGACAAAAGTATGACGAAATAATGTACCGGGTGGCCAACTAAGAACGGCCGTCGGCCATATCTCAGGAATGGATTATAGCACAGGTTCGGAAAAAAATTTTTATAACAAAAGTGGCCTCGAGAAACGCCTGGAAATTATTTTCAGAATTGTAGGTCCACCGCTAGAGGGCGTATTTGACAGTTAAAATTTTAAAAAGCAAAATTTTTCAAAATTTACCCAATTAAGGGCATATTAAATATTATAATCAGATTCCTCGACAAATTCTGCATATTTTTATTTGACAAGTTTTAGTCTATCTCTTCAAATAAGGGGGGGGAGAGTGGGAACCTTGTTACGAAAAAACGCCTTTAATTCAGGTTCTGCTTGACCGATTTTAATAAACTTGATGTTGTTTGAAAGAGCTTTTGTTAAACAATAGAAAATTTGTAAATTTGAAGCAATCTGATTAATAACATAAATGCTAGAGGGCGCTGTTTAATATTTTTTTAATATTGTGTTTTCTCTTTACAATTTTAAATGGAAGCATAAAAATTTAAGTAGGTCTTAAAAAGTAGACTAAATTAGTAATAAAACAGTGAAAACTGCAAGTCGATATCTTTTCCTATCCTGAGATATCGTAAGAAACAGGTAAATGGCGGGAATTGTTCTTCCAACGTCTAGTAGGCTAGTTCGCGTTAACGGAAATTATTAAATTTAGCCTGGATGAAAAGATCTTACATTGGTCTGCAGTAATTTAAACTGTTATCATACTAATGTTATGGTTGCCGCTAGATTACCTAAATGTAATGCTGTCGCTACTAACAATGAGAACAAATTATAAAATAATAATGTGATAAATCTAACAATTAAAACCTTAAATATATAACTACGTAATTAGTGTCGCCCTAGATGTTCGAAATGTCGACCATCATTTTCAATGCATGAAATCAATCGCTGACGGGTGGAGAGCACAGCAGTTTCAATTTCTGCCCTTGAAATACTTCGTATTGTCTGTCGTATTCTTTCAATCATGTCAGCTCTTGTTGTGTGTCTATCGGCATAAACGAGATCTTTTATTCGCCCCCACAAATAAAAATTTAAACAAGTTAGGTCTGGAGACCTTGGTGGCCAAATAAATAAACTACCACGTCCTATCCACCGTTCAGGGTATGATTGATCTAAGAAATTCCGAACATCTGTAGAATAATGTGCCGGGCACCCATCATGTTGCAAGAACATGTCACGACGAATTGCCAACGGTACGTCTTCTAAAAGAAGTGGCAATTCGTTGCTTAAAAAATCTAAATACCTTTCTTCATTAAGTCTCATTAAAAAAAAGGCCCAATTATTTCTCCACCTAGAATCCCGCACCACACATTTACAGACCAACGGCCCTGATGTTACACCTCCTGCATCCAGTGGGGATTCGTTTCAGACCAGTAGTGCATATTATGTCGATTAAGTATCCTCATCTGTCCACATAATTCGTGAAAGAATTTCAGGATCGTCGTGTATCATATTTGAGAGCCAGTTGCAAAAATCCAACCTGGTATCGAAATCTTGAGCATTCAAACTATGGTGTAGGACCATGTGATATGGGTGCAATCTAAAATAGTATATACTATAAAGTATAAATAAATAAGACCTTCGTTGTTAGTAAACGGAAAAGGACTTTAAAATGCATTAACTCTCGTAATATTATTACGAATTTTTTTCGCCCGTCCTCTCATTATTTTTTATTATTGGTACCTTTTTACTTTACTTTGCCTCACTTAATTATCATGTTGTTAGTTAAAATCTATTCACATAGCATAAGATAATTTCATTAAATAATTTGGTGTTTTATTGAAACTGGACATAAAATGGCGGCAAATACATTAGTCATGTTGTCACAAGTTAACTTTGATGTAATGACATTTTCGCTATGATAAAAATGAGAAACATAACGACAAACCAAAAAAATATTATGGACGGTGGTTACACATATACCCAAGTCTCTAGCTATAGCTCTAGTGCTTGAATGGGAGTTAACATTTACATAAGCTAAAACATCAATAACATTTTCCTCTGTTCTACCTCTGCGTTGTCTTCGGTGCACAGGAAGATTCATATTTCCAGTAGTACGCAGACGTTGTGCGAGTCGGAGAAAAACTCTTCTGCTGTGATGCCGTCTGTTTGGGTACTGCAGTATATACACTCTAGCAGCAACGGTTGCATTTCTCATACATTTAAAATAAACTGCCAACATATCAAATGCTTCTTCAATTGTAAGAATCATTTTGGTACGAAAAGATAAAGAAAGTCTATTAAATGCAATACGATGAATAATTTTTGACATACGCGTGAAAATCATAGCTTGCTTGTTTTCAACAGGGAATTTATTTTATATCATTTCATGGCCCTCTTTACTAATTTTGTTGTCATCAGTAAATCGTAATTCATATTTTAAACTGTATTAGTTGTTGCTGGGCAAGTATCGGTTTTTATTGATATTTTATGCTTTTAATTTACTAACACATCGCTTGAAAACAAATATAACATTCTTATACAATTAAAAAAAATGTTAGATTTATCACATTATTATTTTATAGTTTGTTCTCATTGTTAGTAGCGACAGCATTACATTTAGGTAATCTAGTGGCAACCATAATGATAACAGTTTAAATTACTACAGACCAATGTAAGATCTTTTCATCCAGGCTAAATTTAATAATTTCCGTTAACGCGAACTAGCCTACTAGACGTTGGAAGAACAATTCCCGCCATTTGCCTGTTTCTTACGATATCTCAGGATAGGAAAAAGATATCGACTTGCAGTTTTCACTGTTTTATTACTAATTTAGTCTACTTTTTAAAGACCTACTTAAATTTTATGCTTCATTTAAAATTGTAAAGAGAAAACACAATATTAAAATTAAAGGCGTTTTTTTCGTAACAAGGTTCCCACTCTCCCCACCCTTATTTGAAGAGATAGACTAAAACTTGTCAAATAAAAAATATGCAGAATTTGTCGAGGAATCTGATTATAATATTTAATATGCCCCTTAATTGAGCACATTTTGAAAAATTTTGCGTTTTAAAATTTTAACTGTCAAATACGCCCTCTATCGGTGGACTTATAATTCTGAAAATAATTTCCAGGCGTTTCTCGAGGCCACTTTTGTCATAAAATTTTTTCCCGAACCTGTGCTATAATCCATTCCTGAGATATAACCGACGGCCGTTCTTAGTTGGCCACCCGGTACACATTGTGCCTATGTTAGAGAAAATATTTTAGTTGTAAATCTTGAGATACGACGTCATCAGCAGTGTTTTTTAAAATTGTAACCCCATAATTTTGTTTCACACTTTTATTCCACTTTCAATTGGCAAAATGACAGTATAAAAAATGTGATACCTTACATAAGAAAATGTTTGAGAAAATAAATATTGATTTATTATAAGTTTTTAAAAATTATTATTCATAAAATTAATAATAATTTTTAATTAAATAATTATTGATAGTTGGAAAACATAAATTTCATTACCAACAAAAAGACATACTCAAATCAAGTAGGTAACATTCAGAGAAGTGTCAATCTGTCTTTGATATTCTAATATTTGTACAAAACCTACCAACTAAGCTTCTTGTACATAAAACATCCTTTTTTCGAAAATAAAAACCATTAAATTTCTTCTGTATTTGTGAAAGTAATGCTAGTGAAATACTATGGTGCATTAATTAGAAAATCCAGATTTTAATAATGGAGACGACCATGAGAGGACACATCAAGAAGTCTGTGAATTTTTTAAATTACTCAATCGGTAGTCAGCAAAGCAGTAAAGAAATTTAGGGAAATAGGACAGGTCAAGAATCTTCCACAATTTGGTCCACCAAACGTGGCAACAAACGAAGATAGAAAATTAGAGGTATTGTTAGAGATCACAGAAAATCCACACACTTCAACGCGTCAGCTAGCTCTAAATCACGACTTAAGTAAAGTTTCCATACGTAGTATACTGAAAGGGGAAAAACTGAATCCATATAAACCTATTTTACTGAAGGAATTGCCAGAAGATGATTATGACCGACGTGTGGAATTTTGTAAGCTTATGATGGAGCTCATCAATATTCACCCAAACTTCATCGACAACATACTCGTTTCGGACGAGGCCACATTTTATTTAAATGGAAGGGTAAATAGACATAATTGTCGTTACTGGTCGCCTGAAAATCCCCATTGGATTATCCAACAGCATACCTAAAGACCCCAAAAAATTAATGTATGGGCAGCGATTTGCCGTGATTGCATTATTGGTCCTTTTTTCATAAGTGACAATTCAACTGGCAACCGGTATTTACAATTTGCAAGAACAATTTCTAACTGTTGATCTGTGGTTTCAACAAGATGGGGCACCACCCCACTGCTCTATAAATGAGATATTTAGATGAAGTGTTTATGAATCGTTGGGTCGGTAGATGAGGGACTGTCGAATAGCCTCCTCGATCTCCGGATCTTAGAGCGTACGATTTTTTTTATTTAAAATCAGTACAGAAACAGACCCGATAATCTGGAAGCACTACAACTAAGAATAATCGACGAAGCACAGTATTACCGCCTAGTTTATTAAGAAACTCTATTCGTGACTTTGGAGCACTGCGCCGCTGTTAATGGTGAATATTTTGAGCATTTTTTGAGTTAAGAACGCTTTTTTAGAAATTTCAATTATAGTTAGTTACCTACTTGATTTGAGTTGTGTTTTTTATGTGTTTTTGTTGGTAACAAAATTTATGTTTTTCAACTCTCATAATTTTTTTCTCAAAAATTTTCTTATGTAAGATATCAAATTCTTATGCTGTCATTTGGACAATTGAAAGGGGAATTAAAGCGAGAAATAAAATTATGGTGTTACGATTTAAAACAACTGCCGATGACATCATATCTCAAGACTGACAACCAAAATATTTTTTCTGACATATACACAATGTGCACATTATTTCGCCAAACAACTTTTGTGTTGAAAGTTTTGTGATAAAATGTACGGTTACGGTTGCAGAACCATTATTCCATACATTTTGGGCACCCTGTATATATTATTGTTCAGGCTTCCATGAGTGTTGTAATTGTACATAAAACTCATTTTTCGGATTAAACTCATGTATCGATTTATTAACAAATTCCACGTCTTAAAAGCCTATCTTTGCTTTCTCTGTCAACATTATTCTCGTCCAGATTGAATTTAATTTAGTTACCTTATTTCATATTGTGTATTTGTTAAAATAGTTGCCTTGTTTCAATTTATGTACTTGTCCAAATAAATTCTTAACAGAGGGAACAAAGGACGTTCCCGAAACGATGAATTAACGTTTACGTTTAATGTGTTATTTAAACATTAATACTTGTGGAAAGCTAAATAGATAGCCCGTGCTAAACATTTTTAGGTGTACTGCATAAAAAATGCATATTTGTAAAAATAAAAACAACAGGAGGAACTCATAAAATGGAAAATTCAAGTATAAAAAAAGCTTTAATAACATCGCAAGAGCCGTCAATCGATCTTCATACATTGCATTTCTTAGAAATGTCTTGATCCGCTTCAGGGTGGAAAAACTTTGTTCCGCTTCAGCAGTAGTCATTGAAGCTGTCACAGGAATTTGTAATAACTTCTTAGTTTCTCCTATGGCTTCTTCCAAATTATTTGAAATTATAAATTTGAGCAATGGTACTGTACCACGTACTTCTCTGCATTCAGCATTCAAATACAATACAGACAGTTCTGTATTGAATTTTATTCAAGTCTTTATATGACGAACAAGTTAGATCTAGCTCGGAAATTTGTTATGATATTCCAAAAGTTTTTCGAAAAATTTAAGTGATGCGGCTATCAATTAATGATTTGTGAATGCAGACGTTATTTTGCATAGTTTATGATTACATCAGATTTAGACAAGCAATGCGGAGGTTTAGTTGGCTTTGATTGGGACGTTTCCTTTTTGTAATAATAGAGTCTGTTTTATTTCGGATATTATTAATATTTTGCTCAAACGAGATTGCCACTCTTTGAGCTTCTGTCGGGTCCATTACTTTTTTTTTGCAGTTGACTATATAAAATATCCACATGTGGCATAACATGATGGAGGAAAGTTAAACAGAAAGTACAATTTGGGTTTTTTTTTTGCTAGAGTAATAATAATAATAAATAAAATTAATAATAATTTTTAATTACATATTTATAATTATTCGTTCATAACAGAAACTTATAATAATTTAATATTAGTTAAGTTGCTTTGGTATGTGTGAATACTTGCGATATTGCAGGCTCACATTCCATTAATATAAGTAATTTGATTGTAATCTCATTATATTTAGAATTTACATCAGTTCTGCATACATAAAGACAAAATTTACATCGATTGTGGCTTGAATCTCGATAGCGCAGTTGGTTAGCGCGGTACTCTAGTACAGTTCAGGTCGTAGGTTCAAATCTTACTCGAGGTGAACTTTTTATTTATGTATTTAATACAATTAATAATAATGTTTAATTACATATTTACCTTTGAACTTATTCGTTCATAACAAAAACTTATAATAATTATTACATTTATTTATTTCGCCTGGACTAGCTGATCAGGGGATAGAGTTTCAGCTTAGCTCAGTTAAAATAGTATTAAACATTGACGTTACGTTCTTTTGCAAAATAAAATTCAATTATTGTTAAAAAAAAAGATTTTTGGAGCCATAAATTTTGCATGTTATTAAACATGTGTGTTAAACTCTATAGTAAAATAAAAATCATTTATTCTTTTGAAATAAATTTGGAATCGTATAAAAGCTATTATTCTCCAAGACCCTGTATCATATGCGGATATTACTGAGTTGAATTTGTGCACGAATTGCATCAAGGCTAAACAATGAATCATATATAATTTCAGTAAGTATACTTTGCTTTTTAAAATGATATTGTATAAATATAAAATCAATGAGTTGTTGTCCTTTACATATGTACACCTAGGTGATACTGATAAGTAATAATTATCAACATAACCTCGAATCATATTATAAGATTCATTAACTTCCATTGATATAAATCTTCTTTCAGCTGCTATAATTTTCATTATTGGAGATCCATTATCCAAATCATATATGTTTTGAATCCCATGAAGTATACTGATCCAACGGTGGTTGATATACCGCATTAGCTTGTACAGGTACGATGAAGAAACATTTCCTTAAGATTTCTCATAAACACTTTGATTTTATTTATTTCATAATTCAATTAAATGCAATAATTTTATTTTCGGTTATCTTATTATTAATTACAATAATTTAACTGCATCTAATTTTATTTAGCTGGAACTTTTAATTTTATTGCATTGAAATGACAACACAATGTTGACTTTGTTTCAAAAATTTTATATTAAAAAAATTTGAAAGCATGATTTAACATTCGATTGTTTTATCAGTTCGACATCACTCGTAAAAGTAATTCACGTTAACCTCACTTTCAAGTAGTTTAAAAAAAATTCAAATGTTTTGTTTCTAATTTAATTTAGGTTATGCGAAACACACGATCAATCTTAAACCTGATCACATGTATCGAGTGACACGCTTTCAGCTTGAAGATAGTATGCAGCCTAAATTGAAAAGTTAACAAATGTAGTACAAAATTTTTCCCTAATAACCAATTTGGTTAGAGCAATTTTACCATAAAAACACAACAGCCCTTATTTCTCATTGGTCGTTAATTTTTGTAAAATTTCCAAATTATTACTTTTTCACATAACTTCTTATATTGATCTTAAAAAAATTATTGGCATTGGATTTTACACAAAATTTCCTTTCCAACGATACCCCACTTGCCCTATTTACTTTAAACTACTTAATCCATACAAATTTCAATAATTATGCAATTTTACATATACAAATTTACTTATATCGAACTTATTTTACTATCTACAGGAAAACTATGAACATAAATGGATTCTATGACCCAAAAAACATATAGATACACCAGTCTTTAACACAAATATGGTTTAATTTGAAAAATTCCATCTCAACATCTTTGTTCGGAGATGACAGCCTGGTTTCTCAACACTTCAACATAACTTGCATCTGTGACGTTAATTTAAGTTGCAGCACTTTCTCTTCATATTAATATGTAAGTTATTTTCGTAATAATTGTTTAATTAACACTTTTCACTTGTAAGTTATATGAATCTTTTATGAAATCGTCTTTTTCCCTAAACTTTATCATACAATTTACTTCACCTACGTTATCTGATACAAATTATTTTCTTTTTCTTTCAGAACTGAAGCAGATTATGCTACCAGAGCTGGACGTCCTTATTCAATTGAATAACATGAATTTTATTAAAGCAAATACGAATTTTAACACTTCCGAAGATGATCGGAAACTATTTTTGTGAATAATTCACTTGTATAGCCATGATTATAATGTAATACTTGTCAAACTCAAATCAAACAGCTAACAATATGCTGTATAATCGCATATGTACTCAGTTTTATGTTAATTTTAATTTAAGCAACCTGCGGTTTACATATACAGGGTTAGGAAACAGTACCGGAACGCTTAAATATCTACAAAATCGCTAAAGTTACGATTACAAAATTCAGAATTGTAGGATTGGAAAATGATATCGGCACTGTTGCCAGATTTCCTAATTTTGCGCTACACGTAGTCATTTTGTTTTTTTAAATAGAATGCCCTATTTATTTTTATTGCAATCAATTGGGCGTCTCAAACTTATTAAGATCTCAAATTTTCAAAATTTTATCTCTACTAGTTGCCGAGATAAGACAACACTGCGTTTTCAGTAACAAGTACCGAAACGCTTAAATATCTGCAAAACCGTTAAAGCTATGATTACAAAATTCGGCATTTGAGGGTTCCTAGGCATGCGAAATTGGAAAATGATATTGGCACTGTTGCCAGATTTCCCAGTCTTGCGCTACACATAATCTTTTTGTTATCTTAAATGGAATGTCCCATTTATTTTTATTGAAATAAATGACTTGAGTTATGAAGGTTATTTTTTTATTTGTGATTGGCCACTTTCCCTTGCACTTTAACTAATAACAATAATGCTAAGATAAGAAGGAGATTAAAAGCCAATGGACTAAAACAACAATAGCTTAATTAATTAATTAACAATAGAATTAATAATTAACGACACTAACTTTTAATTAAATGCTCAAAGTGGGCTCCAGTATTTGCCAGACAGTATCCAAGTCGATCATAAAATTCTCGCAATGTGTTGCTCAACATATCCGGTATTATAAGTACAATTTCGATGCGGATTCTTTCCCAGAGTTCGTTCAAATTTTCTGGACGATTTCTGTAGACACGATTTTCAAATGACCCCACAAGAAGAAGTCCAGTGGAGTCATATCAGGGGATCGAGGTGGCCATTCTAATGCTCCACGTCTTCCAATCAGCCTTCCTGGGAATTGGTTGTTTAGAAATAGCTTGACTTCTCTTGAATAATGTGGCAGAGCACCATCATGTTGGTACCAGATTTCACCTATATTTCTATTTTGTTGAATGGCAGGAACTATACTTTCTCTAAGGAGCACCAAATACTTTCGCCCTGTTAATGTACCTTCTATAAAAAAAAGGTCCGATAATATTGTTTCCCAATATTCCCGCCCAGACGTTAACTTTCTCAGGGTATTGGGTATGAAGTTCTTCCATCCAATGGGGGTTATCTCTAGACCAAATTCGGCAATTGTGCCTATTAACTTGGCCGTTCAAGCAAAAAGTAGCTTCGTCACTGAATACAATTTTGTGCGCAAAATAAGGATCTTGGTTGATATTTTCCATCATGATTTCGGCGAATTCATTGCGGCGGTCAGGATCATTCTCTAAAAGCTCTTGAGTGTAATGGATCTTGTAAGGCTTTAATTTATTTTCCTTCAAAATAGTCCTTATTGATTTTTGACAGATTTCGGTATTTATAGCTAACTGGTTGGTGCTTACTTTTGGATTTTCTTCTATTTGTAATAAAACGTTTAATTTATTTTCATCACTTGTAGCAGTTCTTGGGAGTCCGGTTTTAGGTAAACATTTTATGGACCCTGCTTCCTCGTAACGTCGACAAGTTCTGTGTACGGTAGACTTTTTAATGGGTTTATTAGGATAACGATCATTAAGCAAGTTGCAGACTTCTTAATATGTCCTTGTTTAATTTTCATATCCACGAAAAATCAAAATATCAATACGTTGGGTTTCTGATAGAACAAAAGCCATAATCAAATTATAATTTTGTAATCGAAGCAATATTCAGCGGCTTAACTGACAATGATGTGTTTAATTTGTCATTGTTGTAATATGGCGACGGCTAGAGTTTTGAAAACAATTGAAGCAGTGCTTACTTATTCCAAGGGTATTCATATTTTCGGGCATCTTCGATAAATAGAGCATTCTGTTTAAGAAAACAAAATGACTACGGTGTAGCGCAAAACTGGGAAATCTGGCAACAGTGCCGATATCATTTTCTAATTCCGCATGCCTAGAAATCCCCAAATGCCGTATTTTGTAACCGTAACTTTAGCGGTTTTGCAGATATTCAAGCGTTCCGGTACTTTTTACTGAAAACACGGTGTCGTCTTATCTCAGCAACTAGTAGATCCAAAACTTTGAAAATTTGAGATCTTACTAATTTTGTGACGTCCAATTGACTGCAATAAAAATAAATAGGGCATTCTATTTAAAAGATAACAAAACGACTACGTGTATCGCAAAACTGGGAAATCTGGCAACAGTGCCGATACCATTTTCCAATTCCGCGCGCCCCGAAACCCCCAAATACCAAATTTTGTAATCGTAACTTTCGCGATTTTGTAGATATTTAAGCGTTCCGGTACTTTTTCCTAACCCGGTATGTTTAATTAAATCCATGCAATGACTAAGTTTAATGTGCCTTTATACTGAACTTGTTCTTATATTACTATCATATTTATTATTGTAAATATCATCTCAACATATATATATATATATATATATATATATATATATATATATATATATATATATATATATACCGGATGTCCCGTAAAGAATGGGCCACATAGTTCAAAAGTAGTTTCCTTGGGTTAAAATAACCCCATTTAGGCCAACTTACCTTAATCCAATTCTGCTCCCTTAAAAAGTTATGACCTTCCAAAGATGCATTTTTGTTTCACTTTTTTCGATAGCTGTCTCATTTTTCGAGATATCTTGTCTAAACTTGGTACAGGGGAGTTTTTCGAGTAGGCAAACATGAATATCTATTTACTTTACGTAAAAAGAGGGCGCCACCAACACCTTACTCATGTTCCTGGTTTGCGCTGTATTTTTTTGTGGATAAAGATTTTGAAAAACTTGTTAACTTTTCTGAAAGATCATTTTATCTTCTTTAAAAAAGGTACTCTTATTGTATATCGCTACATGCTTCCGCTTTAAAGGAAAATGCACTTAAAGTGAACTCTGCAGAATGTACATATTTCATTTGAATAATATGCCAATTTAATCTAATAGATATCCATCACAAAATCGCAATTCTGATTTGAATTCTCTTAAAATATATTTGGTGTGTTTTTACGTTGTTTTGTTTGTTGTTAGTTGTTTTGAGTATTTCATTCTTTAAGTATTCGGTTTCCGTTTTAAGAGTGCCGCAACATAATTTGTTCTCGAGTGAAATGAGTGATGTGCTGGCATTTTACACTCAACAATATTTCAATGAACGTGCTGTGGCCAGAAGTTACGGAAATATTTTTCCAAATCGTAGACAACCAGACAGAACAAGAAGTTTTAGATCTAGTTGAAATTTATTCGTCCATTAACATTCGGTGAATATCTGCAAATACTGGGTTACCTCGCCGGGCAATATCAACTGTTTTGCATGAACAGCGACTACACGCGTATAATTACACACCAGTCCAAAATATTTGCCACATAATTTTTTGGTAAGAGCGAATCGAAGTGACCAATCTTTTATAGGCAATCTTTTGTTTACGGATGAGGCAACCTTTGCCATGGGTATTTAACAACAGAAATTGCCATATCTGGTCTGACGAAAACCCAAACTCCGCAAGGGAGCGCCATTTTCAACACGAAATTAAAATTAATATTTGCTTTGGGATAGTGAACGATTCTCTTGTGGGTCCTTTTGAACTCCCAGCTAAACTGAATGATAGCTAGTATCTAAGCTTCCTTCAGCATAACTTGTTTAACGTGGTGAAGGAAGTTTCTTTAAACGTTCGTTGTGACATGTTTCTTCAAGACAGCGTCTCTGCCCATTATCTTCTCCCGGTGCAAAATCACTTAAATAATTTATTCCCTTATCGCTGGATTGGAAGAGGAAGTGAAGATCGTTGGCCCCAAATCCAATGAAATTTTTTTTCTGGGGGTACATAACAACTTTAGTATATTCTGCTGCTGTGATTAATACAAGAGCTGAACTACATCAAAAAATTGTTGCAGCTGCAAAGGCAATTAGAAATCTGCATCCATTGTTTTTTGCAATAAGAAGAAATTTTTGAAAGGATGCCAAATATGTAGTGGGGCGAATGGTGGACATTTTGACAATACCATTCATCATAATTGAATGTTTTATAGTTTTTTAGTTGTTTGTAAATATGCAAGTGAAATACGTACATTCTGCAGAGTTTACTTTAAGTGCGTTTTCCTCTAAAGCGGAATACAATAGCGATATACAATAAGAGTACCCTTTTAAAGAAAATAAAATTACCTCTCAGGAAGGTTAACAAGTCTTTCAAAATCTTTATCCACAAAAAAACACAGCGGAAACCAGAAACATGAGTAAGTAGCTGGTGGCACCCTCTATCTTTTAAGTTGAAAGTAAATGGATGTTCACGATTGGCTACCCGAAAAACTCCCCTGTACCAAGTTGAAATAAGATATCTTGAAAAATGCGACAGCTATCGAAAAAAAGTGAAATAAAAAATGCATCTTTGAAAAGTAATAACTCTTTAAGGAAGTAGAATTGAACTAAGGTAAGTTGGCCTAAATGGGGTTATTTTTGCCTAAGGAAACTATTTATGAACTATGGCCCATTCTTTACGGGACACCCTATATATATATATATATATATATATATATATATATATATATATATATATATATAATAGAAACGGTGCCTGAGAATTTTCAAATTTCACGCTGTGTTAAATAACGTTTTATAGTTATATGGTATTTTATAGAATAAGAAATGATTGTTGTTTATTTACAAACGTATTTAATATTGATATGAGAATCTTGAATTTACTTCAAAATGTTGTGTACATACTTAGTTAGAAAGCATTTAAAGTTCGCGGCTAAATACGGATGTATAAATGAGTTGTAGAAGGTAGGGGAAGATGCGGTTTGAATGACATGTAGTTCTTAGCGGTTGGAGAGTAGAGTTGCAATTGGAGACTACAGGAAGAGAGCAGCGAGTGACCATGTAATACAGTCACGTTGCCCTATACAATTAGAAAATAAAATAAAACTTAGTCAGTTTGTAATAGGGAAGTAAAAAGAATACTATTCTTATTAAAAGATAAATGGTTAAAGTGAATAAGAGTGCGAATATTGTTAAATTGTGGATAAAAGGAAAAGTGCCGCAATAATTTAAAATAACGTGTTTGTGCATATCGGATGTCGCCAACGATTATAGTTGAGTATTGAACGAACGATATAAATTAATAAATTCGTAACTGAAAAACAATAGCCATAAAGATTACGGGTTAAATTAAACATATTAACCTAAAGATTGTGTAGTCAAGCGGGTCACATTGCGTGCTTTTTGTTGTGAAAATAAGAACTTATGAGTATAACAAGATAATGGTAATCGTGTGAATTGACGAAGAATGGACTAAAATTGTGCAGAATCAGCGACGAATTTCCTGAGAAGATATTTGGTAACAATGAAATATGGCTCTAGAGCCAGCAGCATATCGGCGAAGTAATCCACTACTCGGTATCTACAATAAATAACAAGTAAGACTGATAAACTTGTGTAATAAAGAAAACGTTTCTGTGTTTTATATTTCCTTAATTAATTGTTTAACAATCAACACTGAATGAATTAATTTTCATTTACTATTGATATAGAATTCATATGTGCATGTTAGATGATAAGAAATATCAAAAATCATAATAATCAGTAAGGATTAGTATAAGTGATTGTTTTTGTTTGATCACTGTGAATAAAGCATTTGTGTATTTATCAGTTTAGTTGAATTAAATAACCGTAACGTTTAATTTAATTTAATTATTGACCAGTATAAACCTTAAAACATTTAATGCTAAATAAAGTAATCTCAAGGAAGATACAAATTACATATAGACTTAAGAAAATCAATTTGAAAGCATTTTTGATAATTGATAACAATAATCATTTCATTTAATAAGTAAGCTTGCCGGCGCAATCAGATAAGAAAGGAAATTATAAAGCAACTATTAGTCTTTATTTATGCAGACGGAAACTTCATAGCAAGCTATTCAAAAAGTAAACTGTTTATCTTTTGTTGCGAGTGTGAACAAACAAAAGGAATAGGTCCATGTTTACGCCCGTTGCAAAAATGGCGACCAACGTGGTGGGTACGATCGAATGACCCGTAAAGAGATTAAGAAGTTTTATAAATTGGTATAATAAAAATTGAATTAATTACTAGTGGCGTATCATAGGTTAGGAATTTAAGAGGTTAAAAAATTGATTGATCAAGAATTTTAGAAATCATTATATTACCAGTGGCGTATTTGAATTTTTACTTTTAATTTTATGTAGGGGGTTACAAAGGTAAGTTTACTGTTCTTGTTGTATGGCAGAAACCGGAAAGGAAGTTAATTACCAGAAACAAACAAATCAAAATGGATACAGAACAAACAAAATATTTATTAACAACATTCAACAAAAAGCAGAAGAATCAATTATCATGAATACGATGAACATGTTATTAGCCAAGATGGAGGAAGGACAAAAGCGAGTAGAAGCAAAACAATTAGAGGGACAAGACAAGAATAGAAGTCAAAAGGCTAGTCAAGAAGAATCAAAAGTAACTTTCAAAGAAGAAATCAGAAAACAGAACGAAGACCCAGATCAACAAATTTACCTACACGATGTGAAAATGAGGTAAACTGAAGAAAAACGTGAATACGTTAAAGCTCAAATAGACAAGATGGAAAGCAAACTGAAGGTAAATGAAGAAAAAGTATTACAATGAGAACAAAAGATTACTAAAAATGAAGAAGTTATTATTGGAAGAAAAAGTGTATGAAAAAGAAAAAAACTGTAGGAGAAGAAAGGACAACAGTAGTATGCAAATCGGAATACTGGCTATCACAACAACCAAAAAAGTTTGATGGAAATATAAGGATCATTCACCCATTGAATTTCATAGATGCGTTAGAAGATTATCTGAACCAAGCGGAAATGAGTGAAAGAGGAAAAATTTGAACCGCCATGGATTTATTGGAAGGCAACGCCAAGGCATGGGCAGAATTGCATAGTTTTTAATAGACGGATTTTGCTCAATTCCAAGGAGATTTTATAAAACGATTTTGGTCAAAGGCAGTACAAGAAAAGGTTATCCACACTGCGATTGTATAACCCAAGACAAGGTAAATATGTGGACCACGTCTGGTTTTAGGTCAGCAAGACTACGCATTTACAGCCACCTGTTGAAGAAGAACTCTTAGTAAAAACATTAGTTAGACATTTTCTCATGTGGAAAATATATTAATTGGATCCGGAGCCAAAACTATTGATCAACTTATTAATATTCTGGAAAGAGTACAATCGGCGAATTATGAAGATAGTTCTACAGGATTTGGAAGAAAAGTGGCAATGACGAGGATGTTCAGGAGAGAGTCACCACCACCAAGACAAGAGAAAACTAGAAAAATGGGAGACACCGAACAATCGGAAGAGGAGAGGAGAGAGAGATCACCGTCACCCACGCAGCCGGAAAACTAAGGGAGTCGGGTCGAGAAGATCCGCTAGCCTTGCAAGTAATTTATAAAGAGGAGCAAATACAACTACTTAATTTTCTGAAGGTATATTACCAAAACTGTCGGAAAAAATCGTTAAATATTTTAAATATGAATGACCAACAGCAACACCACGTTTTAATGCGGAATATGAAGAAGAAGGAAAGGATTACAATCCAGTTTTGCAAGGAGAGATAAGCGTTATTTTAGAAAATGTATTTATTAAGTTAAAATAAAAGAATCCTAAATTGATAGTGTTACCTTACGTCCGTTGATTTATATATATATATATATATATATATATATATATATATATATATATATATATATGAAAAGGACAATGAAATGAAATCAGTATATTATACTAAATTTAAACATTAAGAGAAAAAATATCCAAATATGCTTAAATAATGTAAAAAAAAATGAATAAATAACTAAAATACAAAATTGGCGACAGCCAAAAATTGGTGCGTTACAAATTGTGCAATACAAATTAAATAGAGAATTAAACAAAGTATTGTTAGATATCTATATAATTGGTGAAACGAGTAAATGAATAGATAGATAGGTTTATTGAATTTACTATATAACGAAATGTATAACAAAAGGCATATTCACAGTAATTAGCTAAGTAATTAAAATTTAGTTGAATACATAATATAACAGACATTTTACTCAAAGGTATAACAAAACGTGACTAATTAGGAGCTATAAATGACAATCAATCGTTTTACCTTTGTGACATAGAAGGGTTGCTCACTGATGTTTACATAATGTCAATTTGTTAACTCATTTGATAAAGGGCGAAAGTAAAAGGTCCGCTTTTAATAAATTACTATTACCATTTTCTTGTAATCAAAACTATATTTGTGGATAATATCCAATCTTTGTTCAAGTAGAAAAAAAAACAGAACAGACAAAAATAAATGTATCAATTTAGATATTAGTGAAATTAATACCTACTATTGATTTTTTGTCGTAATATGATGTAAATCACAAACTTATGTCAAAGTGTGTTTTAAAAGGGAAAAGTACAAATACAACAGAAAAAAATTAATTCCAATGTATTATTCGAAAAGGGTTAGCTTAAGAGCGTATCTTTGAACAAAACCATGTCGAAAATGTTGTCCGTTTGAAGATTTAAAACATGAAATATTCATATTTCTCTATTTTTATATAAACTTTTTCTTAAAATCGTTGACTACATCCGTTTTAAAGTTCGTATTTATAACTTCCCCTCCACTGACAAAAACAATGTGTATTAGATTGTAGTGATCAAATTAAATTTAATTAATTAAAAAGTAAACTATTGCATAAATAACTTAATTAAAATAGTGAATTTACTGTGATATTAATAACGCTCATATTACATTAAATAATGGGAGCTATTCTACTCAATTCCTTCCAAATAGTTCTAAACGCAAATTGTTAATATTAGCTCCTTTTTTAAATATTTATACATAAAAAAAATTTTTGGGTTCATACTGCAATAAGCATTTCAAGATAGTTTACTTAAATAGATAGATATAAATATATACATATATATATATATATATATATATATATATATATATATATATATATATATATATATATATATATATATATATAGGATACATTTCTTTCATGTCATGAATTCTTCTTGGGAAAGCAGCTGCATACAGTCTAGCAGCCTCACTGCATTTTGCAACACCATAATAATATTAATATCGGCATATTCTTCATTTGGAAACATGACTCAGGAAGGAAAACACGAACACGAACAAGCACAATAATAGTAACAAGAACAAGAACGACTCAAAAACGAAATTACAATATCACTACAACAGAAAGAACTCGTATTGAAATCAGCAAAACTGTAATATCAAATAAATTTTGAGAACTAACTTACTAATGTCAAGTCGTTGCTACGGTGATGAAAAGATATCCGTCTACAAATTTCTCCTAATGTGTTTTCTTGTAACTCTTCTAGTTTGGAAGATACAGCGTGATTTAAAAAATAAGTCCATAGAAAAAATTAAAAAAAGTTAACATCTTGGAAACCATCAACAATAGACACCCTGTATTAACAATTTTTTGTTCCTTTGGCCAGAGGAATCAGCTGTTTCGTTTTATCGAGTTTAATACCCTGTATATATATATATATATATATATATATATATATATATATATATATATATACCTATATAGGGTGTTCCAGTTTTTTGTAGCAGGACTTTAATAGTCGATGGAGCTTTCAAAATTAAGACAAAAAGTTCATGTAAATATAGGTTGCCAAACGCTTAGTTTTGGAGATATAGGGTTTCAAAGTTTTAATTTTTTTTCAGTTCTTTTAATTTATCTTCAAAACTGTTTAAAATAATAAATCCAAATTTAATACACATATTACACTTCTTAAACTCAATATTAAGAGTAGTTTATCGTTTATGAATATCTACAGGGTAGTACATTTTCTGGGGCGGTACACCCTTTATCCCCCCCGAACATTTTCATGACCCCTCTAACTCTAACTCTTAAAAACCAAAAATTTAGATTGCCTACTTGATTTAGGAACTTTTTCGTCTTCTGCTTTTTTTTTCGAAAAATGCATAGCTTTGAGATAAATTAGCTGTAATCCATGAACAGCTTCCAAATCGTAAGTAAGTAACGAACGTCTGATGCTCCTGCAAAAAAATAGTGTGCCATGAAAAGAACAATAAAAAATAATAATCAAATTATGTCGATTCTCACGTTTTTTTTTGTCTCTTAATAGAAAGTAGTACTCCACTGATTTTTTCCTAACTTTTCAGTTGAACTAAATAAAGGAAAATAAAAGTAAAACAAAAAAATAAATATTAAAAAAAAACGTATTTATTGAAAAAATTGGAAAAAAGAACGAAACGAACGAAATAAATAAATTAAACAAATAAACGTAACCTATAACAACAAAACAAAAACGTTATCGTAATAATAAATAAATTTATAGAAACTGTTCAAAATGTGAACCATTTTGTTGAATACATAATTCACACCGACGAATAATTGCACGTGGAATATTAACTAAAAATTGTTTTATTTCATTACACGCATCCCTAATCCTATTAATGAGTTCATCTCTTGTTGTCATAGGAGTTGCATACACCCTTTCTTTTAAATACCCCCACACAAAAAAAATCTAAGGGATTTAGGTCCGGAGACCTTGGCGGCCAGGGAACTGGGTTTGCACGACCGATCCATCTTCCTGGATAATGATTGTCCAGCCAGTTTATAACGATTCTGCTATAATAAGCTGGACAACCATCAAGCTGGAACCAAGCTGTTCTTCGTAAATTTAAGGGAATATGTTCCCACATATTCCCATGTTCATTCTCTAAGAATTCCAAGAAAGCCGCAGCATTCATCCGAAGTGGTAAAAAGTAGGGCCCAAAAAGGTAATTATTGTAACTACCTATCCAGACGTTCACACTAAATTCTTGTTGGAAATCTCTCGGGCGAACTACATGTGGATTTTCATGTGCCCAAACGTGCTGGTTGTGAAAATTTACCACACCACAGCGAGTGAAGCAGGATTCATCGGTCCATAAAACATTATTCAAAAAACCTGGATTGTTATTATTTTCAGCAAGAATCCATCGACATTACGCAACTCTACGTTCTGCATCCCCTGGTTGTAGTCCTTGAACAGGTTGTAGATGGTAACGATATCGGTGATCCCGTCTTAATGTTCGGTGAATAGTAGTGTTTGAGACTCCACCTAAAGCTACGGATACTCTTTTAATGCTAGTTGTGGGATCTCTATCGAATTCACGTAAAATTCGTCGTGCAATATTTCTTTGCTGCCTATGATTATTATTTTGAGGACCATGCACATTATTTAACCCCTGACTTATAATTTGTTGGTGAACTCTTACAAATACTGAAGGATGCGGAGCTCTTCTAAAAGGAAATCTTCGCCTATATTCCCGGGCTGCTGCTGCTGAACTTCCATTTACAAAGCCATAAATAAAATGGATGTCCGCTATTTCTTGATTAGAAAAGAATAATGGCATTTTAAAAGATCACTTTTGCAATAAAAATTAACACAATAAAAATGTGAATAAATTACATTTTTTCTTATGGACAAGTCGTATTTAAAAGAAAACGTGAGATTAGACATAATTTGATTCTTTTTTTTTATTGTTCTTTTCATGGCACACTATTTTTTGCGGGAGCATCAGACGTTCTTTAGTTACCATTTGGAAGCTGTTCATGGATTGCAGCTAATTTATCTCAAAACTATGCATTTTCGAAAAAAAGCAGAAGACAAAAGTTCCTAAATCAAATGGGCAATCTAAATTTTTGGTTTTAAGAGTTAGAGGCGTCGCATGAAAAGTTCGGGGATAAAGGTGTACCACCCAGAAAATGTACTACCCTGTAGATATTGATAAACGTTAAACTACTCTTAATATTGAGTTTAAGGAGTGTAACATGTGTACTAAATTGGGATTTATTATTTTAAATAGTTTTGAAGATAAATTAAAAGAACTGAAAAAAAATTAAAACTTTGAAACCCTGTATCTCCAAAACTAAGCGTTTGGAAACCTATGTTTATATGAACTTTTTGTCTTAATTTTGAAAGCTCTATCGACTATTAAAATTCTGCTACAAAAAACTGGAACACCCTCTATACAGTGTGATCCAAAGTAGAGGGACCATTCAATAACTTCTTTATTTTACGATATATAAAAAAAAAGTTAAATTATTTTTTGTTTACGGCCATGTGCTACATTTAATAGGGCTCTCAAATATTTTTTTTCATTTCAGATTAAACCGGAAAGGAATACAACTATTGTTGTTTAAATGACACCCTGTATATTTTTTTACATTTTTTCTTTCTGTAAATATAAAATTTTATGGGAATTATATCAGAAAATTTTGTTGTAAATCGCAAAAAACTGTTTGAAGGAGTACAAGATCACTATTTAAAAAACAAAGTAGTTATTGCCATGTAAAACGGAAACAACTGCTTTGTGAAGTTGCTTCAGATTGTTTCACATCTTTCAAAATTAGTTTTTATTTGTAATTACTTAAGCTGTGACGGCATTTATAATTACAACGTTATTGTATGTAATTATTAGGCAACTACGTAATGAATAATAGTGAAAAGGTCGATTTAGTGTAATATTTGGCAAGTATAATCGCAACGCACGAAGATCAGTCGCACTCTATGCAGAAAGATTTCCTGACAGGTATCACCCTCCACATACTTACTACTTACACAAAATTGAAAATTGATTAAGGCAACATGGAGCATTTCCTGGAGTAAAAAACCAAAATAGAGAACCCCAGAGAAATAACCCGATAAACGAAGAACGAGAATTGTAGAGTTTAGCGTATGTTCGACTACATCCACGTTCGTCTATTAGGCATGTAGCTCAGGAAGTAGGAACATCATTTGGATATGTTCAGAGGACAAAACACAAGCTGTACCCCTATAGACCAAATTTAGTACCTACGTCCAGCAGATCCCGAACGCCGATTAACATTTATTGCGTGGTTAGTGGAACAACTGGAAGATGATCGAGGCATTTTATACAGAATTTTGTGGACCGACGAAGCAAAATTCACCAATAATGGTGTTATCAACAAACAAAATAATCGTTTCTGGTCGGACGAAAACCCATATTGGACATTAAATACATACCATCAAACCGTTTGGGGTACTAACGTTTGGTGGGTTTAATAGGAGGGACCTTTTTTATGACGCAACTCTTACTGCAAGAAGATTTCTTCATTTTTTAAATACTGAGCTTTTAACCATGTTAGAAGATTTTCCGCTAGCATTGCGACGAAGTATGTACTTTCAGTTGGACGGAGCGCTAGTTCATACTAGTAACATTGTTAGTGAAAATCAAAACGAAACCTTTAATGGGCGCTTAATTGCCACCCATGGATCAGTGGAAATGCCGCCAAGATCGCCTGATATTACACCTCTGGACTATTTCTTATGGGGCTATCTTAAGACACTAGTCTATGCAGATCCGCCACAAAATGTAGAGGATTTAAAAATCAAAATCCGGTTGACTTGTATGCAGTTAACACCCGATGTGATACATAGAACAACACATCATGAATTTCTAAAGCGGCTAGAGGCATGTGTTGCACAAAATTGTGGCAATTTATAAAATAATTTTCCCGCATACCATCTTTGTAGTTAAAAAATACGTGCTTATTACTTGTTGAATTTTGTATTTTGTTTATGTATCCGTTTCCAGATTTCTTACTATTCTAATAAATACTAATAATAAACGCAGCTGTTTCCGTTTTCCATGGCAATAGCTATTTTGTTTTTTAAACAGTGGTCTTGTACGCCTTCAAACAGTTTTTTGCGATTTTCAACAAAATTTTCTGATATAAAACCCATAAAATTTTGTATTTAGAGAAAGAAAAAATAATGAGGAATCAGATAGTCTAAAAAAATATACAAGGTGTCGTTTAAAAAACAATAGTTGTGTTGGTTTCCGGTTTAACCGGAAATGAAAAAAATATTTAATAGCCCTATTAAATGTAGTACATGGCCGTAAACAAAAATAACTTAACTTTTTTATATATCGTAAAATAAAGAAGTTATTGAATGGTCCTCTACTTTGGATCACACTGTGATATATATATATATATATATATATATATATATATATATATATATATATATATATATATATATATATATATATATATATATATAGTCGTTGTTAAAATGGAACCAAAGCTCTAGTGCTTAAACGGTTCAACACACAAAACCCAAAATTTACGAATTGAAACTAAGTGTATGTGCGCATATTTTTGCACAAACAATTAAAAAAAAATGTTAAGCCATCTTGATTATTTTTTAATAACAACATACCCCGATTACCAAAAAGGTGTCACACGCGAGGTCTAAACACAACATAAAGGACATTACAAACGTTTTTCTGGAATGAATGTGACACAAGACGTCAATATAACAACTTTGTGCCCAGAAAATTCGGTAATAAAATCTCCTTCGTCTCCAATAATATTCTAACAATAGGATAAAAATATAATGATATGATAACATAACTAACATTTTTAAAGCATTAAATATTAACATTTTATTCTTTTAATAAATCATATATCATTAAAAATCCATTTTATTTCGGAAATCCGTCAATACTGAGGTCACTCAAAGGTCGTTCATGCGAAACGTTTCAAACCAAAGCCATACTTACTTGTATTACAATAGCGAAAAAATGACTGGGCGATCAGAATCCTACCAACGCGACGGTCGCGATCAGCTTACGCACACAAAATGCGTGTTGTGTGCATGCGTCTTGTTCGTTGAAGGTTTTATTCAGTGGCGTTTTATGAAAATATACACGCAAAATCAAACGCAATTTGCAAACATGAAAAATAATTTTTAATCTTATATATAAAAATAACACTACGCACGCCTATGATATCAGCGTTAGCCGAGTGAAATTTTCCCCTCTGCCTCTTCAGCCGTCGTAGCTCTAGAACTATGAAACGGTTTTTTATATATATATATATATATATATATATATATATATATATATATATATATATATATATATATATATATATATATATATATATATATATATATATATATATATATTCTTAACAACTTAACCTTCACGCCATTCCCTTGCGGGGTAGGCAAAACAATTCCTGCCTCTTATTTATTTTTCACTCACAATCTTTCTCCATGCTTTCCTGTCTCCGCATACCTCTCTAGCTTCCGCATGATTCATATATTGTCTTTCACATGCTCTTTTATTTTTAAAAGTCATTATATTTCTTCTACACTCAGCCAAGTTTTACGCGGCCTACCAGGCCCGGCCTTTTCTCTAACCTCACCCATATATATTTGCTTTGTTAATCTTGCGTTGTTCATTCTCTCAATGTGACCAAACCAACGTAATGTACTACTTTTATACCTATCCATCATCGTCTTTTCCTCGCCACACTCCGTCGTTATGCATTCATTTTTATCTGGTCCCTTCTTGTTTTACCACATGCGCTTCTCAGGAACCTCATACCCACGGCATTTATTTTTCTTTTGTGCTTTTCTGACATACCCACGTCTCTCTTCCATACAATACTGACGGGACAAAACGCCATTATAGATTACTCGTTTCGCAACTAGGCTCATGCTTTCGTTTCTCATTATCGTCCACATACATCCAATCACTTCCTTCCAGCATTGACCCTTCGTCCAATCTCGCCATCTATTGTACCATCTGCAGTAAACGTTCTACCCAGGTATACCAGCTCGTCAACTTGCTCCACAATTTCATCTTGCAGAGCAAATACTCTACTATCCTTTCCACCTTCTCGATTAAACACCACAATCTTAGTTTTGTTCACGTTTACCTTTACGTCCATGATCTCACAGACTGTATCAAACTTCCCCAGAATGGTTTGTAGCTCATCCGCACTGTCACTTAATAAGACTGTGTCATCTGCATACACCAGAAGTCGTACATTTACGTCATCAACCATTACACCATTTGTATCGGTACATGATTGTCTAACACATTTATCCATGTATACATTGAACAACCACGGAGACATCACACAGCCTTGTCGCACTTCTTGCTCAATATCAAAGTATTCATTCACACCTTCTCTCACTCTACATGCCCGACTACCGTTGTATACTGTCCTTATTACATTTATTAAACCTTTATTTACGGCATATTCATTTAATATTTCCCACAGCTTCTCTCTATTGACTCTGTCGTATCCTTTCTCCAGATCTACACACGCACAGTACAACTACCTTTTTACCCTTAAACACTTTTCGATCATCTGATGGAGAGCAACCATCTGATCCACACATCCTCTCCCTGACATGAAGCCACCCTGCATATCCCAAATCTTAGTCTGTGTAGTTTCTCGTGCTCTATCAATCAGTATCCTTCCAAATACTTTACCAGGCACGCTGAGCAAACTTATTCCTCTGTAGTTTTTGCAATCACTCTTGTTCTTCTTACCCTTATACAGTGGTACAATGATCGTGCTCTTCCAATCGCTCGGCTTTTTTCCACACATAAGGCATACATTGAATAATTCACACAATCTTCGTATAAACTTGGCACCTCCACACTTTAGCATTTCACCAATGATTTCATCTACGCCTACTCCCTTGCCGTTTTTCAACCTTCCTACTGTTTTCTCTACCTCATTTATCTCAATATCCTTCTCAGTTTCATTCATCATTCCTTCTACATTCTCCTTATTTTAACCCTGCAGTCTTATTTTCTATACTACTGTACAGCTTTCAGAAGTATTCTTGCCAGCGTTTCCTCATCTCACAATCGTCCGGTACTATTTCATTGTTCGTCTTCATCACTCTTGCAGCATTCTGTTTTGGGCCACCTTTTGTATTTTGACTCATTTTCAGAAGAGTTCTTTGTTTCCCTCAAAATCATTCGGCATTTTATTTTCTTCTACAGTCATCTCTTCCTCTTTACTTATTCTCACTGCCTCCTTCGCTTCTTTGTTTCTTAATCTGTACACCTCATACAATCCCTTTTTTTCAATCTCATTTGTGCAGCAATCATTGCCATGTACGAATCTTTTTTCTTACATACTGCCTTTTTTACCGACTCATTTCACTAAGCACATTTTTTCTGCCTACTTACAGTCGCCCTTCAACAAATCCGCAAGGCACAATTGACAACACAGTTTTTCAAGCTTATCGATGCACTTTCAACGTTAGTGTCTTTTATTTGTTCGTTCTACACTGTTTCATTCACATTCAACTCTTTACTCACAGCATCTGCGTATTTAATTCTCGCACTATTATCCACTAGTTTGTCTACTGTAATTCTGGACATTCGCACTGCGTTTACTTTCCTTCTCCAGACCCACTTTTGCCCTAAACACACTCTCGGTGTAAACAAAAAGTGGTCTGATCCAACAAAATCCAACAAAAATATTTTCAGTGATGCAGTGTTGCCGCTTTTACTAAAAATTAAAAGCAACTTTGATTATTCAAACGGAACACCAATTGTATTATTCAATTTTTTAATGCCCGGAATAAATCTATATATACATCTTACTTATAAATTCAACCATTTAATAATAGGCAGACAATTTAGACACCTGGCAGTCTAAAATATAAACCTTAAGAGATCCAGAAAAACGGTTTGCATATTCCTATCTTAGTTTTTCATAAGCTATCGATTGAACGAGAAAGAATCATACTGCTTATGATGCGTGGTTACGGAGATCGTGTGAGCTCCTATAAAAAGGTGGCGGATTTATTCAAGAACAATTTTCCAAACCGTACCCCCATTGCAAAATCAAGGGTACAGAAAACAGTAAGAAGATTTGAGGAAAAGGGAGACTGCAAAGAGAGGTTTAGATCGCGACGACCCAAAACAGCAAGAAGTGGTGAAAAACGCTTGAACACATTACTCACTTTTATTGTGAATCCTCATAGTTCCCTGCGGAAGCAGCTATTAATGTAAGTCGTTCATCAGTGTCAAGAATTTTGAAGGAAAATAAATTTCACCCCATTCATTTCGTTCAAGAGCTGTCAAGACAATGATATTGGTAGAAGAAACGAATTTTGTGAGACCATGGTGGCTAAGTGGGACGAGAATAATGATTTCTTCAATAATATTGTTTTTTCTGATGAAGTGACATTTATGCTAAATGGGAATGTGAGTCGTTATAATTATAGGTACTAGTCAGATCAAAATCCGCATTGGATAAGAGAAGCGCATTCCCAGGACCCTCAGAGTATAAATGTTTCATTGTATGAACTCACTATAGCCATTTTCATAGAAGGGAATTTAAATAGCTGGAATATATTTGGATATGCTTCAAAATTTATTCGTTCCTGAAATTCAACGTTTGTCTGGCCCAAACTATGAAAATACATGGTCTGATCCTATTACTGAAGATATAGTTCACAAGCTTATCGAAAAACTTTACTAGCCTTTTGCCAAGAAATGCAAGGAAAGCATTTTGAACATTTAATTTAGTACATAGTACATAATACAGAGTTTTTTGTATTTGTCAATCGATAGCTTATGAAAAACTAAGATAGGAATGTACAAACCGTTTTACTTGATCTCTTAAGGTTTAGATTTTACAGCCTGTCAAAGCGTCGAAATGGTCTGCCAGTTATTTCGTAAATGGTTGTAGATAGGTGTAGGACTTCATACATAAGATGTATTTAGATTTATTCCGGGCATTAAAAAATTGAATAATATACATGGTGTTACAAGTGGTCAATTATTTCGTAAATGGTTGAAGATAGGTATAGGACTTTATACATACGATGTATTTAGATTTATTCCCGGCATTAAAAAATTGAATAATATACATGGTGTTCCGTTTGAATCATCAAAGTTGCTTTTAATTTTTAGTGGAAGCGGCAACACTGCATCACTGAAAATATATTTATTGGTTGCTAATGTAAACTCCCCAATTTTCATGTCACTTTACAAATAACTGAGATAATTGAGCGTTTCCACACTTTTGAGACACACGGTATATACATGTATACAGGGATACCCATTTGTCCTACATTCTTTGAAAGTAGCTTTCATATTAGTTTTAGGATTCAGGTTTTCCTTGTTTAAAATCTAAAAATATTTTGAGCCCTGCACGGATTCCGGTTTCGTCTGTATAGGACCATACTCAATTATTTTAAATGGAACATGCTATAAATTTTAATATTTTTGAAATCCACATTTGATTCTAGGCCAAGTTTGTTTGATATTTCACCTACTTAAGTCCACTCATTTAGGAGAAAATAAATGTTTTAAAAAAATTCTCTCCGAAATTAACATTCTGTAAAAAATCATAACTATTCAATCGTGGGCAACAGAGCAACGAAATTGGAGATTATCATAACCAAAAAAGAGCTTTTATTTATCGATGTGCTGATTTTAAACGAAATTTGTTGCAAAATGGCCGTACTGATTTTTTTCCACGGAAGAAATAGCAAAAATGGAGTATTGTAAAGGAACACCCTGCATATTTTTTTATGAATGAACTGCTTTTTAAATTGTTTTTGATTTTTATTAAATATGTCTTATATCTAAAGTTAATAGTCTCCGCGATAATAACCTTAGTCTGAATTATTTGGTTTTTCGCCTAATCCTTAAAATAAAATTAAATAAAGCAACAAACAATAATACTATTTGCATCAGATGTTTATTGTGATAAGACACTAAGTTATCACTAACTACATGATAATTATAGGTTCCAGTGGCGTCCCGAGGGGCAGTCTCACAAATAATATTGACAAAAAAATGTGCGTTAGTGACTTTTTAAAAACTTTGTTTTTTTCGGGTTAAACACATACAAATACAACTTTTTGGTCTCATGATATTTTTTCCTACAGAACTTCGTTTTGGAGAAAAAAAAAATAATAAAACCACTTCATTGCATGTCCAAAAATTGTTAAAATAGAACCAAGTTAACTTTGATTGTTGCACAATATATATTTATAAGACATTTTTTAAACCTATAAAATGAAAAGTAATAACAATGTAACGGGCTTCTAAGCAGGCTTTTGCTCTTATTCACATCAAGTGAGGAAATTCAATGAGTGTTACGGATGGTTTCACATCCGTCAATAATTCATTTCACTAGTTGTTCTACTGTCTCGATTGGTGTAGTATAAACTAATGATTTTAGGTGCCCCCACAAATAAAAATCTAGGCTATTCGTCAAGCAATCTAGGTGGCCAAAATTGTGGTCCTCCACGACCTATCCGACGATTTTGGTAAGCTCCATTCAAATACACATGAGCCAATATGATAAAGTGGGCTGGAGCACCATAATGCATAAGCCAATGTTAGTAACTGAAGCGGAACATCTTCAACAAGTAAAGGCAAATCATTTTGTACAAAATTACTGTATGATTGTTCGTTAAGGTGTCCTGGTAAAAATCAATTAAAATGTCACCTATCATACCCATCCAGACGTTGAAAGCAGTTGTTCCTGAAAATGTTTCTCTGTAATAGCATGAAGATTTTCTTGGGTCCATATGATTATTTTGAAAACTAATTATTGTACTTCTGGAAAAATCCCGTAAACATAATGATGAAATCAAAGTTAGGATTTTCTGCAAGCCTTTGAAGATGCCATCTACACAACTGCGTACGCGGTTCAAAATCTGTTGGAAGAAGTGCCTGAACCCTTTGTACGTGGTAAGGATACAACAAAGAATCTCTTAAAATTTCCCATACCATTTTATAGCAAATATTTATTTCCCCCACCAATTTTTCGCGTACTAGTTGTTGTATTCTCTTCGACTGCATGTAGGACGTCATCCTCAACTGCCGTAGTTCGAATTGTACGAGGTCTTCTCCCGGAGGTATTACGTTTGAAACTGCCATATTCAGTAAGGCGACGATGAATGTTTATGAATATTTTCCTGCCTGGCAGTACACCTTTCACGACAGAGCTGCCGGCCCTTCGCGGCATTACCATTGGGAAGACCATAAGGAAATGTATTTGTGTCATTTCCAAATTAGGATAGTTATTTATCATTTTTTTAATAGCACAATCTACCTTTTAACCAAAGGATAAATAATAACAAACTGTCACGGAATGTCAAAAACATTATGTTCATAACAAGAAAACAATATTTCCCAGCAAAGAGCAAAGTTAACTTGATCCTATTTTAACAATTTTTCGACATCCAATGAACTGGCTTTACTTTTTTCTCGAAAACAAAGTAAGATACGAACAGATATCATGAAATTAACAAATTGTATTTTTAGCCGCTTAATCCAACAAGAATATAATGTTTTTAAAAAGTCAGTGGTGCACATTTTTTTGTCAATATTAATTGTAAGACTGCCCCTCCGGGACGTCACTGGAACTTATAATTATCATCTAGTTATTGATAACTTAGTGTCTTATCTAAATAAACAACACTCAAATTTCAACAAAATCGACAAAAGGATCTTTGCGATATTAAAAAAAAACGATTTTTTTAAAAAACTATGACACCCTGTGTTTTGAAAACCAGACTTCTTAGGACACATGTTTCTATGAGCTGTTATAAGTGAACATGGTTCAGGAACGTTTAGAATTATCGTTAATCAACATATATATACTATATATATATATATATATATATATATATATATATATATATATATATATATATATATATATACAGTGTCCTCAAAAGAATGGGCCATACTGCAAGGACACCTTCTCTGGATTAAAATATACCGACATTCGTAAACTTACTGTAGTACCAAGTTGCTCCCTGAAGGACATACGAGCCTTTAAAGATTTATTTTATTTTTTATTTTTACGCCAATTGATTTATTTTTTGAGTTATTTAATTGAAATTTGGTTTTTATAGGTTTTTGCATTAGCTGAACATATCTGTGAAATTAGTTTTTGTGTAAAGTATAGAGGGTGCTTGCAGCAACCTATATGATACATTCTCGTTATTATTATTATATTATTTTTTTTGGTATGTGAAAAATTTGACGTAGTAACTTTAAAAATTTCATAATAATAGCTTTATAAAAGGTATAGTCGCCGCAAGTCGCTAAACTGCACCACTTCCGTATTTAAAATTAGTAGTACAAATTCTATTACTCTCGCAAACATTCAATATAGTGTATTCGACAGCAACATAAACAAACAAAAATGAGTGCCAATAACGTACACCAACAAATAAATTTATGAAGAAACATGTGATTCGCCATAATATGTAATATTTACAAGATGGTGCCCCTACATTAGACCCATCGTTGGATTGGACGAGGAAGTGAACATCCGTGGCCTCCCAGAAGTCCTGATTTAAATCCAATGGATTTTTATTTTTGGGGACACATAAAAACTCTTGTCTATTCCACCACAGTTAATACAAGAGCTGAACTGTGGCAACGAACTAACGAAGCTGGAAATAGTATTAAAACCAACACCCATCATCCATCCATCATTTCATAAAGTAAGGCGAAACTTCCTCAAAAGATGCCAGAAATGTATTGAAGTGAACGGTCAACATTTTGAAAATGAACTTTAGTGTAATATTTTGATTTAATGGTTTTTGTTGTTTATTCTGGTTGAATTTTCTTGTTAGTCTGTTAGCCATTATATTCCGTTTTAAATTTGCTTACTTTTTTTTATTGTATGTACAGGGTGGCCAACTAAGAATGCGAGGTACTGTATTTGGGAAACTATACATCGTAGAGGCTTGCGAAAAAAAAATTATTACTAAAACGGCCAATACAAAAACCTGGAAAATATTTTCATGTTTCTGAAATGGCCGGTAGGGGGCGTAACTGCAATCTTGAATCTAAAAAAGTGATGTTTCTGTGATTTCCGCTATATTAACCTAATAAAAAAATAACTGACCTTTAAAGTCGAGGATAATCTGAACTTTTTTTGTTTGGCACTTTTTGACGTATCTATAAAAATAAAGTGGTGGGGGGTATTCAAAGATTTCCTTAAATAACCCCACGTATCTTCGAAACGGTTAATCCGATTTTAACAAACTTGGGCGCGTTGAAAAGAGCTTTTCTTGGGATACAAATGTTAAAATAATTGAAGTTTTGTTAGTTTCACATGTCGTCGCTGGAGGGCTTTGTTCGACATTCCGACAGAAACAGTTAATTTTCGCAAAAAAGTTAAATGCATTGGTATGACTTTTGTTCATGAACAAGTAGCTAAATGATGCCTAAACAGGCTCGCGAAAACCGCATCTCGATATGTTGTTCCTAACCTAAAATATCGGCAAAAAAGCTTTGTACGAAAATCCCTTAAATTTTTTTTTAACTATATTTTTCTGGAATTGTTTCTATTATGTAAGTTTGGCCCTAAAAAAAGACCGATTTAAAGGAGGAAGGTTTTAATGCCCCCGTAAATGCTCGAAATGCTGACCATCACACCCTATGCATTGCTGAGGCCTCTTATGGGTAGACAAAACTGCAGCTTCAATTTCGGCTCTGAATAGGTTACCAAGAAATTGCGATTTTAAATGTTTGTAAATTTATACAACAGAATAAAATCACCCTCTTTGAAATTACTACGGGCAAGTAAGCAATGCTAAAAGTTATACGAAAGGCCTATTTTTTGTTTGTTTAAATGCATATTTACTACGGATATATACGAAAAATACAATAGAAGCAGGCAATGGAAACAGATACCTAAACAAAACATACATAATCCTCAAATTGTCAATAGTTGTCAATACTTTCGCGTTACTTTGAGCAATTTTTGTACTTTCAAAATGCGTTTTACGAATAATGAAGCTGTTGATATGCTTGCGGTTTATTTTGAATGTCTTCAGAATGCCGCAGTAGTTAAAAGGGTTTACGCGGCACGATATCCAAATCGGCGTCCTTGCGATGTAACAGTTTTTCCCCGATTAGTGGCTAGCTTACGAGCCAATGGTAGTTTTCGGCCTACGTTTCAACGGCAAAGAATTGGAAGAACACAAGAAAATATTAACCGTGTACTGGGCTATATTGAAGGAAATCCTCATGTTAGCACAAGAGCATTATCCACTGAGTTGGGCATATCACGGACAACGGTTCAAAATATTTTGAAGGACCATAGGTAAGTTCTAATGGCCATCAAAATATATAGGTATTCGTTTAAACTTTTTAATTACTTTAAGAATGCACCCATATCATGTCGTTTTGCATCAGGCCTTGAAAGAGGAAGATTTTGATCGAAGGTTAGACTATTGCCATTGGATGTTAGGCATGATACGCGAAAATAGAGAATTTTATTTCAAATTCTTTGGACCGATGAAGCCACCTTCAGTAGTGACGGAGAGTCAATCTGCACAATATGCATTATTGGTCTGCAGAAAATCCCCATTGGTTGCGTGAAGTTCAGCGCCAAGGACGTTGGAGTTTAAATGTATGGTGTGGCATACTGGGAGGCAGAATTATTGGGCCATATTTTTTCGAGCAACCCCTAAATGGCAATGTATTTCTTGACGTCTGGCCAATCAATTACCGTTGTTGTTGGAAGATGTGCCTCTGGAAACAAGGCAAAAGTTGTTTTTGCAGTTGGATGGTTGCCCAGCACATTTTGCTATTAATGTGCGAGAGCATATTAATGCAGTATTTCAACAGCGGTGGATTGGAAGGAAGTCTGTTTCCATGGCCTCCGCGATCGCCAGACCTAACTTGCCTCGATTTTTATTTATGGGGGGCTTAAAGGACATCGTGTTTCGGACTCAACCTACTACTAGGGAAGATATGAAAAACCGGATTCGTAACGCAATACGTAACATACCGAGAGCCGAAATTGAAGCTGCAGTTTTGTCTAGTCATGAGAGGCTTCAGCAATGCATAGAGCGTGATGGTCAGCATTTCGAGCATTTACGGGGCATTAAAAACCTTCCTCCTTTAAATCGGTCCTTTTTAGGGCCACAACCTACATAATAGAAAAAATTCCAGAAAAATATAGTTAAAAAATAAAAATTTAAGGGATTTTCGTATAAAGTTTTCTTTGGCCGATATTTTAGGTTAGGAACAAGATATCGAGATGCGGTTTTCACGAGCTTGTTTAGGCATCATTTAGCTACTTCTTCATGAAAAAAAGTCATACCAATGCATTTAATTTTTTTTGCGAAAATTAACCCATTCTTTCGGAATGTCGAACAAAGCCCTCTAGCGACGACATGTGAAACTAACAAAACTTCAAATATTATAACATTTGTAGCCGAAGAATAGTTCATTGCAACGCGCCCAAGTTTGTTAAAATCGGCTTAGCCGTTTCGAAGATACGGGGGTTATTTAAGGAAACCTTTGAATACCCCCCCACCACTTTATTTTTATAGATACGTCAAAAAGTGCCAAACAAAAAAAGTTCAGATTATCCTCGACTTTAAAGATGGGTTAATATAGCAAAATTCATAGAAACATCACTTTTTTAGATTCAAGATTGCAGTTACGCCCCCTAGCGGCCATTTCAAAAACTTGAAAATATTTTCCAGGTTTTTGTATTGGCCGGTTTAGTAACAACTTTTTTTTGCGCAAGACTCTACGATGGATAGTTTCCTAGATACGCATTCTAAGTTGGCCACCCTGTACATTTTTGTACATAATTTTTTGGAGGAGCTAGAAGTTAATTCATATGAAAACAAACATTTCTGATAGAAATTCTGTAGTACTAACTTTAAATAGATTTTTCTTGGAAATGGTGCAGTTTAGCGACTTGCGACAAGTACACCTTTTATAAAGCTATTATGAAATTTTTAAAAAGTTACTCATTATATCAAATTTTTCACATACCAAACAAATATGACAATGAGAATGTAACATGCAGGTTGCTGCAAGTGCCCTCTATACTTTACACAAAAACTGACAGACATGTTTAGCTAATGCAAAAACCTATAACAACCAAATTTCAATTAAATAACTCAAAAAATAAATGATATAAAAAAAAATGGGATACAAAATAAATCTTTAAAGGCTCGTATGTCATTCATGGAGCAACTTAGTACTAAGGTAAGTTGACCTAAATCGGTATATTTTAATCCAGAGAAGGTGCCCCTGCAGTATGGCTCATTCTTTTCAGGACACCCTGTAAACAGGGTTTCCCAAAATTGCTGGGATATAGAGCAACCACGTGTAGTAGAGGTCAAAATAAGTTGATTGGACCCAAATTGTTTATATACCAAAATGTACCGTTTGCCCGTGAGAAGAGTTCAAAGCTTACATAAAAAACCCATTTCTGTACGCTGTTTAGAAATGAGTGAAACAACTTGAATGAAATTTAACAAAAGTGCATTTTAGTGGATTACTCTCCTTTCGGTAATCAAAGAAACCCAAAAGAAATTGTAGAAGGGTTAAAACCACCCTCATCCCCGAAAAATTTTGTCGGAACCTTCTTAGGGGTGGTAATACGGTTCTCAATTTTTTTTAGCGAAAATTAATTATCTTTATTTCGTTACTCTTGTAAAAACTTCGTATTCCGCATAGTTTTGAAGTAAAAAAATGTTTTCTTAAATACTGCTAACAGATACTCTTAGTACAAGTTTAATAAAATTGTAATACAAAATTTAGTTGGTAGTAGATACAAAAACAAAACAAGTCGTGATTTTGACAGGAAACAAAGTCATAATCATTCCAGTTTGTTGCTGACTGTAAACGTTCCAATAATTTCTTCAATTTTGTTATCATCGCGAGTACTTTCATAAATTAATTTTGCTTTAGACAGTAATTGTTATATTGTTTATTTTCCATAGGTATCTTTCATAATTGTAAATGAATTCATTAGTTAATTTTATAAAAGTATGATTAACACATGAAAAGTTCAAATCGATTTATTTCGAAAACGATTCGAACGCTTCAGACAAGAGTATCATTCTTTTATGAAAAAATCGAAATTTTTTAAATTTTATGTTAAAATTGCGAAATTTTGATAGACAAAAAACTTGTGAATAACGATGTCCAATGCCCCACCCAAACGAGCCGCTTATGAGTACAACTAAAAAATCATATTCATTCCATACGATTGGGCACAATCCACCAAATAAATGTACAGAACATTTCAAGGTAAACCAATTGAAGATATTTGAATTAAACCGATGTTAGGGCGCCATCTTCCAAGAGCTCCAGCTATCTTAGGAAGTATTTATGTATTAAGGTAATTTAAGTTAAATCGACATAAAATCAGCTCTAGGATCTGCAGTTTTCTTTTGTGAAAAGAGTTTGTGAACACCCTGTATACATGTATACACATACACACACCCGCACGCACGCACGCACGCACGCACGCACACACGCAAACACGCACACACGCACTCACGCACAGCACACGACAGCACACACGCAACACACGACGCACACACGCACACGCACACGAACGACAACGACACAGTACAACGCACAAGCGCACACATCACACACGCACACACGCACAACGCACACAAAACACTGAACACACGCACACACGCACAACACACACACGCACAACACACACACGCACAACACACACACGCACAACACGTCACGACACAACACGCACACAACACACAACACGCACACACACGACACACACACACGCACACACAGCACACACACACCATACACACACACACACACACATATATAAATAATTATAAATTATATATATATATAATAACGATGTCCGCTCAAACCACATAGAGTTTACATTGAATGACCGTTTGCAATTCTGCCAAATTCAACCAACGGAAGCAATGCGTATGCACAGAAGACAGTATGCACATCGCACAGTACATTACAAGCACAAAAATGAATATTATAATTTATAACAATAATTAAATTAAATTTAATTATATTATATTAATTTTATTAATATAATAATATATTACTCGAATGTGGTTCAAACACCATAGAGATTTAAATTGGAATGAACTGTTGCACATTCTTGGCCACCAAGTTCAACCAATCATGTAAATTGCTATATGTGAATTCAATTCTAAATATAAAGGATTCACATCAAAATATATAATTACATGCTAAAGTGAATCTATAGTAAATTTTTTTATGACTAATAAAATTCAATATAAATTTTAATTAAATTTAATTTAATTAATTTTATAAAAAACTAAATAATTAATTTACCTCAAGTGTAGGATGTCGAATCCTGCCTGTACTTGCTAATACCTACCAACTCACAAGTTCAAGTAATCGATGTAAATTTTCTTTATGTATTAGAAGGACATCAATTCTAAATAAAAAGATTACAATCGATTTAAAGTACTTATATTAATGGAATGTTAATCCTACTCAGGTAAACTATTTATTTATGTATTTCAATAAAATTACAACTAAAATTTTAAACAACATTTACCACTTTGAACTATTCGTCATAACAAAAACTTAAATAATTTAATATTAGCAAGTTCTAGTTCAGAACTTGCTTATTGCACGGCTCACATCCATAAAAAGTAATTATGCACACCTTATATTTAATTACACCGTCACAACATAAAGACAAAATTTACATCGATTGCTTGAACTGGTGCGCAGACAGCACGACAACATCGATTACGAATCACATAGACACTTTTAGCATTAAAAAATAAAAAATTTTTAAAAATAATTAGTTTAAAACTCTAAATAAGTAATTTGCGTTATTTAAATATGCACCAACACACACACACACACACACACGCACATGCACACAGCGCAACACGCAACACATGACAGCATCATGCGCACATAACGCACAGACAACGCACACACGACAACACAAGACAAGCACACCACACAGCACACACACACACACTACAACACATACACATTAGTTAAACTACTACCAATAAGTAATTTCGAATCTATACAATATAAACACTATAATCACAACACACATACCCAGAACATGAGAACGTTATTCATGCACGAACACAAGACAGTATCACAGCACATCAGAGCACATACCATATGCAATCAAGACAATCGATGAAATTTTTTTAGTCAAAACCAAACACGTATCGTTTCTTACACAACTACATTATTTGCATACTGCACACTTTATGCAACAGATTTCACACACATCACACACACACACACATACATTTAATATAATATTATATAATAGTATATATATATATATAATATATATATATATATATATCAATATATATATATATATACCGAAATGTGGTCTCAAACCCATTAGAGATTTAACTATTGGAATGAACGTGTTTGCAGATTCTTGCCCACGAATTCAACCAACAGGAAAGCTAATGGTATCAATCAAAAGGTAAAGTGATTGCACATCCAAATGTACTAATTACAAGACTAAAAGATGAAATGTTTAGTTTAAAACTCTAAATAAGTAATTTGCGTTTTTTAAATATGCTATGCCTTGATTTCCAATCTCAGGCACCGTATCCCTTTTTTAGAAAGGGATTTTCAAAAGTAAAAAAAAAGAGAAAGATGTTAATAAAGCGACTATTCCAAAAAGGTAGCTAAATCTATTAGTCTAAAAACATATTCATTAGAAATTATTTTTAATCAAAAAACAAACCTTATTTATACTTAAACAAGTGATTAAACAATTTATTTTTTTAGCTTAATTTGGAACTTTATTTTGGCAAATGATTTTTGCAACTTATTAATATGTCAATAAAATAATAAAATTATTATAATAATATCGTTTATTAAACACAAAATTTAAATATAATTAAACTTAAAGATTAATTATAGTTTTTGGCAAAAACTTTGCATGTGTACATATTTTTAAAAAAATATTTTGTTCACATTTCTGATTAGACAGAAATATTTCCAGATCTTTCAAATTTCTGCACATAATGATGAATGGTATATGCATGTTATCAAAATTAATGGCAAACAAACGCTTGTTAAACTAACAACACTGTAAAAGGCTTTTATCACGAAAATTCATTCTTCATTGCAGTAGTTATTTATTTTAAAGAAAATAAATAACGACAATATTAGTCAAAGCTAAATACTTTTTAAAATTATTTGACACATTTGAAACAAATTCGAAATCTAGGCATGTCATATTTAAAAAAAAACGCCATTTCCTTATTTAATGTTTTAAACTAAATATTTCACCTTGTAGTTTTGTAATTTGTACCTTTGGATTGTCAATGACTTTACCTTTTGATTGATACCATTAGTTTCTCTGTTGGTTGAATTGGCGAGCAGGAATTTACAAAAACGTTCATTTCAATGTTAAATCCCTATGTTCGGGTTTGAGAGCAGACACACACACACGCACGCACGCACACACGCTCGCACGCACGCACGCACTTACTCACTCACTCACGCACGCACGCACACACGCGCGCACGCGCATACGCACCCACGCACGCACATACGCACGCATGCATGCACGCGCACGAGCGCACGAACGCACGCACGCACGCACGCACACACGCACACACTCATACGCACACACGCACACACGCACAGACGCACGCACAACGCACACACGCACACAGTACACACGCACACGCACACAGCACACGCACACACACACACACACACACACACACACACACACACACAAACGTGCACGCACGCACGCAATATACTCTAACGCACGCATGCACCGCAAGCACGGAATGCAACTCACATACGCACGCACGCACGCAGCACGCACGCCACACGCACGCGACACGCGCACGCACGCACACGCACACACGTATATATATATATATATATATATATATATATATATACCGAATGTCGGTCTCAAACCCATAGAGATCTAACATTGTGGAATGAACGTTTTTGCAGATTCTTGCCCACCCATTCAACCAACAGGAAAGCTAATGGTATCAATCAAAAGGTAAAGTGATTGCACATCCAAATGTACTAATTACAAGACTAAAAGATGAAATGTTTAGTTTAAAACTCTAAATAAGTAATTGGCGTTTTTTAAATATGATATGCCTTGATTTCCAATTTCAGGCACCGTATCCCTTTTTTTGAAAGGGATTTTCAAAAAAAAAGAGAAAATGTTAATAAAGCGACTATTCCAAAAAGGTAGCTAAATCTATTAGTCTAAAAACATATTCATTAGAAATCATTTTTAATCAAAAAACAAACCTTATTTATACTTAAACGGGTCATTAAACAATTTATTTTTTTAGCTTAATTTGGAACTTTATTTTGGCAAATGATTTTTGCACGTCAATAAAATAATAAAATTATTCTAATACACACACACTCACACACACACACACCACACGCACGCACGCACGCAACGCACGCACGCACGCACGCACGCACGCACGCACAGCACACACACACGTGCACGCACGCACGCACGCACGCACACAACGCAAAAACACACACAACACACACACACACACACACACACACACACACACACACACACACACACACACATACACACAAAACACACCTGCACGAACGCACGCACGCACGCACGCACGCACACACGCAACCAACCAACCGGCGTGCTCTACTAACAAAACGATAGCCCGGATTTTTCACTGTCTTCTAGAAGCAGGAAGTTTTCTTACACATCGAAATGATCGAGAGTCTCCACGACATGCGTTTGCAGAAGACGTGCTGCGAGAAGTTGAAGTCGATATCCGAACGACCATTAGACGAATAAACACAGCCCCTGGTAGACGCAGGACCACGTTTTCGAAAATTTTTCGCGAAAATCGAATGCATCCCTAACACCTTCAACCCGTTCAGTACCTTCTTCCCGGCGAATTGGCTCCAAGAGCTCGGTTTTGTGAAAGGATGATCACACATGATGACAACATTCCTATTACACTCTTTTGTGATGAGGCAACTTTTTCTCGGGATGGAGTGAATAATAATCACAATGAGCACGTTTGGTCAGATGAAAATCCCCATGAAATTACTATTACCGGTTTCACGGTAAATGGTTGGGCCGGGATTATCGGGTCATTGGACCCCACATTTTTAATGGGTACTTAAATTCCGAAATGTACAAACAATTCTTGGAAGAAGCATTGCTTAAAGATGTTCCCATAATTGGACGTCAAAACATGTGGTTTTGTTTTATGATAATTTTAAGACTTAAGCAACTGTTAAGAGTATTCTTTTTACTTACTTTTACATTTTTCTTCAACCGCCCATATCTCCTTAGGGGTTAGGAATTGGGAAAAATTGCACTTAATCATTTTTGCTTAAAATTGTTCAATGATATACGTATACGAATTCTTCGTAGTTACTCCGCGGACACCCTGCAGGTTCAATTTTGTTGCAGAAACTGCTAAATAGGTTAGCGTTCACGTAATAAATAGCTTCCACATGTTTAGCAGAGACAATATTTAGAAATGCCCCACATATATCTGCTTGTACCCGTACGATTAAGAAAATATATGTCTTGCATTTACTTATTAGAGTTTACATCTTTTGGATTTGCCTATGGTCTATGTTATAATGAGAAATTAATTTGATACTGGATACATTTAGTTTTTAATGATGTCTACCTACCCTAAAAATACGTAAGTGAATTGGTTTAAAAATCATTTCTTTTAAAGTCCACTTAATTTATGATTATTCATGTAACTTCTTAAACGAATAACGCGTAATGGTTGTTATCAGAAATGTTATGCGACTATGAGATTTGCAAACTTTACACGCTAAGTATAACTAATTGTAAGCCTTGAAAATCGATACTAATATCACGACGTGGTTAACCATATTTGATTACATTCAATTGCAATTTGTACTTTATTGTAGTCATTATTAACCTTTGTAAAAATGAAAATGCTCACGCTATCTGTTTACCCGCTGACAGAAATCACGAATAGGAAATAGATGAATGAAAATAGATTGGCGTTGCTCTTATTTTAGCAAGACAACTGAATACAATATTAAACCTTGACTTTTTCGTGCTTTCAGTATTTTTAGATTTTGCTTTTATCATTATTATATAGGTTTAAACATCTGACTATAAATGTAACGTGTTATGTAAGGTAATTACATTATCCATAAATACTTTAGTTATATGCTTATGCTATAATTACATGCAGTAGATATATTGTGTACTACCGTCTACTATTATAACGTAGTAAGAGGGTGGGATAAGAAGGAATTTGCGTGACTTTATGTTGTTAGTTTGGTGCACCCTACGGACATCCATAATTCTAAAATCTGATCTGAATAGAGAATAATACTTAAGCTTTACTTTGATTTATAGTACAAAGCTTATCATTCAACTATCTTAATGTCAAGAAGAGGAATTGTATTTTTTGTTTTTTTATTGCTATATCTATTTTTATTTTTAGATACTAATATAGTACTTACTGGTTTAACGTTGTGTTGGAAGAGCACATATTTAAGGTCCTTAGAACATTGATAGCCTTTAACGTTTAACTGCCTCTGAAAAATGAAGAATTTCATTTTTTATATAATTAAATAAATGAAACTTACCAAAGTATGGTTAGTAACAAGAAGAGTAACCGTAAAATTTTTCGTATCAAGCACAGCCAGACCTCCATCGTCACCTTGAAAAACAAAATAATTTTCGGAAATCCATGAATGCGGTAACCTATGCGGATTCAGTTGCCCCTTTAATAAAAAATATAAAAAATTAAAATGATATCTTACACAACCAAAATTGAATGTTGTCAATGTGCTTTTTTTACGTATATAGGTTATTTAGAGGAAAAATCATATGAATTAGAATAAGTACCAAAACTCAGGATGGCAAACATCCTATTTAAATGTTGGCATTAAAACCGATTCTCCAGTTGAAAACGTTAATAGATTAAATAATTATCTGAAATGTAGATTCAGTTCATCGCTAATGTCTGTGATTCACCGCAATCCAGCCGTTCGTTAACGCGTCTAAATCAATTTTCCACATTATTATAGGTGATGTAATTCTATTTTGCACAAAATTAAAATATTGAACTAAATTCAACAGAAACTTAGGAATAAATAACAACATTAAAACTGCACTAATTCCTTTGGTTAGTCTTAATTTCTTATACTTTATAAAGTTATGCTGTCCCATCACTAAATTTGATCAAAACATGATATTTACGTACCGGGTGGCCAACCAAGAATGGCCGTCGGCCATATCTTAGGAATGGATTATAGCACAGGTTCGGGAAAAAAATTTTTATAAGAAAAGTGGCCTCGAGAAACGCCTGGAAATTATTTTCAGAATTGTAGGTCCACCGCTAGAGGGCGTATTTGACAGTTAAAATTTTAAAAAGCAAATTTTTTTCAAAATTTACTCAATTAAGGGGCATATTAAATATTATAGTAAGATTCCTCGACAAATTCTGCATATTTTTATTTGACAAGTTTTAGTCTATCTCTTCAAATAAGGGTGAGGAGAGTGGGAACCTTGTTACGAAAAAACGCCTTTAATTCAGGTTCTGCTTGACCGATTTTAATAAACTTGATGTTGTTTGAAAGAGCTTTTGTTAAACAACAGAAAATTTGTCCATTTGAAGCACTCTGATTAATAACATAAATGCTAGAGGGCGCTGTTTAATATTTTTTAATATTGTGTTTCTCTTTACAATTTTAAATGGAAGCATAAAAATTTAAGTAGGTCTTTAAAAAAGTAGACTAAATTAGTAATAAAACAGTGAAAACTGCAAGTCGATATTTTTTCCTATCCTGAGATATCGTAAGAAACAGGTAAATGGCGGAATTGTTCTTCCAACGTCTAGTAGGCTAGTTCGGGTTAACGGAAATTATTAAATTTAGCCTGGATGAAAAGATCTTACATTAGTCTGCAGTAATTTAAACTGTTATCATACTAATGTTATGGTTGCCGCTAGATTACCTAAATGTAATGCTGTCGCTACTAACAATGAGAACAAATTATAAAATAATAATGTGATAAATCTAATATTTTTTTAATTATATAAGAATGTTATATTTGTTTTCAAGCGATGTGTTAGTAAATCAAAAGCATAAAAAATCAATAAAAACCGATATTTGCCCAGCAACAACAAATACAGTTTAAATTATGAATTACGATTTACTGATGACAACAAAACTAGTAAAGATGGCCATGTAAGATATAAAATAAATTCCCTGTTGAAAACAAGCAAGCTATGATTTTCACGCATATGTCAAAAATTATTCATCGTGTTGCATTTAATAGACTTTCTTTATCTTTTCGTACCAAAATGATTCTTACAAATGAAGAAGCATTTGATATGTTGGCAGTTTATTTTAAATGTATGACAAATGCAACCGATGCTGCTAGAGTGTATGCACTGCAGTACCCAAACAGACGGCATCACAGCAGAAGAGTTTTTCTCCGACTCGCACACCGTGTGCGTACTACTGGAAATGTGAATCTTCCTGTGTACCGAAGACAACGCAGAGGCAGAACAGAGGAAAATGTTATTGATGTTTTAGATTATGTAAATGTTAACCCTCATTCAAGCACCAGAGCTATAGCTAGAGACTTGGGTACATGTCGAACCACGGTCCAAAATATTGTAAGAGAACACAGATGACTACTTATTTATTAATGCATGTTTCATTCGGTGTTATAATGATAAAAATGCTTTAATTTTTTTCGTTTGTCGTTATATGTTTCTCATTCTTATCATACCGAAAATGTCATTACATCAAAGTTAACTTGTGACAACATGACTAATGTATATGACGCCATTTTATGTCCAGTTTCAATAAAACACCAAATTATTTAATGAAATTATCTTATGCTATGTGAATAGATTTTAACTAACAACATGATACTTAAGTGAGGCAAAGTAAAGTAAAAAGGTACCAATAATAAAAAATAATGAGAGGCCGTGCGAAAAAAATTCCTAATAACATTACGAGAGTTAATGCATTTAAACTCCTTTTTCGTTTACTAACAACGAAGGACTTCAATGTGTCTTATTGATCTGATTACTTCATAATATATACTATTTTAGATTGCACCCATATCACATGGTCCTACACCATAGTTTGAATGCTCAAAATTTCGGTACCAGGTTGGATTTTTGCAACTGGCTCTCAAATATGATACACGACGATCCTGAAATACTTTCACGAATTATGTGGACAGATGAGGCTACTTTTCATAGTGATGGTAGTGTAAATCGACATAATATGCACTACTAGTCTGAAACGAATCCCCACTGGATGAAGGAGGTCCAACATCAGGGTCGTTGGTCTGTAAATGTGTGGTTCGGGATTCTAGGTGGAGAAATAATTGGACCTTTTTTTTAATGAGTGTTATTGGAGAAAGATATTTAGATTTTTTTAAGCAACGAATTGCCACTTCTTTTAGAAGACGTACCCTTGGCCATTCGTCGTGACATGTTCTTGCAACATGATGGGTGCCCGGCACATTATTCTAGAGATGTTCGGAATTTCTTAGATCAATCATACCCTGAAAGGTGGATAGGACGTGGAAGTTTATTTATTTAACCACCAAGGTCTCCAGACCTAACTTGTTTAGATTTTTATTTGTGAGGGCGAATAAAAGATCTCGTTTATGCCGATAGACCTACAACAAGAGCTGACATGATTGAAAGGATACGACAGACAATACGAAGTATTTCAAGGGCAGAAATTGAAACTGCTGTTCTCTCCACCCCTCAGCGATTTATTTCATGCATTGAAAATGATGGAGGACATTTCGAACATCTAGGGCGACACTAATTACGTAGTTATTTATTTAAGTTTTAATTGTTAGATTTGTCACATTATTATTTTATAATTTGTTCTCATTGTTAGTAGCAACAGCATTACATTTAGGTAGTCTAGCGGCAACCATAACATTAGTATGATAACAGGCTAAATTTAATAAATGGTAAAATCTCTTTCAAACAACATCAAGTTTATTAAAATCGGTCAAGCAGAATCTGAGTTAAAGGCGTTTTTTCGTAACAAGGTTCCCACTCTCCCCCACTTCTTATTTGAAGAGATAGGCTAAAACTTGTCAAATAAAAAATATGCAGAATTTCTCGAGGAATCTGATTATAATATTTAATATGCCCCTTAATTGAGTAAATTTTGAAAACTTTTGCTTTTAAAATTTTAACTGTTAAATACGCCCTCTAGCGGTGGACCTATAATTCTGAAAATAATTTCCAGGCGTTTCTCGAGGCCACTTTCGTTATAAAAATTTTTTTCCCGAACCTGTGCTATAATCCATTCCTGAGATGGCCGACGGCCGTTCTTAGTTGGCCACCCGGCACACATACGTACAGGTATAAATTTTATTTATTAACAATTCGCACTTGAAATATTTTAATCAGATATCTTTATTAAGTACATGATGACGGTGAATCATGTTCATTTTAATTTCAGAGAACATGGAATATTTCGCGTACATTTAATTTTACCAAATGTTACGTTCTATTCGATATCTTTGCACAGTTCTTTTTGTGCATTATCCTATAGTAAATCATTATTATTATATTCTTCTCCAACGCCTTATAAATCAATAAGTACCTAAGTAGAACCGAGGCACTTGTCGCCGCCATTTTGTTTTTTGTGACGTCACCCTTGGGACACAATTTTTTTTTATGCCCACGTGGGATCGTATTTTTTTCACCTGAGAGTAAAAAGATTTTATTTAATCTGTTATTAATACTTATTAGGGCCTGTTTTTATCAAAGGAAATTGCATAATTGTCATTAAAATTATTATTATTACATTTCTTTTAATCCCATCTATAGATTGTGACCTAATTTATTTATACATTGTGGGTTGTATTCTAATAAGGGGTCCTAGTCTTGTAAGACGGGAATCTGTTCGCGGGCTTCGCTCCTGTCATAAGAATTGTATTGTAATAATGGGGAAGAATTAATAGATAATACATGTAAAGATGACAAGTGTTTTCATAACAAAAAATTTTATTTGACCTGTTATTAATATTTATTAGGGCTCGTTTTTATCAAAGGAGATTGCATGACTGTTATTAAAATTAGTCTTACATTCCTTTTAATCCTATCTACAGATTATGACCTTTTATGAAAAACTTATTTATACAGTGGGGGTTGTATTTCTAATAAGGGACCCTAGCCTTGCAAGACGGGAATCTTTTCGCGGGCTTCGCCCCTGTCACGAAAACTGTATTCTAATAATGGGGAAGAATTAATAGATAAGACATGTAAAGATAACAAGTGTTTTCATAATAAAAAGGTGTTATTTAATCTGTGTTTATTATTATTAATATTTATTAGGGTAGTTTGGATTTTTATCAAGGATATAAAAACCTAGTCCTTAAATGTTATATTCTATACAATCTCTAAGACTGCGTTTAAGTGCTAGCTAGCTCAATTTTTTTCAATATCTGAATGACGACCTCGAAATTGTAACCTTAAACATTATTCATATAAATGGGTAATTAAGTTACATAATTAGTTTGCTTAACAAATAATGCTTTAAACGATTTTTCACCTTGAGAACGTTAAATTATAGCAGAAATAAATAAAACGCATTAATACGATAAATGGTTGCACATATGCATTATAGGCTGTTTTACGCTTCATTGTGTACTCCCTTTAGTAGTGCATCAACTATCAATTAAAAGTAAATATTAAAGGCCGACTGCTAAATTGTATGCTTAAGGTTTAAGTGGAAAATAAATTGCATTAAATGGTTACACGTATGCATTATAGGATGTTCTACGTTTCACAGCGTGCTCCTTTGAATAGTGTTATTAATTAAAAGTAAATATTGAAGGTTGACAGTTAAAATGTGTCTAAGGTCTAAGCAGAAAATAAATGCATTAAGTGGTTACAGACTGTTTGAGTTTCGTTGTGTGTTTTAGTTTAGGGATGGCCTTTTCAAATCAATTGCATTAGTCTTAGTACCCAGATTAAATTACGTAAAATGGATTACTGTTATGGAATATCATACTTTCTTTAAGAACAGTAAAATATATTTATAGCCATAAAGCTTATAATACAGATTAACTGCTCTTTATTTATATAGATCAGGGTTACAAAGAGGTGCTACACCCTCATATCTAGGTAATTTTCGGCAGTCAAGACTTTTGGGATGGGTGGACTTCCCTTTATGTTCAAAATTAAGGGCAGCGTAATTTAACCTACCTCGACCTTCATAGAGGACATCACTACCCGCATCAACGTCACCGTGTTCATCTTGATTGGTTATATAGCGTATTAACAAGTAAAACAGTTAATACCCAGATACTGTTTCATAATAATAATACTCATTCGATTGTAATTATGCTTTAAAAAATACATGCAGCAGATAATATACAATCTTTATTTGCTTTATTATTATTACACAGATATGGGATTATTCTTAAAATTAGCTAATTTCCCCACACCATCTTGAAATACTACATAGGTCTTCAATTCTTCTTCACCCCTGAAGCTGTACCGCATACATCTTTCTTGAGATTACCAATTCCTGATTAGTAGAATGTTTTCTAATACACAAGACAGCATCTTCAATATAGCGGTGTATACGTCGAAAAAATGTCTTGTGTCTTCTTCTTCTTCTTTACGCTAGATTTTGCCACTATACAGCACAAAAGCTCTATCTTAGCTGAATTACCTCTCTCAAAAAGGAGATATAATCAAATTAAGTATACCAGCCTCTTATTAGAACACTATCCTTTAATCCTCGAATTTTTACCGATAAGGGTCTACCATACCCTGCTATCACATACGACGGCTTTACATACAGGTTATGTCTCGGCTGAACTGTCCAAAAAGGATTTTAGATTTATAAAATGTACCCCCAGGAGAGATGTTAGAGTGTTGCTACAGAAACAAGTGTACACCACGCATAAATCTATAGCGAGAAATTTACTTGAGGCATGTACATTGGGAGTAACATTTTTTCGAGTTATGGTGGACTGATTTTTGCGATATGCGATCTTCAAGTAATCACAGTAATAGATACAGCTACATACTAGCGGTTATCGGGATGTTTAGCAAGAGGATTTGAATATGAATTCTTAAAACGAAGACAGTCGCATCTGAAAGCATTTACCGTTGTTTTTAAGAAAAACGATAAACTTACTCATACATGTAAAATTTTGCGACGCGAGGCTTTTGGTGAAGACTGTTTCGGAGACCGTCACTCCAACCCTCCCCGAACATAACCGAGATTGTAAGACAGGTGTAGGGCATCTCAACTTGTTCTTGTATTGTAATAAGGGGCCTAATGCTAACTTATGAGGCAGGTGTAGGGCTGCCCAACTTGCTCTCGGGGCTCTGCCCCTTGTCGAGGCTCCATTGTCGGACACGTATAGGGCTTCGTAACTTGCTTTGGAAGCTTCGCACCCTTGGTGGGAAATTCCTAAGATGGAACTTAACTATTTGTTAAAATATGTTATCGTCGACTAGTATCAGAATTCTAACAATCTATCACTTTACGCAGAGTGTGCTGTAATGTTGTGCCATAAAGTCGTCCTGGTAACGAAGTAGGAACGGGAACTTTAGTTATTTAGTATTAATAGTACAATTAGAATTTGTCACGGGGCCGTGATTTTATCGATTATGAGCCGTCAATGTCGAAATTAAAAATTATTTTTAAGCGCCGTATATCTGAAATGTAGTATAGTTTCATGCATTGAATTTGTTGACTCATAAATGTTTAAAAAGTTTTGGATTGTAACGTTTTTATTTTGTTTTTTACGTATTTGAAAGTAGTTGAAATTTTTAGATAGCAATCGCGTTTAGAATCCGTTTTTTTTTATGAAAAACGAAATATAAGTTTTGGTTTATTAAATTGAGATGAGAGTTTAAAATGAGAATGTAATTTATATATTATTACTGAAATCCTTTTACAGATTTGAAAATTAATTACGTTTCTTTGTAATTTTATTATCGTTAAGTATTGTCGTTAAAAGTTGCATCACTGGAAAATTACAGCACGCCTTAAAATTATTGCATTGTATTTAAATGTAGAGTAGAAAAGCATAAATTGGATTTTGTTCAGACGTTTTAGGCGGCTATTTGTCGGAGAATTTTGGTTTTAAACAAAGAATTTAGGTTTATATACGAGGTATTAACGGTGAGAGTCGCTGGCTATCTACAAGATATCAGTTAAATAGATAAGGACTGGCGGTTACGAAGGGTATTTTTTGATGATGCTAGTTTTCCGACGGTTTTCGAGTTTGATTCGGGTGGCGTGTATTCAAAACGTTACGTAATTATTTTTTATGATTGGCTATTGAAGATTTAAGTAAGGTGGAAAGGGTTAGAAGGGAAGATGGCGAGATCTGAAATTATTCACGAGAGAGAACTGTTTCAGACGTACAAGGGTGTAGGGGTCATCGCTTAACAACGTTAACCCCTTTCCGTGTTGAAGGATATTCCGTTACTAGCGGCTTCAGCCCCGAAACAACCATTGCTGGGATCATACAAGTTGTTCAACCATCACGAGATAGATTAATCGTTAAGTGCAGTTTGTCCCAATGGACATTGTCGAAATTCAAGAAGGAGTGAGTGTTTAACCTAGAGCTTCCACTGTTCTCTGGAGAAGTTATCGCTTTTATGCGGAAAAATCAAATGTTTGTTCCTGTTGCAAGATCTTAGTTTACAGTTCGCCGTAAGCAAATAACTTGCGTGTTCTCTGAAGCTGTACACAATTAAAGTTAAGTTAAGTTAACAAACAACGTGTAAATGCTCAAGCTTTTGTTGGACCAGTAATAAGTGCTATTCATTGCTGGAAAATTATTCGAGTGAAGTTAATTATTAGTGTTTCGTACAACTAATTGAAGTAGAACTCAACCGCAAATTGCTACTTCGAATCATCGCACTGCTTTACGTTACGAGAGAGTCGAACGTAGTTACATCAATCATATTGCCGAGGTCACCCTCTAGGTGGCTGTACAACAAAAGGGGGCTGTTCCAAGATAAGGTGCATTTGTTTATTATTGCTGTAGATGACGAGTGTTAATAAATTGTTGTGTGTTTTTTATTATTGTTCATTGTATGTACAAACGGTTGAGAACGCTGTTCCTTTGAGATTGACTTTTTTTAATTTTTTTAATCCTTTAAATTATAATACAAGCGTATCCATCCATATTATATCCAAATTTATTCGAGCGTTTTTTTATTTTGTTGTGCTGACGAATTTATAACGAAATTGTGTGTGACGTAGGCGTTATGAGAACGCGATTTATTTGTTAAAACCATTTGTTGTTTTGGCATATGAATCCGATTTATAATAAATTTTAATAGAAGGCAATACCGACGTTAGCTAGTATCTCCGCATACTAGGTAAACTAGACGATTTAACGTGGAAGAAAAATTAATGTAATAATTTGTGGTGATATCTCCATGGTTTCGTTTATCTTTATTTGCTTATTTATTAATAATACACATCTCTCAGATTAATGTAATTTTTTGTTGTGAGTGTGAACCAATTTGTTGTGCAGTCACTATTTTTGGCGGTGAATCTAAGTAGAAAGGTAATTACGTTCGAAAGATTTATTTGCTGATTATTGAACTATAACGTAACTTTTTAAAGGTTGATGAGTTAAAACCTTATTTGTATGAATTTGAACGCATTTTATAGCGGATTGATTAATAAGTGGTTGTAAACAGAATTAAAGTGAGTTTTTTTTTATGGAAGTGAAATTTCATTGAGGGTCAGATTTATTGAGTAACGTAACGTAAGAATAGAATTATAGTTTTTTTTGATCAAGTTAGTGATTGATTTTTGCGGCACGGAATTATTTTAGTTAAGCGTGCAAATATATTTGGAGCCTTCCAGGTAAGCGAAGATCTGCTGGTCGCAGGACCACCTGCAGGTAAGCGAGTTATTTGAGTATTTTGAGCGAGCTGTGAAGTGACATAATTAGGAATTTCAACCCCCATTGCGATATTTCAAATACTCTGGTGCCCTTTTCCGATTTTTATGACAATTTCAACCCCTAATTTGACTTATTTATGGTACGCTATCGTATTGAGCGAAAAATGTAGTACACCGAATCCACCCTAGTCGCTGACTAGCCGACCAAAATCCAATTTTACCTGTTATCCCGTTTTACTGCCACTTTATACAATAACAGATTTCCGGATATCGAATACCATAGTAACAACTTTGAATCATTAAAAGATTGCTTTTTAATAATTTTTGATGAAGGAAAATAGGAAATAGTCGATGATAAAATAGCGTATGAAACTCGTTTATAATGCGCGATTATGGCATTCGTAATATTACCACATTCGCTTCGCTCAGGCGGCAAAAATCACTCATGCCATAATCGCATGCATTATAAACTAGTTTCATAATCGGCTATCCAATGTCTGAATAACGATTAGTTTAACAAGAAATAACTTCTTTTTTATAAAGTATTTTAATTCGAATACAAAATTAATTAAAAATTAAGTAAGATTGAAAATGCTTAACACGTTCACTGCGCATGACGCCTAAAGGCGTACTCACGAGTTTTAGCCATTGGCGCATGACGCCTTTAGGCGTACTCTGTATATGGCCATTCAACGATTTAGTATTATCCGAGCGTTCGGTGTATGTGGATATATTTACGTGAGCGTATAGTTAAAGTGTTAATTCTTAGAAACAAATTTTTCGTTTGTTTTCAATATGGCGGAAAGTGAGGCAGGGCCGTCAGCGCCAAAAAAAAGTAGAAACTGTAGGGATCGACGTCAGTTGACACAAAAAGAATTGGAGCATTGTCTGTATGAGTCAGATGATGATCTAACTGATGTAAATGATCCAGATTTCAATGAAAATAGTTCCAGTAGCGATAGCAATTCTTATGAGGACGTTACTATTATGGATGATACACATGTAGTTGAAACAAATGAGACGCCAAATATAAATTGGACTTCGGAGAAATTTTTACTGGACATTCGCTTCACGAAACAACGTGAAATTCTGGAACATCCAAACAGTAAATTTTTGTGTAAATAATACATTTTTGTTTACTTATGGTTACCTTTAATATTACAGAGAATATCCCTAAATACTATATTGATATTCTCGTATCTGATGATTTTATCGAACTCTGGGCAACAGAAACAAATATTAATGCAGAGACATTTTCTGCAGGAAAATACAAAAGAAAAATCACGGATTACGTGTATGCGAGATGTTACCAAAGAAGAAATGTGTATATTCATAGGATTTGGTTCTCCATATGGGTACAGTAAAGCTCAATAGAATTGAAGATTATTGGAAAACCCACAGACCAATTTTTTCGTCGTACATGTTGCGTTATAAATTTACAATCATACTAAGATGTCTACATTTTGCAAGAAATCCAGCGGATTGTCAAATTCCACCAAATGATAGGCTATTCAAAAAAAGAAGTTTAATAAATTATTTTAACGATAAAATGAGTAGCATTTATTATCCGGGGAAGCAGTTGTCCATTGACGAATCGATGGTGTTATGGCGCGGTAGACTTCAGTTTAGGCAGTATATACAAAATAAACGCCATAGGTATGGTGTAAAGATGTATTTTCTGACAGAACCAGACGGCACGATGTTAAAACTTTCAATTTATACTGGTAGTTTAGACGATCAAGGTGGAAAAGGACACTCAAGTAAAATTGTTATGCATCTAATGAATGAGAAAACTAGACGTAGGGCATTCAATATATATAGACAATTTCTATAGCAGCTACGATCTTGCTTCTAAATTATTAGAAAAAAAGACGTATTGTACAGGTACCTTGCGACTAGATCGTAGAAATAATCCTTTGGACGTAAAAACTTCCAAACTACGTAAAGGTGAAACAATCGCGCGTTATTGTAACGGGGTTATGATAGGCAAGTGGCGAGATAAACGTGATGTTCACTTTATTTCCACAGTTTTCCAATAATATAGTGTGCTATGTAAATAAACCGAATCAACAAAAAGAGAAACCACATGCAGTATTGGAGTATAATAAGTATATGGCCGGTATTGATAAAAAGGACCAAATGATGACATACTACTCATGTGGCCGAAAAACACTACGGTGGTATAAGAAAATCGGTCTTCACATTCTTCAAATGTTGTTATTGAACGGATTTTTTTTTGTATAGAAGGTATGAAAATTCCCGAATGTCACTTTACTCTTTCAGGCTAGCAGTATTAGAAACACTACTTCCTGATAGAACTCTGCTACCAACACCCATAAACCAACACCATATGCCTGTGAAGAATGAAGCTAAGGGTTATAGGTAACATGCCCATCGGATATGTATATATTGTTACCACCAAAAAAAAATTAGAAAGGAATCAGTGTTTCACTGTGCTACATGTCCTAAAAAACCAGCTCTGTGTTCGGATCCTTGCTTCGAATTATATCATGCAAGTTTGTAAATTTCACTTATTTTATGTATTTTAATACTGACTAGTTTGCTGTAAACTGTTTCTAAATACTTGTTTTTTGTTTGACGATATTATTATTATTTCGCATGCAAAATTAGGTAGGACGCCTTTAGGCGTCATTAGCCAACAGTAATAAATTCTTCGCCGGGCACTAATGACGCCTTAAGGTGTTGTCGCCATTTTGTTTTTTTTTTAACGTTTTAAAATACACATTTATGCAAAAGAAACAATTTAAAATGGTTTTCATGTGTAGTTATTGAAAAACGATTTGTAGCCACCAGCATAGGCAACAGTTGTAGGGTGTGCAGTGAACGTGTTAAACTGTATTATCGATATTATAGAAGCCTTATTTAATGGATATAATATAGATCCCTCTCCTTTATTATTAAGTCATGAACCATTGGGTATAATTATGTCAGTGTGTGTTGGCGCTCAACATATTACAAATTTTTAATTTGTTTTGTGTATTAATTTTAATGGTTCAATTTCAATATTGCGCTGATATGATAAATTTTGACATTTTCATACTGGTCGTCTTTAGCCTACGTTCTGAATGCAATTCAAGCAGTGCTTGATTATTATTATTAATCTATTAAAAATATTGGGTTATTAAATGTCATGATTTTTTTTAAATTCTTGAAAATAATATGTAATATCGAAATCAGTCGAGCTATAATGCAAATAAATACTTTTCAATTTAAAAGAAATTATTTTGAGTTTATAAAATATAATCATAATTATACAAAGATAGTTTAGAAAACATTGGTTTAAACGTTGTCATAAAGCGTATTGTCGAACAAGTACCGAAATTGGCGAGACATTCATCAAAAGTTTCTACTGTATCCATTTCCTATAATTTTGATTTATTGCACATCGGACTTTTGTGCCATCACACTATGATTCTAAATGAGTGTGCCCACTAAGAACATATCTAAGCATTGCATGGAGCGTGTTAATTTACGTTAACACCTTATTCATTCTAAGTATACAGTCCTTAGCTTCCTGCTGTTTTCAATTTGACCCTACGTAAAGCAAAATTCATTCAAAATTTGAAAATTGAGGTTTCTCCTTTTCCTCTTGAGTTTGACCTTGTCTGATAATTTTTGACATTGGTCCAATAGAAATTTTAATTGGCGAAGATGTTCTAGTGAATATAAATGCCTTTGTAGTTATGAAATAAATATACAGGGTGAGTGTCTACTGTGTGGACGGAGGATTTTTCCTTAACTATTAGAGATATCAAAACCAATTTTGGTGTGGTAATACACGATCATTGGACCTACATTCTAAAAGTCTACAGGGTGATTGACAAAAATATGCCAACCCAAACCTATGTTTTTTTAATCGAACATCCTGTATAATTTTGCATTTTTGGATTCACTGTTACATTTAGAATAAAAGTATAGAAATTTGTATTTGTATCACCAACTGTTCTGCAGATATCGTCATTTTAGTATCAAAATAGAGTTAACTTTGGAACCACGATGCGAGCGTTGTCACACGATTTTGTAAACATGTTTATACCACCGATTATTTAATAATAGTCTACTAATAAACAAACTGGGAATTTTTTCGAAAACATGTAAAACTATACAGAATGATTAACTTACGCGAAATGAAATTTTTCTCAATGTTTTCAAACGCAACACCCTGTATATTTTTTCACATTTCGATTGCCCGTGAAAAGTAGATACTAATTGATAACAGGTTTCATAGCCATAAGACGGACCCTTCTTGACACATTAACGCTTTATTTGAAAATATTGACATGCAGAAGAACAAATAGAACAAAATCCAGAGCAAATACGAATGGCAAATAAATTATTTAACTGATAGGAAAACTTAATTAATAACTAAATAATAAAATAATTCGCTACACCTAAAAATAAGTTAAACAAGTAAACATAAACGAATAAAACCATAAGTTCAAATTAAATGCTGACCAGGCCTAGCTAAACGCTTTGCAATTCGGTCGGTAAACGAAAGATTCACTCGCAACAACATTACAGGCGAAATGGATTGAAACGCAGCTTTAATTCTATTATCATATGTTCGCTTATGATGGGAGGATGTTGGTAAACTTTTTCTTTAACGTAGCCCCAAAGGAAGAAATCAAGGGGCGTAATAACAGGTGATCTGGCTGGCCAGTTTTGCACACCACCTCGTCCCATCCACCTCATTGGATAATTTCTATCGAGATATTGCCTAACGTTGATTGCATAGTGTGGGGGCGCCATTCAATTGAAACCACATCGTAACGAATATTATCTACCTCGATATTTTCCAAAAGCTCTGGTAAATCATTTTCCAAAAACAGTAAATATCTTTCTCCAGTAAGACTCCCATCAAAGAAATTAAATTGATTATATTACCCTACACATTAACTGACCATCTATGCTGGTGATCAACAACTCTTAAGATGTGTGGGTTAGTATCTGAAAAGTGATGATAGTTATGTGTATTAATATTGCCATTATTGTGAAAAATTGCCTCATCCGTAAATAGAATGTTATTAACAAAATTGGGTTTTTCATTGGACTTCAGTAGTTACCCATTGGCAGAAAGATTCACGATTTTGAAAATCTATTTCACTTAAAGCTTGATGTTGCTCGATATAAGGTGCAACTTGTTTTTTTTATAAAGCTGCGAACTGCATTTCTGTCTAGGTCTAGGTGTGTACTTAGCTCTATGGTACTAATTTGCGGATTTTCTATAAGAGATCCCACAACTTGAAACTCAATTTCTTCATTTGGGCTTGCGTTTGCGCGCTTGCGATAACACACACTTCCAGAATTTATAAATCTCCAGCTACATTCATAAACGATTCTTTCCGCGGCTGTCTTCTCTCTGGTATCGTTCACAGTACAAACGGGTAATCAGAAAAGCATTTCCTTCGGCTTCGCCGTAAATAAAAATCATATCGACCATTTCTTCTTTGGAAAAATTCAATTTATACAAAAATTGACAAAATGACAATCCAAAAACCCACAAACTAATTAATGATTATACAAACGTCAAAATAATAAATGTAATCGTTCCTCTTTTTCTTATGAGCGCCTAGCCTACTTGATTTGTTTTGATCAATTCTATTGTCATAGTAAATTTGTATTTTAGAATATTTTTACGTAAAAGTGTCAATATCTAAAGAAGGGTCCGTCTTATGGCTATGAACCCTATTATCAATTAGCATCTACTTTTCACAGGGAAGCGAAAAAAAAGAAAATATACAGGGTGTTGCATTTGAAAAAATTCTGAAAAAAATTCCATTTCGCGTAAGTTAATTATTCTGTATAGTTTTACATGTTTTCGAAAAATTTCCCAGTTTGTTTGTTAGTAGAGTATTATTAAGATACATCAGAAAGTATGTACAAATTCAAAAATGCTCGGTGATATTGCAAAATAACTAAAAACGTTAGGATACATGCGTAATCGTTAAAATTATAAGCGATCATGTATAATATTGTAAACGTTCAGGTAATATGGGTAACGGCTATCAAAGAAATAGAAATTATACGTAATACAGAAACATTAATTGTTATTAAAGTTATCATCCTATGCCATTAATAAACCATAACTGAAGACTGAAGTTTTGAGATCGACGTCAATTTAATTCATAAAATTGGTTTCGTGTTTAGTTGATGTTTATCAATGAAATAACGACCGCGAGCAAAAGACAAAATACAACGTGCTTTGCGCTTTGGCTTTTTTTGTGTACTCAATTATGCATATATTACATGTAACTTCATTGGTTATTATGTAATTACGCTATCGCAAAATACACTTACAAATTAGTTATACTGTTGCAACAATTGCTCAGAAGCGAATTTTGCTACCAACTTTTATAAATCAGCGAGGGCGATAGGTCTAAAGAAAGAAAAAGGTGTGCGACTTATCCGTAAATATATCTAACTCCTCTATAGATCGCTAGCTTGGATTAAAAAGATATCAGCCAACTAAACTTAATCTAAATCTAAATTGGAATATTGAAAGTTGTTCAAAAGATTTATCACAGAATAAGGAACACATTTTTGCGTAATTACTAACTCCACATTAAATGACAACAAAAAATAAAGTCTAACAACCACAACTTATAAAAAGTAAGTAAAGTAAAAGGTAACGAAAAGATAAATGTAAATCATGAAGATAATAGGTGTTAAGAAATTACACACATATATCATCAGTTTATTTAAACTTATTTTTTTTGGGTTTTTAATGGTGTATTTTAAATTACACAATCTAAACGTTTCGATAACACTTACAGTTATCTTCGTCAGTAGTAATATCTGTTAAACTTGTTAAAGATGTTGTAAACAATTTTGTCAAAGTTGAAAAATTAAAACATAAACATTAGCCTGCTATCAACATAACAGTTTGAGAAACGTATAAAGCCAACTATAGAATTAAATTTTAGTACAGAATCACTAGGTCACTAAATATTAAATATTGTTAAACTGTCTAGATGACAAATCAGAACACTCTCTAACGGCGAAAGCTAACAATGAAAAAAATATCAGTCAAATAGCAGATTTAACAAAATTTTAATCAAGTTATGATGTAAGTGTAAAGTTGTGAAAAACTTCAATTTCAAAATGATAATAATCCAGTTAAATCTAACAAAGAGATATCTATATCAATAAGTTCAAGTGTTATTAACAATGAAAAGCATAACGCAGAACGTTTTTTGTAATTTTTTTAATTTACATCTTAATTTCAACTACTTATGTTAAATTATAGTGCTTTGGCAATTTAACATATAATTGGTAAAGCATTTGCTTCAAGGTCTAGGCAAAACACAGCAAAACACCTAGACATACCAAAAGTCAAAATTAAAATCAAAATTAAGACGTATCATTATGCCCTTTTTTTAATTATAAGATGCCAAAACCTATTTAAACGGAGATTGTCTTCTTACTATTAAAATTATTAGGGTGTTTATATATTTCAATAGGTTCACGTTGTAAATATTTCCATATTGTGAAATTGAATGTCATGATTTAGATTATTCAAGGCATGGTCAGCCACAGCAGACTTCTTTGGTTGACCTAATCTACAAAATCCCATACGTTCTTTACGTCTTGTATCAAAGCTACGTTTTGTGATTCCGATGTATACTTTTCCACATGAACAAGATAACTTATACACTGCGGAAGATGATAAAGGGTTTGTTTGACACAGCTTTAGGTGATCTTAAATGTTAATTAATTTTTCTTGTAGGTTTAAAAATAGTCCTAATGCCATATTTAATTAGGATATTTTCAATTCTACCTGTAACATTAGCTATAAAAGGAAGAAAAGCAGTACCAACATTACGAACTGTTTTTTTAAGGTTACGTCTAGAAGGTATAATAACATTATTAATATCTGTAAGTGAATATCCATTATCTTGTAAGGATTTTGTTAAATATTTATATTCATCCTTCAAAAATTCAGGGTCACAAATTCGTTTTGCTCGACCTACTAAAGATTTAATTACACTAATTTTTTGACGTGGTGGTCGGATAATTTATGAAGGTATCTTTTAGTGTGTGTCGGCTTTCTGTAAACCTTAAAAGATAGTGAATTATTATTTTTAGATATTAATATGTCAAGAAATGGTAAACTTCCATTAGTTTCTTTTTTCATGGTAAACTGAATACTAGGATTTGTACTGTTTATAAAAACTAAAAACTCATGCAGTGCCTTTTCCCCATGTATCCAAATGACAAATGTCATCTACATATCTATACCAAACTGGAGGTTTTTGGGAGTATTTTGTAAAGTTAATGTTTCAAATTTTTCCATGCAAAAATTAGCTATAACAGGACTAAAAGAAATGCCCATTGCTACACATTCAATCTGTTCATGAAATTTACTATTGCACTGAAAATAAGTTGTAGTAAGACAGTGCTGAAAACGAATGGTTATGTCCTTTGGGAAAAGATGAAAGGAATGTATTCAATAGTTTCTTTTAGAGGCACTTTTGTAAAAAGTGAAACAACATCAAAACTAACCATTATATCACCCTCTTGAATTTTGAAACTATGCCCTTTTTCAACAAAGTCGGCAGAATTGTTAATGTAATGGGGTATTTTTCCCATATGAGGTTGTAATAAAGATGTAAGATGATTTGCAAGACTATATGTAGGAGAACCAATTGTACTAACAATAGGTCTTAAAGGAATATTAGTTTTATGAATTTTTGGTAAACCATATAGTTTTGGTGAAATAGCTTCGGAACTAGTTTCTTTTTTATTTCTTTAGGAATAGATGAAAATTTAATCAGTTCTTTAGTTTTTAAAAGAAACTTTTTAGTTGGATCTTTTGGTATTTCACGGTAAGCTTCTGGTCCCAACGATTGTTCTATCTTAATGTTATAATCGTTCATATTTAATATAATCGTTGCATTACCTTTATCTGATTTTAATATTATTATACTTTCATTGCGTTTAAGATCAAGTAAAGCACGTCGCAGTCAAAAGGATAAGTTGCTCTTTGGAGGTTTTGTTTTACGTAATATGTTAACGGTGATACATCTACTTCATTAGCAGCATCAAAAGTAATAATTTAAGGAAGTTTTCGATATTGGAAATTATATCTTCAAATGGTATTACTCTTGGTGTTACCGCAAAATTTCCTCCTTTTGAAAGCGCTTCAATAGCATAATCTGAAACAACATTATCAGAAAGGTCTATAATAGTTTTTTTTATAATCAATGGCTGGTCTATTATTTTGTTGTTTGTATAATTTGTTAAATTTTTCTTTTTGACGTTGACATGAGATGTTAAAATTTATTTCCATAGATTTAAACGTTATAGGATCAATTTTATCCCAATCTTCTTTATTCAACATAGATGAAATTTATAAACGTAAATATAAAAGATTTTTATTGGTGTTATCCAATAACTTCCTAGTAATATGTATTCGATTACGCAGAAGAGCATTTTCAGTTCTTCTGTAAATATCATTCGCTTGTTTGTTATTACAATTTCTTTTAATATGGATAAACTTTGGGATAATTTTCTGGTCTCGGCATCGTAATAAAAAAGTAAGTGACGATAATAATTGTGCTTTACGTTTCCTTAATTTTTCATATTGTCTGATAGAAGGATGTTTCCTCTCCATAAAAGACTGAAATATGAAAATGTAAACTTTCACCATTACCACACATAATAAAATACTTACCTTTTTTGGGTTTTTTAATGGTGTATTTTAAATTATACAATCTAAACGTTTTGATAACACTTACAATTATCTACGTCAGTAGTAATATCTGTTAAAATTATTAAAGCCTGCTATCAACATAACAGTTAGAGAAACGTATAAAGCCAACTATAGAATTAAATTTTAGTAAAGAACAACTAGGTCAACGTCAAAAAGAAAAATTTAACAAATTATACAAACAACAAAATAATAGACCATCTATTGATTATAAAAAAAACAGTTATAATGTTGTTTCAGGTTATGCTGTTGAAGCGCTTAATAAAGTAGGAAATTTTGCGATAATACCAAGAGTAATACCTTTTGAAGATATAATTTCCAATATCGAACACTCCATTAAACCATTACCTTTTGATGCTGCTAATGAAGTTAGATATAACACCGTTAACATATTACGTAAAACAAAACCTCCAAAGAGCAACTTATCCTTTCGTCTTTACTTGATCTTAAATGCAAGGAAAGTATAAAATAGCTGTTATATTAAACATGAACGATAATAACATTAAGATAGAGCAATTATTGGGACCAGAAACTTATCGTGAAATACCAAAAGATTCAACAAAAAAGTTTTTTTTAAAAACTAAAGAACTGATTAAAATGTCATCTATTCCTGAAGAAATAAAAAAGAAACTAACTCTGAAGCTATTTCACCAAAACTATATGGTTTACCAAAAATTCATAAACCTAATGTTCCTTTAAGGCCTATTGTTAGTGCAATTGGTTCTCCTACATATAACCTTGCAAAACATCTTACATTGTTATTACAACCTCATATAGGAAAAACACCCCATTACATAAAAAATTCTGCCGACTTTGTTGAAAAAATGCATAGTTTCAAAATTGAAGAGGGTGACTTAATGGTTAGTTTTGACGTTATTTCATTTTTTACAAAAGTGCCGCTAAAAGAAACTATTGAATACATTGATCATCTTTTTCCAAAGACATAACCATTCTTTTCAGCACTGTCTTACTACAACTTATTTTCAGTGGAATAGTAAATTTATGAACAGATTGAAGTGTAGCAATGGTATCTTAGTCCTGTTAAGTAATTTTAATGGAAAAATTTGAAACATTAGCGTTACAAAATACACCTAAAAAACCTTCAGTTTGGTATAGATATGTCAATGACACATTTGTTATTTGGAGACATGGAGAAGAGACACTGCATGAGTTTTGGGTTTTTATAAATAGTATACATCCTAGTATTCAGTTTACCATGGAAAAAGAAACTAATGGAAGTTTACCATTTCTTGACATTAATATCTAAAAATAATAATGCACCATCTTTTAGGGTTTAAAAAAAATTGGTGGAATTAAATCTTTAGTAGATGGAGTAAAACGAATTTGTGACTTTGGATTTTTGAAGGATGGATATAAATATTTAACAAAATCCTTACAAAATAATGGAAATTCACTTACAGATATTAATAATGTTATTACACCTTCTAGACGTAACCTTAAAGAAAAACCAGTTCTTAATGTTGGTACTGATTTTCTTCCTTTTATAGCTAATGTTACAGATAGAACTGAAAAAATCCTAATTAAATATGCATTAGGACTATTTTAAACCAACAAGAAAAATTAAAAACATTTAGTCACCTAAAGATGTGTCAAACACCTTTATCATCTTCCGATGTTAAGTTATCTTGTTCATGTGGAAAAGTATACATCGGAATCACAAAACGTAGCTTTGATACAAGACGTAAAGAACTATGATTTTGTAGATTAGGTCAACCAAAGAAGTCTGCTGTGCTGACCATGCCTGAATAATCTAAATTTGATTCAATTTACAATATGGAAATATTGTCAAGAGAAACTCATTTATGTTCGTTTACAACGTGAAGATATTGAAATATATAAACACCTAATAATTTTGAAAATCTCCGTTTAAATAGGTTTTGCATCTTATAATTAAAAAGGCATAATGATACGTCTTAATTTTGATTTTAATTTTGACTTTTGGTATATCGGTTTTTGCTTGTTTTCTAGACCTTGAAGCAAATACTTTACCAATTATATGTTAAATTACCAGCACTATAATTTAACTAAGTAGTTGAAATTAAGAATAAAATAAAAGAAATTACAAAACGTTCTGCATTATGCTTTTCATTGTTAATAACATTTGATTATTAACAAAGATGTCTCTTTGTTAGATTTAACTGGATTACTGTCATTTGAAATTGAAGTTTTTCATAACTTTACACTTACATCATAACTTGATTAAATTTTGTTAAATGTTTTTGCTGACATTTCATTGTTAGCTTTCCGTTAGAGAGTATTATGATTTGTCATTTTAAGACAGTTTAACAATATTTAATTTTAATGACCTAGTTATTCTTTACTAAAGTTTAATTTTTAGTTGGGTTTATAGTTTCAAACTGTTATTTGATAGCAGTATGTTTATGTTTTAATTTCAATTTTGAGAAAATTGTTTACAACATCTTTAACAATTTTAACCGATATTATATGACGAAGATAACTGTAATATAAACGTTTAGATTGTATAATTTAAAATACACCATTAAAAAACCCAAAAAAGGTAAGTATTTTAATAATTTATTAGAATATAGGTAATGCGTTATTCTTTTAACACTTTTCCAAGAATTTTGCCGCCAATATTTAACAAACTGATGGTCTAAATTTGGAAATATCTTCATCGTTAATTTTATTTGATTTGCATGCGCGTGTACGTGTGTCGTTGTAAAATGTAATAAGTCGATTTAGCGAAGGTAGAAAGAAAGTCGATTCTATAACCTTCTATGTATGCTGAAAGGTAAAAATTGCAGTCTCCCGCTTCTATAGAATATCGATATCACAATTTAAGCATTTTCTATCTTAGTTAATTAATTTTTCGACTTGTTTCGTTTTATGTTAAGAAACTCTGTAAAGGAAAGCTATCTAACATTAAATTTTCTTTAAAAAATATAACTACTCATTTTATTATAGAATTAATCGTTATTCAGATAATAAAAAAGTTACTAACATTGGAATTTAGCTAAATTACGCGTGGTATCAAAAAATTGCATAGAACATAATTAATCGATGTTTAAGGTTTATAAGTTGGTATTTTTATATCTTTGAAATACATAGCTGTTTAAAAAATTTTTGATAAAAACCAAATGCTATTTGAATCATCTCCAGGAGAAATGAGAACAAGCTTAAATACGAAATGTTAAGTATGTACGTGTTGACGTTCATACATCCACACTTGTACGCACACACCTGAATTAGTAAAACTATTACAATTAGATTCTTGTATTTAATTTCATCAAGAACAATCAGTAATTAGCCATGAAGGGATTGGAAAAGAACAAAAAGATCCAAGCCAGAATGCAGATGGACGAAACCAAAATTAGAATGCAGATGGCCAAAAGCAAAGTGATATTGAAGAGTCATATTGTAAAGTAGCTCTTGTTACACGAAAAACAACTTTGAATAAAAATAATTACCACTCTCAAGAAGATTACGATTGTTACTTATCCATATAGTAATATACTGGCCAAAAAAATGGGGAAAATTATACGAAGATAAAAGATTACAGTTTATGTACGAAAAAGATGATATGTTTATACGACAACGACATGAATATTTTTTATTTTTAACAACTTTTGTATTATCGCAGTTTACATCGCCACAAGCTTGCTATTCCTACACCAACAACCAATTCCATCGCTCACAAATTTCTATTTCGTTGTTTCCACTTTTTTCTTGTTAGGATTTCTTTCTTTTTAATGCATTCCTAATTATAGTACGATACTGCACATAATGTTACGGTAACAGCAGCAACTACTTCGACGTCGACCGCCGTCGAGCGCGCACGAACAAATTTTTCGCCAAGAGTTAGAGTGTAAATTAATCCCGCGATTTGTGCCACAAATGTGTATCCCGCTTAACAAACTAAATATACAAGTACAGTGATTAGTCAGACAATTAGTCTAATGTGTGCAGGCATCAGCAGTGTGAAAATGTAATAACGGGGTTTCTGCTGACAAAGTTGGTCTTTGTTTAGGCGCTAGGCTATTTCTTCTTACTTACAATGTATTTTTAAGAAACCTAATACTATTATTGCCAAAATAGTATATTAAAAAAACAATTCATAAGACCAATCTTGAAGCACGAATCCAAGTTTAAAGAAACGAAAGGCGTAGCCACGAGTTGGCTAACCTTAGAACGGAGAGTGATACATGGTTTGCTAGATTTCTAACCAAGTAAATTGCATTGGAGATTGAAATTGCCACGTTGGAAACATAGCTTTCCAAATTTAGAGCTTCGTATCTAGATGAACTCCTAAAAACTTGACCGAAGTGTCAGCTAATGAATTATGCAATGGCTTAGATGTAAAGCATACGGTTTTTGTCTTTTTTCATTTAATTCCAAATTATTTTTTGAAACTATTTAGATTTAAGATTTAAGATTTGGTGTATTCATAAACACCCTAAAGCCGTTTGCATATGTTAAGAAAAGTAAAGGACCCATTATTGAACCCTGTGGGCCTCCGAATTTGATAAGGCGCTATTTTCAAATTGACAAACCTTGACATTGAAAATTCTCCATTTTCAAAACATTTAAGTGTGAAAGAAACAAAATCAAAAATTGCATCATTCTGTAGTATTCTTGTTTTTGCGAAATCCATATTGGTTGTTTACTATCAGGTGGTTAAAATTTAAGAACTCATTGATTCTAATGTACATGGCCTTTTCAATTATTTTCGAGAAGACGGGTAGAATTGATATGGGCCGATAGTTAGCCATATCCGCTTTATTATATTTTCTATACAGTGGAATAACTTTAGCTATTTTTAGTGAATCGGGGAAATAAACTTAAAACAGTAGTTAATCAGCTTCGTAAGAGGAACTGCAAGGTTACCAACATTAGATTTAACGATAAAAATACATAATCCATATAAATCCCTACATTTACTAAACACATATACATCGAGAGATTAAATTACAATTATTTTGCAGTTGAGTAGTGACTACTTGAAATAATTCTAATCGCGAAATTGAAATAAGGATTTGAGACATTTAGTACTTGTTGATAAGTTATATAGTGATTCCAATAAATCAGCAGCAACAAACATTTGAAGCTTTTTGAAATTTTTTGTGAAATATGAACTGAGAATGCAATCTAAACATAAGTTTTAAATTCAGTATTTAGATAGACATAGAGAATTTTGACATATATGTGTGTCGTAATTTTTTTTTTCGAATTTTTTAATTTTGCGTTAAGATAAGATTACGTTCGATAAATCATGAGCTGTTTTCATTTAAAATTTTTTAACCCTACCGCGAGCACATGATCGAAATTGCTGCCGAAATTTGTTAACATAAAAACAAAAACAATTGAATTTTTAAGTTTGGAAAGTTCACATGTATACAGCATTAAAAGTAGAATAGGAGTATTCCAAGTATTCCATAAACCACAAAGGTATCTCTATCACTCTCGTAGGAATAGTAATTTTCTATGTGTGCGGGTATAAAGAAGTCAACAAAATTTTGTTTGCATTACAAACGTTTTCAACGTCATTAAAAAATTGCCCACCCTTAAATTGAATACGTAAATCCTAATGCTACACAATTGGGAATATAGAAAAAAACAATCATTAAAACTATGAAAATTTTTCAATTTTATGTAATTATTTAAACGTATATTTAATTGGGTAATAAATATTTAAATATTAAGAGCAGTAAATGTTGTTTACTGTACGAAAGTGTTTGAAGGCCGGTGTGATAGTGAAGGTCTTTAATATTCGAGGGTGGTCAACGACATTTATGGGAAAAATACTTATACATTTTTATAATGACATCCATTAGAAATCGTCTTCAAAAATTAATTAAATTTACTTGATGTGAAACAAATTTTTTGAATTACGCTTATACGTCTTACTGGAATTGAGAATTATTGTATTTTCTGTTAAGAGTTAAGTTTGATTGTAAAAGAGGAAGATTTATCGTTATTTAATAGGTAAAATAGGTAAACATTATAAATGACTCTTATAATAGAAATTAGTATATTTAATAATGAGGCTACGCCACCAAAAAGCGTTGAACCTAAATTACAAACGTATTAAAACGTTTTGTGTTAAGATAGCATAAATAATAGATTTATGGTCTGAATAAGTTTATGGATGAACATATAAAACTATTAAATAATTTTAAACGAAGTATAAATTAGTATTTACGTCAATAATAAAATTGAAATCCAATTTGGCAGCTAAAATAATATTGAGTAATATTGAAATTAATAAAGAATGTTTTAGAATCAAAGAATTGTTTTGTTTAATAAAAACTACATATTTATGTTACACATAAGTTTTGCGTACTTTTTTAATTTTGCTAAAACATGTTCAACGGTGGCTACTTCCTAGGGCAGATTCCAAATTTTGATCCAAAATTAATTAAAAAATTGATATTATAATAAATTTTGATCGGTTAAAAAACCCAGTAAATTTTTATTAGGGTATCTAAGTCTTTTAAAAATTATTAAATTAGACATTAAAAAATTCACATTACATATTAATTTACGCATAAAATGTAAACATACGGAAGTAAAATTTGAGCAAGACCATCTAAATTTAGAACCTTTTGGGCCATGTGACATGTACAATTTGATATTATTGGAGATTGAATGTATTACTACGCTTTTGTGTATAAATTAATGTTGATACATCGACGAGAAGCGGTCCATAATATTTTTTACGTCGCCATTTTAGATATGTTAGTTTAAAATTCCATAAACCCTTCAAACTTTAAAATTTATAAAGTATTTCGAAGGCAAAAATTAAATATAAGGTTGTATTAGTGATTGTCTACTAGAATTAAAAAAGCCTAAAGGTCATATTAAGAGACCTGACCAAATAATCAGTATTGTGTAGTCCATTCAAGTTAGACAAGTGAATGTTTAATAAAAACTAAATTCATTGACCTTCAAGGGAACCAATGAATATAACAGTTTTATAAGTTATTTGTAAAATTGATTAAGTAAATGGTGAAATAACATGCTTCACAGTTCATTGAATATAACTGGAAGCTCCGAGGAATTGTTCAATTTGTAAGTAAGCCTAGAACTTTAATAAATAAGAAGATAAATATTCAACAATTTATGTAAATGCATAGTGAATTGGGAGAGTTTTGCAAATTAAATGGTAAAACTGAAATATGCCTAAATCTTCCCTTGCACTTACAACCGATCACAGGTGTATACAGTTCGTAAATACAGAGCTTAAGTGGGTCTTTATTACTGAAAAGGGAAAAGATTGATCAGCCAAGAATCAATCACAGTTCAAAGAGATTGGAACATTATTACACAACACTGTGTTTTGGGTATATCATTACTGGTATGGTGACGTGGATGTAATAGGAAGCGAAACATAACATTGCATTACTTTTATCAATTAAGTAAGAGATTTTAAGTTTCGTTATATACTGGTGGCCATAAATAAATGAACACACAGTAAATGCTGATGTATTTTAATTAAATTTTCGGAAACCGTGTATTTTATGCCTATTAATAAACGATGAAAATTTTAGCAAGATACAAATATTGTTAAGACCATCCGCTGTTTCTCATACACTCAGCTAGCCGATTAACCATAGTTGAAATGAGTGAATCTGTGGTATACTATCCCATACTTCTAAAATCCGTTATTGAAGGGCATTTACATTGTTTGGGAGCGGCTGTAGATCATTTATTCTACATCCTACCACATCCCGTAAACGTTTGATTGTGATAAGTCTGGTTAACAAGAAGGCCGAGAAACCAAAAAATTTTTATTTCGTTTTCGAGATTTTTTAAAAAAACCAAAATCTCTCATTTTCGTTTTTATTTTTTCCTGACCTTATTTACAAAGATATTCAAAATGAAACAATACATTTTGAAGACAACTTTTTCTTGCTTACAAAATGGCAATCTAGCTCATTAAACTATATACATACACATTCAGTGGTCGAGCTCTGATATAATAATGATTTAGTCAATCACATATTAATAATGAATACAAAAATTCAAATTATGTTACTGCGATCATTGTCTTGTTTCAAGAATATATATATATATATATATATATATATATATATATATATATATATATATATATATATACAGGGTGATTCAAATTGAGGCTAACCATGGGGATTTCGAGAACGGTAAGAGATAGAGGGTAGTTTAAAATTTGGCAAAGTTGCGAAATTTTGGGAACAACAACATGCTGCCGAGAAACCAAAAATTTTATTTCGTTTTCGAGATTTTTAAAAACCAAAATCTCTCATTTTCGTTTTATTTTTCTGACCTTATTTACAAAGATATTCAAAATTAAACAATACATTCTTTAAACAACTTTTCTTGCCTACAAAATGGCGGCATCAAAAGTTCAATACGACGTTTCGTCTTCTGCCGACCATCATCAACTTTTTATTTCTTATGGCCGCCATCTTGAATTCTTAGACCACTAAATAGAGCTTTTTTGTGATTTCAAAATGTATAATTTGCCTGCCTTATGTTGAACCGTTTAGCTAATATTATCAAAAAGTAAAATTATTGTTGATCTTAAAAACGATCTAGATACCATTGCATTGTAGATGCGTGTACATATTGTTTTTTATTATCAAGATACCTTTGAATTTGATTATTCTTTATTGTATTTAATATGGCTACTGTACTGTAATTGTATTTGTGTTTTTTTTTGTGAATGTTGTAATTGTATTAGTATTTAAAATGCCATTTTCAAACGATGAAAAGCGTGACATGTTGCAAATCTATTACGCCAAAGGCAGAAACTTGAGAGATACATTAAACACCTATTTTGAAATGTACCCTGAGAGAAATCAACCAAACTAAAGTTATTTCTTAAGACTTCACCAAAATTTGTCAGAATACGGACAATTTAATGCATCAAGACCGAAATACGGGAGTAGGCTCCTTTAGCAGTTAAAGAGGAAATTCTTGATACAGTAAGTCTTTCTTATGTTTTTTTGTCACAGATCTACGTTTTGATTTAATTTTAGGTAAACCTAAACCCGTCTATTTCTACAAGAGAGATATCTGTAAATTTAAATATCCGCAAACAACAGCGTGGAGAACATTGAATGAGGCGAATTTCAAACCTTATAAAATACATACAAGTCAAGTTTTACTTCCCGGTGATAACCAGAGGCGGCTTAGATTTTGCAATTGGTTACTTGACCAAGCAAACCACGATGCAATTTTGTTGAAAAATAATTTGGACTGATGAATGTCATTTCTCCAATTTAGGCGTTTTTAATCGCAATAATGAACACATCTGGGCAACTGAAAATCCTAGAGAGAACAGGCAAGTCCGAGATCAAATTCGCTTTGAGTTTAACGTCTGGATCGGTTTAACTAAGAATAGGTTACTAGGCCCTTTTATTTATGAGGATACGTTAAATTCAATTAGATATGTAGAGTTCTTAAGAGGACCAATGCTGGGGTATTTTGAAGAAATGCCACTTAACGAATTAAGAGAACTTTGGTGGCAGCAAGACGGTGCCCCACCACATAACGCTGTTTTAGTTCGTAATTATCTAAACGAAATTTTTCCAAACGCATGGATAGGTAACAGAGGTGTTATCGAATGGCCAGCGCGTAGTCCCGACCTTACTCCGCTAGATTTTTTTTCATGGAGAACTTTAAAAAATATTATTTATAAGCAGCGCTACGAAAACATCCAAGAACTTCGAAATAGCGTTATAACTGCCTGCCAAAATATTCCCCGAAGAAGTATTCAATGAGCAATACCTAGTGTAATCAAAAGAGCTAATATGTGTGTATAACAAAATGGTTTTCTTTTTGAACACCTATTGTAATCCTAAACGTTTAAAAATAGTTTAATTTGTTGTTATTTTTCTTGCTTTACTTGTTCCTTTTCGTTTACTTGTTTCTCATAGTACATTATGTGTTAATAGTAATTTTATTATTTATTTTTTTTTGTAAATTTAGGTATCTTGATAATAAAAACAATATGTACACGCATCTACAGTGCAATGGTATCTAGATCGTTTTTTAAAATCAACAATAATTTTACTTTTTTGATAATATTAGCTAAACGGTTCAACATAAGGTAGGCAAATTATACATTTTTGAAATCACAAAAAAAGTTCTATTTAGTGGTCTAAGAATTCAAGATGGCGGCCATAAGAAATAAAAAAGTTGATGATGGTCGGCAGAAGACGAAACGTCGTATTAAAATTTTGATGCCGCCATTTTGTAGGCAAGAAAAAGTTGTTTTAAGAATGTATTGTTTAGTTTTGAATATCTTTGTAAATAAGGTCAGAAAAAATAAAAACGAAAATGAAAGATTTTGGTTTTTTAAAAATCTCGAAAACGAAATAAAATTTTTTTGGTTTCTGGGCAGCATGTTGTTGTTCCCAAAATTTCGCAACTTTGCCAAATTTAAACTACCCCTCTATCTCTTACCGTTTCTCGAAATCCCCATGGTTAGCCTCGAATTTGAATCACCTGTATATATATATATATATATATATATATATATATATTCTTGAGACAAGACAATGATCGCACGCTGATATAATTTGAATTTTTGTATTCATTATTAATATGCTTGATTGACTAAATCATTATTATATCAGAGCTCGACCACTGAATGTGTGTGTATATAGTTTAATGAGCTAGATTGCAGGACTCGTAGGTTCTATAAAAGGAATTACAATGTATACGTCAATAACATTATCTAGTCAATTTGTTACAATTGTACTTAATGTTTAATTTGAAATTTAGGTAATCAGATGTTAACCTTGAGTCTATTTATAGTATTTGGTACAAATTAAAGTAGGTTATTATATTAAGTTGGAAAAAAGGGCATAATCAAACTTCTAACGTTTATGGCAGTTAATATTCAGAAAATTAATATAAAATTTTCATTACCTCAATTACTTCATTTTTAAGCGATTAATTAAAATTGGAATCAACGTTTAAGATTATACGTCAGAGATTGATTTAATAAAATTAAAGGCCTCTTATCTGAAGTGGACCGGGTTATTTTCTACTAGAAATTACATATAATTGTATCAATAACTGGTATTGAAATAGATACTTATTATACAAGAGAAAAAAGTAATAGATTTTAGCTCGAGGTGTTCGTTTGTCTCCCGACGCGAAGCGGAAGGAGACAATTACACCGAGAGCTAAAATCTAACATTTTTCTCATGTATAATACACTATTTTTTTCTGTGACGGGAAAAACGTTGATTTAATATTGAAAAAACATATTTTAGAATGTTTTATTATACTAAAGTTACATATCCTTTATATCAAAAGTACAATGATTAAATGTGCATTGCACGAATGACATGTTCCTTGAACTATACAGTACAACAGTCGAATTTCTTTGTGTTGAAAATATACTTTGTGCCATGGACACAGCTGCCGTTGATGTACCTGGTTGCAAATCGGGTGTTATTTCAGCAATGCCACACGTTCTAAATACTTTATTAGCTATTTCTGTTCTGTGTGCTACCGATTCATCAACATACCCTTCAGCGACCATTGATGATTTCCAACCGCCATGTTTCTTTAGTGTCATCAAGTCTCCCCAAGATTTAACTAAAAGTGTAGCAGACGATTTCCGAAATGAATGACCTGTATATGAGTTAGCATTTTCAAGTTGAAGAAAATTAGCTACTGTTTCAGGTACCTTATAAAATTTATCCACAACCTGATTGACACATTTTTCATTGCGATGCGTATAGAACAGGCACGATCCCTTGCTACTACTGGACGAAGGGCTATGTACATCCGGTAATATTTAATATATTTTCGGTAACTACAAATCTCCTGTTTACATGATTCTTTGTTTGCTTAAGTTTATAGCCGATTTCAGATGGCCGTGATTTTATCGATTATTTGCCGTTTAGTTCGAAATTATAAATTATTAGTTGGTACTGTACAACTGAAATGTAGTATAACTTCATGCAATTGAACTTGATAACGCATAAATTCTTTGGGAAGCTTTTCAATTGTAACGTTTTATTCCATTGTTACGTATGTAAAAGATTTCGAAACTTTCACCGATAGCCATCGCATTTAGAATTTTTTTTCTAAAAACAAAAGTTTTCGATTGTTTATCAAATTTTGATGAAAATTAAAAAATTAAGATTTGATTAACGTTATTGGTATCGATATTTAGTGAAACTCTTTTACTAATTTGGTATGAAGAATTAATTAGTTTATTGTACATAAGAGTTGAATAAGAGTTGTAATTTTATAGATGTCGTTAAATATAGCCATTTACGTTAAAATCGCGTCACTGGAAAATTACACATTAAAATTGTTACTTTATACTTAAATTCAGTGCAGAAAGCATATTTCGCTGTTTATTGCGACGCTGGAGGCGACGATTTGTCGGAGTATTTCGATAACATTTTGGTCTTAAACAGAGAGTTTAGATTTTAGGTACGAGGCATTAAGGTTTAGCGTCGCTAATAAATCTTCCGTTTACAGGGTATTCGTTGCATAGATAAAAAGGTAAAGAAAAGGAAAAGGCCACGTATTTCATTCCTTCCCCCAAGGCGGAAAGCGGGCTGCACGAACTTTCCGAGCTCCTTCAGCCACAATCATGGATTCCCAGCATACATACATTACGTATATATGCGTGGTGGGATTAAGGATGGGTGTGGTCAGGATAGGATCGGAAGGAATGGAGTTCTGGGGGGGAAAATACTACCACAGTATTCGCCTAAGTAGCTGCACATGGAGTGACCATGCCGCTACATGTGTATGAGGAAAACCCCCTGAAAAAACCTCATACAAGGTAGACGGTAACGGAAATCAAACCCATTACCTTCCGAATACTAAGCAGGTCGTGCCACCACTACGCTACCAGCTCGGTTTGCATAGATAAGATGCGCCGGTTGTGAAATGTTTTTGGTGATGTAATTTTTCCGACGGTTTTTGAATTCATTTCGAAAGTAAACTTTTTTATGAATTGGCTAATTAAGTAGAAGGGATTTAAATAACCAATGTGGCGACAAATGAATTTTTCACGAGGGCACAGACCTACTATAGATGTAAAGAGGGTTAAGAAGTTACAGTTACGGCAACATGTGAGCTACCCACAATCCGTGTTGAAAGAACTTCCATTAGTAGAGGCATCATTCCCGAACAACCCCTGGAAGGGATCATATTGTGTCGTTCAACCATCACGAGATTGATTTATCATTAAGTGCAGTTTGTCCACAGGGACTTTGTTGAAAATCCAAGGAGAAGGTGTTATGTGCTTTAACCCAGTGCTTTCACTGGAGTAGTTATCGCTTTTATGCGGAAGAACCCAAACGCTCGTCCCTAATTTCCAGACATTAATTTCACAACAAACAACTCGGTTTAAATAACTAAGCTTTTCGTTCTTTTAAGAAAATAAGTGTTATTCAGAACTTGTATATAATTAGAGTAAAGTTAACAAGTAAGGTGGAAGTACAATTATTAGTGTAACGTACAGCCAATTGTAACATTTGAATCCAAACGCAACTTGGAAGCGAAACATTCACAAGTTGAGTCATATTAGAGTTCGAGCGCAATTTCAACCTCCATCGTATTTCCGACGCTGCCGCAGAGCTCATCTTCTGGGGTTCCAGCAGGTGTCTGTACAAGAAAAAGGGCCATAGGAAGTCAAGGTAATCATTTCTGTGCACATAGTTTGTTGTGTTTGACAAATTTTAATAACTTTGTGTGTGTGTGTGCGTGCTGGTGCGTGTTGTGCGTGCTATTTGGTGAGCGTGAGCGTTGGATGCGCGTGCACGTGAGCGTGAGCGTGAGCATGCGCGTGCGCGTGCGCCTGCGTGTGTGTGTAATTTATTATTATTGTGTATGCTTCAACGGTTGAATACGCTGTCTTTTGAGATTAGCCTTTTACAAAAAAGTATGCTTTCATCGTTTAAATTTTATACAATCGTATTCATCCGTGGTATAACCCAAATTTATATGAGTCTTTTTACTTATTATCGAAATTATACGTGTCTCATGCGTTACAAGGAGAACGAAATTTATTTGTTCTAACCATTTGTTGTGCTGGCGTATGAATCATATTTACAATAATTTTAGTAAAACAAGTACTGAAACTAGGTATCACTGGCTGTTAAATTAAATTACCTAATTTTGGACGAGAAATTAATGTAACGCTGGTGTGATTATTCCGAGGGTGGTGATGTTATAATACATGTCTTTAGGTTAACGAATGTTGTCTTTTAAATGTGATTCCAGCAGTGAACCCATTTGTAAGTAAAAAGTAATTATGTCCGAAGCTTTATCTATTCATTATTGAGTTATAACGTAACTTTTAAAGGCTTGATGAGTTAAACCCGTAATTTTATGAATTTGATCGTATTTTATTGCGGTTTTAGGAATATAATTTCAAGTGGTTGTAAACAGAATTAAAGTGAGTATTTTATTGAAGTCAAAGTTCATTGAAAATCAGAATGATTGAGTAAAGTAACGTAACAACAGAATTATTGATTTTTTTTATCAGATTAGCACGCAATTATTTTAGAGCAGTGTGCGGTATTATTTGTAACCTTTCAGATTAATGAAAATCTGCTGGTCCCAGCACCATCTGCGATAACGTTCAGTTAAGCGAGTTATTTGAGTATTTTGAGCAAGCTGTGAACTGCCGTAATTAGGCATTTCAACTCCTACTGTGCCATTTCAACTACTCTGACCCCTTTCCGGTTTTTATGTCAATTTCAACCCTATTTTGACTTATTTATGGTACGCTATCCTATTGAGCGCAAAATTTAGTACATCGAATCCACACCGATCATTGAGCAGTCGAACCGAGGGATATAAGTCACAAGGGACATAACAGTAATCTCAACTGTGGTGTATATACTATTTTTTCACTACTAGCATATTTAATCTCACCTATTTTTATTTATTTTGCTAATAAGTCAACCGTTTGATGTAACTGTTGAATGCGAATACCAACGAAGGTTAAGGAGCCTATGACTTTTACATTTATTTTTTTATCGACATTTTGAGGATTTAGAGTTGTTTTGGAATTGCTTACCTTTTTACAGATGTTTAATTTGATTTAGAGTTGTTTTGAATTCTTACTTCTTTATAGAATGTCTTGCGAAAGTGGTAGGTGTACACCTTCAGAAATTAGAGAAGTGGTACGAATTGTAGACGATACATTATCGCCAGACAAATCGAAAAATGTATACTTAAAAGGTGTATAGTGGGTTTAAAGGACTGGTGTATGGCTAAGAAAACCACGAAAACTTCTGAGAATGTGCTTCTAAGTATATTTTCAAGAGCAGGCGCGAAACAAGAAGGCTCCAGTATATGGGCTGCCTTTTCAATGTTGAAATCATTGAAGTCAAAACTATTAATATGTACCAAAAATCATCTGTATTCTCAAAAGAAAAAATCACCAGGTATCTAACGGAAGCATCTAATGACTCATTTTTGCCTATAAAGCTAATTTTTCTATTTTATTAGTAAAATAGCATACTATATTAATGACTACATTACATACGCTGTTCTTGTTATTGGGGTGGATCGAGATTGTAGAACCGATGAAAAAGCAAGAACAGTTTTTCCAGAACATTTGTTATAACAGAACCACCTTGGATGGACGTAATAAAGGAACATTTGAGTCACCGGCCCACTCCTAAAATCCCAAAACCATTCATTACCTTCCGAAGTGGTAAACCTATAAAACATAATATAGGTTACAGTACAATCAGCAAGATGCCAAAAATTGCTGCAACATCCTTGAAGTTGGAAAACCCAGAGCGTTACACTAGGCATACTTTGAGACGTACGTCTGCTACTTTTTTTGGCAGAAAGTTGTGGTAATGGTTTATCTTTGAGGGTTGGAAATAGTCTACAGTGGCGGACTGATAAGAAGAAAATTGCGGGAATGGTTTAAGGGACATCAAATCAAAGTCCCCATTCTGCATTGCCTTCACATGCTGCTATGGTTACTAAACGTGAAACTTCAATTCCTTCAACTTCTTCCTGTCCAAACCTCATACCTCGTGCAATACCTACGATCTCGGAAACGAATATTCAAAATACGACAATACCTGTAGGAAACTTTCCAAGTCCTACAGCTACTGCTTCATTGAATACGGGTACTGCAGGAATTAATATAACCTGTCACAGTTGTACAATTAACTATTACTTCTACTTACTATTACTTAAATCTGAGACTGTGCATTCATAATTAGTATTTAATAAAACTGTTGCGTTACAAATATAGGTTAATAATGACATGTTTTTAGGATAGTAGTGAAAATAGTATATTCCATACCGAGGCGGAAAGTGTTCCTTTCCTTTGAATGGGGAATGGTTCTTTTGCCGAGGTTTGTGACAAGGTATTGAAGGTCGTGACAATGCGACTTTTACTTTTTACTTTAATGAGAATGTTACGCTTACTATTTTTTATTGGTTTTGTCGTATTCAATAATTCACTTATTAAGTATGCTTATTAAAGAAGACGTGTTGTTTGTTTCCACCTATTGCTTGCGTTCACTCACCATCTACGCACGTGAGAAAAAATGGTTGCATACTCTTGACCCTACATTAAAATTGGCAAGTTGTCAATTTGACATTGATAGTTTAAATCGATAGTAGCTCCCCCACAGGTTGGAAAGTGGTTTATTACTGCCCGCTTTATCTCATTACTGTCTCCTTTTTTACTGACCGGTTAAAGTAAACCCGTAGAATAATTCACTTTTCAACCTTTAAAGGGTTAGAAAAGCGGCATGTTACAAATTAATTGTGAATACAATATTATACTGCTTTATTAATTTTTGACGATAAATTCAACGTATCAAACGGAAATGCGGGCGATAAATTCGGTTACCGCCCCATTGTTCAAAACAATTATAAGGGTATACTGATATAACAGTGGGGTAAAGTCATACAAGAGCGCGCAGTCTACAAGAGTACGCATTGTAAATATTTTCCATAAAAATCGCGTAGCGCCATCTAGCTTTCAATCAACGAATTAGTATAAACATATGGAATCCTCTAATGTTGAAGTTTTCGTTGCTGGTGTGTCAACATGGAAGATATCTGTATTAGTGGTCAAACCGCTGTCACAGCTGTAACATTTACGCGGTTTAATTTAGCGTCCTAAGTGAAAGTTACGGTGCAAACCAATAGTTCGAGTGTTTCCAAGTGAAATATAGTATTATTTGGTAAGTATTTTGTAAAAATTGAACTCCAGTATCTGTGCGTTTGTTAATTAAAGGCTAAAATTTACCATGCGGCGGAAATATACAAGAGTACGCACTTAACATTTTGCAAGAGTGCGCAGTGCGTACTCTTGTGTACTCGCATTTTTAAAAAATGTTAATATTGTAAATGGGCAATCTAACGTAATTTTTTCATCTTTAGGTTTTAAAATGAGCACTTATAAAAGAAAAAGTTCAAGAAAACTGGTGTTCGCAAAAGAATTAATGGAAGAAATATGTAGAAAATTGGAGGAAGGCTGTAAAAAAAGAAGCATCGCCAGGGAGTTGAATATACCAGAATCTACTTTAAGAAAAAGATTAAAATGTGACACTGTGCCTAAACCTTTGGGACGTTTTAATACAGTTTTTTCACCAGAAAAAGAAACTGAACTTGCGGAATATGTCAAAGAAATGGATCGACGTTTTTATGGTATAACCATACAAGATCTAATGACTTTTGCCTTTCAGTTTGCTAATGCCAATAAAATAAAGCACTGTTTTAATGAACGCTTGAAGAGTGCGAGTAAGACGTGGGTGCGAGGTTCTTGTCAACGAAATAATATCACACTGCGTAAACCTGAGCAATGTTCCTTAGGTAGGATGATAGGCTTCAATAAACCTCAAATTGAATTATTTTTTAAAAACCTGAAAATAATGTATGAAAAGTACAATTTCTACGCCAATAAAATTTTTAACATGGATGAAACAGGTATATCAATTGTTCCTAACAAGACTCCAAAAGTCCTAAGTGTGAAGGGCAAAAAACATGTCGGTAAAGTCTCTAGTGGGGAACGAGGAGAACTGGTTACCGCAGTTTCCTGCATGAATGTAGCTGGTTATTATGTTCCACCAGCGTTGATTCTTAAAAGAAAGAGAATGAATCAAGATTTATTCCAAGGGGCACCAACAGGAACTCTTTGCATGATTTCAGACTCGGGATTTATTAATACCGAACTTTTTCTGAAGTGGATAAGACATTTCCGAAATAATGTTAAACCATCTCTTGAAAAACCGGTGCTACTGCTTTTAGACAATCACTCATCACACAGAAGTCTAGATGTTATTCGGTATTGTAAGGAGAATTTTATACATTTGTTATCTCTCCCACCTCACGCGAGTCACAAAATCCAACCCCTCGACAGAGGATATTTTGGGCCATTTAAAACTGCTTACAGCAAAGTTGTTGAAAACTGGTTAGTGTCTAACCCTGGAAAGCCCGTTACTTCAAAACATGTAGCAGGTTTATTTAAAACCGCATATAATATTGTTTCAAATATTGGAAAGACAGAGAAGGCTTTTGAAGCTACAGGCATTTGGCCCTATAATCCACAAATATTTGATGATGAAGATTTTAGTCTCTCGCTGCCTTACAGACAGAGCTATGGAAAGATTGGGTTCCCCAAAGTTAATAACTCTGTGTTGGATACTGACGAGCAAAATATAGGAAATGTTGGATCTTGTGAAGAATTAAATGGTGATGGAGAAAACGAAGATATTTTTAGTGGTACTATTATGGAAAACCAAAACGAAGATGGGACAGTGATTGTAGAAATGGGTTTTGACCAAAATGGATTACCATTACCATTAGATCAAACCATTCTTCCTGACAATTTTGACTTGTCTCAAGCAGAAATTATCTTTGAAGAAGAAGACACTTTTCTGTCAGGAAATGAAAGTTCAAATAGTAAAACTGGATCTGCCATAAATGATAAAAATATCGACATTTTTAACTTGTCAGAGGTCGAAGATATTGTAGAAGAATCCCATAATATTTCTCCCCAGGTTACTAAAGGTAGCAATGAAAATCAGCTTAAAAAAATACCCATTCTATCAACTCCAGAGAAAAACACCAATTTTACTATTTTACATGAAGATGCAGGCCCAAGTTGTTCCACGAAACCTGAAGAACTTAGACCTTTTCCTACATTAACAGAAAAACAACAAAGAAGAAAACTTAGCCAGAAATCATAAATCCTGACAAGTACTCCATATAAAGATAAGCTAGAGGAACAAACAAAAGCAAATAATAAAACTATTAAACGAAAAATTGCCGAAAACCTTTCTGGAAAAGAGGACAATATTAAGAAAAAATCAAGAGGAAAGAAGCTGAAATGTGAGAAGAAAATAACAAATGCAGGCAAAGGTAACAAATTCAATCAGAAAAGTGAAGACGTTCTCTGTCCTGGTTGTGCAGAACATTTTATTGAGCCTCCTAACGAAGATTGGATTCAGTGCCATCTATGTCAGCAGTGGTGACATGAAAGTTGCACTGCATATGTGGCTGGAAATTTTGAATGTGACTTATGTTTGTAATTGCGTACTCTTATATTCCACAATGCGCACTCTTGTGAATTTAGGTCTACAAGAGTGCGCATTTTCATTATTTTAATAAAGTACCTTTTTATGCATTTTAATAAGCTTTTGTTAATTTTTTGAAGATAAAATACTTTTGTAAGTATGTGGGTTCCTTTTTTTCCCAAATGCAGTCTATTATTTTCGAAATATAGTTTCTTATAGTAAAAAACCTCTTAAATGCGCACTCTTGTGCACCTTTACCCTACGTCACTGGCGGTTGACTGTAAAGTAAAATATGCACTGCAACTATTACGAATGGACTTTAACGCTGGATTTTTATGGAGGTTAGACTATATGTAGATTACAAGATCACAAAGAAATGCGAATGCGTCACATATTTACCTCACAATAATTTAAAAGAAGCAAGATTAATATTAATAATAATTAATATAATTTCATAGGCGTTGAAATGTTTTATAAGAGCATTGAATTGCGACGCAACCGTCTTTCTGGGTGAATGAAATAAATAAATACGTGAACAAGTAATAATTAAGAATATTTACCTCTAGATATTCGTCTAAATGCATCCTTTTTCCATGCCAATATAAAAGTTCATCCACGTAACCCAAAAGAAGAATCGCCGCAACTATTCCAGCAATCACCATTCCGATTACCAAAAGAGAAAGAATGATGGACCACCAGTTGTGACCTTCATAACTATGGTATGCTAGCTCCTAATAAGGAATAGTTATTATAAATAAATATTATTAAGTAAACAATTCCTAATGTAAAACTGTCCATGCCTAATAAATTAATTTTATATAAATATAAAATGCAATTCCATTAAGACCTAATTCGTTCTATCTGAAATGCCCGATTTTATAGATGTTTACGGTTGAATGAATGTAGGATGTATTGCAGATGCTGATTTGATTGACGTTAAAGTTAACATAAAATCAATACACGATGCAGAGATCTGATCTAGTCTAATAAAAAAAATGTGCAGTTTAAAATGGTTGCCTTAAAAATTAATGCTTATAGTGTGCTTACCCACTAAGTGTGTTTAAAAGTGTTACTTTAACTTTGATATCGATTGGTTAAAGTGTTGCAACAATTTCACTAAGTTTACTAATATAGTAATTTCAAATCGTGCTAATACCCTTTGCGAGTTCAGCCAATAATCAAATCGTTTCCTTAATCCCATAGCGCAATCTAACAATCATTATCTTTTCTCGCAAAAGTTCTGAGTAAATGTGCCACAAAAGAAGGTTATTACTTTTGAAGAGAGTAATAAAATGCTTTTTATTGTTCTAAAATATGAATATAAAAGTAATTGTCGCTCATTTAATATTTCATTTAAAGATTGGCAGTTATTCAAATTTCAGTATTGAATTGCAGCATTGTAAATTACTTCATTTACTTAACGTTTTTAATGGTTGTAGGTATTTGTAAAGAAATGAGTTGTGTTTAGAAACCGAATAAATTATATTTTAGGTCATTAACGGCGGCAGTAACAATTCTGTACGTTACACGCGTGAAAACTGTTGTTGAACACGCCAGCTTACAATAATCTTTGTCATATCCCCATTTAGAAACCTCTCGCAAATAACTATTTAATTTAACAATAAGAAATATTAAAAAAAACAATTTAATCGTAAACAAATAAATAAGAATTTAATATCAAACATAAAAAAAATTGCTTGGGCAATTGGAATTGCTTTTAAACTGCTTTTAACAAGCTTGAATTGGTTTCTATAGCGTGTCAAACCTCCAAATTTAGTGTGGGGCTTATGGATAAACAGTGCAGGATTGCCAAATTGTTATGTCTATAGATTAGTGCATCTGTAATACCGTATTACGGTTATAATAATACTATATCTACGGTACGACAGACACAATCTCTAACCTCAAAATTAATAAAAAAATTTGCAATGCAATACAAATTTAGATAAATGTATGAATATACCCAAAAAGACTACCTTTAATCTATACAAATCGAATCTTTGAACTGTATTTTTTAGAAAAGCGAAGTAGGCGTATGTGTGTATGTATGGCAATATGATGGGTTAGATTACCCTGTGAAAAAGCTCTATAAACAACACTATGAGCAAATGGTAACTTTATCCTTTGCCTACGGAAGGAGTTGGCAGCATATAAACAAAATAACAGTTTTATTAAAGTTTGATATTTCCATTGTAATATAATATAAGTAAGAAGTGCAGCAATTAAATAACGCGGCTGGCGCTGTAATAGTTATTTACGATTTAAGTGTCGTAATGTTTCATATTACGATACGCGATGTGATAATTGTCAAACAAGGCCGAAGGCCGATTTTGATACCCATCAAGTGTAATATGAAATTACGATACGACATCGTACAACGTTTTATCTACTATCCACAAGGTTAATTATATAGAGAAATAAGTAATTCAATCAGCGAAAGGTATTAAGAATGGTATTATCCAAGCAGACGCATTATATAATTGTCATTGTAAAGTTTATATCAAACTCCGATTGTCAATTCTGTGGAAAACGTTAGTGTTGCCTCTACATCTGGTTTAAAGATTTCTAATAGTTTTGTTAGATTTTATTTTAGTAGTTATTTTATTCTCACTTTTACTTTACCGCAATAGTGCGGTAAAGTGATACTTTACTGTACTAGTACGGTTGTGATATGTCATTAAATGTCGTAAAACTTGACATTACATGTTGATAGTAGATATAACATTTTATTTTGATATAATATAGGAATTGTGGCTATTAAATAACGAGACTGACGCTCATTTTATTTTGATTTAATAGCCACACCTCGTATTTTAGTAAATTTTTTTGTTTTTCAGTACAGTTTAATCGCTCGAATCGATTTCTAGGTCTTCAGATGATGATTCTGTAACGTTGATTATAAACTCTGCAATATCATCTTGAAGGTTATCAGCTACCTACATCTTACCTTCAACGATCTTACATGATTGTTGCTTTTTCGTAACCAAATTTTATTAATTTCTTCATGCCTTTAGCTTTAAAAGTCTTGTTATTAATTTTAATATGATGTTTCACTTGTGTCCACACCATTTCTATTGGTTTTAATTCACAGTAGTAAGGAGGCAAACGAAGAACCTCATGACCGCTTTCTTGTGCCATAACATCAAGTTTATTCTTGTCATATAGATGCTTCACGCCAATCTACAATTTGGTCTTTTCGCCACGCCATTGTTGGAATCTTCTCTACCTTTCTGCTACGATAAGAAGCATTGTCAATAGCGACAATTGAATTTGGTGGTATATTTGGAATGAGTTGATTGATAATCCACTTCTCGTAAGTGTCTGCATCCATTTCATTGTGCACATCGGTTGTGTTATTTTTACAGAGGAAAGTAAGTTCTGTACCAGAAATAAAAACATTATCGCCACCAGCATGAACTACGGCAAGTCGGGGCCCAAGACCACTTGGTGATTTTAAACCTGTACTAAGTTCTTGAACGAATGCCTGCCGACCACTTTCAATAGTGGTGTCAGACCATGCCTTACTAACTGTGTGCCCCAAGTTAACCCACGATTAATCGGTGTATATAATATATTTACCTAAAAATTGAACATTGTTCATTATGCGAAATATGACATTATTTTATAAACATGTAATTAGAGATCGAATAAAAAACTAACTAGGTACCTTCTTCTCGGAGCTTTCTGATGCATATTAAGTATTTATGCCTACATCTTATAATATTATCATGCTCAACAAGGATACTCTTGCGTCGCATCTTTTGTAACCCAAAACCCACATTTTTCAAGCGGTTGAATAGTATACTACGTTTAAAATTTGAAAAATCATCATCACCATTAGGCCTTAATCATACAATTATATAAATTACTCACTATTACCTTATAAGACGCGTGATTGAGATGTACGCGTTCTGAAAAGAACGATTTTTAATAAATGGAGTTAGCTTAATTCGTTAAATATCGTAGAAGAAGCTGGCACTAAATTTGACAGTTGATATTTATTTGTTAATAAATTACATTTTACGTTTGACAACATCGCTATGAAAAACAAGGATATTGTTATTTAGAAATGACTAAAAATAGTAAAAGAGAGAGGTACTGTATAGGAACCCGTATTGAATTTGGAGGTTTGGACAGACTATAGTGACATTATTTCTAGTTAGATTGGTTTGTATTCATTCACATTTAGTTGCACATTCTAAGGTCGAGAGGGTCAAGTTGGGCTATGTTGTATTAAACTTTTACATTAGTTTATGCTTCTGATGTCAGTTTTAATTATTAAAATTTTTTTATAGACCAATTTTGATTGAAAACTCCATTAAGTATTATGTAAGGACCACCTTAATTTGGATATGTAACAGGAAGGGGTAGGAGAGACCGGGGCTAGTTGTCACATGGGTTGGTTGTCACAATGAATACATCCTGGCAACGCCGCAACATTCAGTTGTATGGTGGATAACAAATCATTCTCGAGTCTTCCCAGAGCGAGTGTATTTAATATGAACGTCGTCACCGAAGAATTGCGGTTCCGCGGATTTCCCGAAATAAATCTTTCTCTAGTGATATAATTTGTGTGTTCAAGACAATAGTTGATAATAAAAAAAAACTATTGAGTACATTTTGTTTTTCAATTAACTGGCTTCGATGTACCGTAAGTTTTGACTTTCCACTTTTTGAATTAGTGGAGTTTTATAGTTAATTGTCTAGTGAGGCAAAGTTACCGGGCCGGTTGTCACACTGACAACCAGCCCCGCTAGACCATTGGGTTCCCACACCAACAAACTTATGTAGGTATAGTTTTTATTGTCAGGTTAAACAATCATGTTCGAAATTTTAAGAGGAAGACTGATAAGGGCAAAGCACCGGCTGATGTACTTTTAAGAGCTGCTAGGTTTGTAAAATTAAATGGATCCTCAATAAGAAAAGCGGACTTAGCTGGATTTTGAACAGGTGGTTACCCCATCCATTTCAGTTGGCTACATTAAAAATCATATAGTATTTGAGCCTGAACTTGAAGACCAACTGGTTGAATATATACTTAAAGCATCTGACATTTATTTTGTATTATGACCTAAGGAAGCATGCGTTCAAGGTTATCAGTTTGCTAGTACTAATTTATTGAAAATGCCGAAAAGTGGAAGCTTCAAAAAATAGCTTGTGCCGACTGGTTTAGTGCGTTACTAAAACGTCATCCTGTATTGTCTATTCGAAAACCCGAGGCAACTAGTTTAGCAAGGGCCAGCAGCTTTAATAGAATAAATATAAGAGCCTTCTTTAACAATCTAGCGTTAGTTATGAAGAAATATCAATTTAAGGCTCATACAATTTGGAAGATGGATCAAATGGGCGTTACAACCGTTGAAAAGTCTGACCGCGTTGTTACAAGACGAGGATTCAAACAGATTGGTTCGATATTTTCAGCAGAGAGAGGAACTCTCGTTACCATAGCAAGTGCAGTGTCAGCTGTAAGAAATTGAATACCCCCTTTCTTTATATTTCCAAGTGTACATTTTAAACCGCGTTTTCTAAATTCGGCTCCACTTGGTTGACAAGGTTCAGCAAACCCATCATGTTCTATTCAAAGTCACATTTTTTGGATTTTCTTAAATTTTTTAACCTGCATGTGAAAAGCACCGTTGAAAGACCTTACCTGCTTCTATTAGATAACCATGGTTCACATTTTAGCATAGAAGGGTTGCCAAAACAAATGTTATTGTGATACTTTCTTTTCACCCACATTGCTCCCACAAACTTCAACCTCTCGGCCGCGCTGAATTCCGTCCCTTTTAGAAATATACCAATATTTCCTGTGATGCTTGGATTTTAAATAATCCCGGTAAAACCATGATTATATATGACATTTGCTCAAGAGAACAAAACAACTTCGACAACCACAACTACAAAACCTGTTCTTTTACCGAAAAAAACGCAAGAATCCACTTCTGAGTCTGGCACCCAAAACACCAAAATAGATCTTCAAACTAGCCCCAATGACCCCTGCTGCAGTGGATTAGCGCGGCAGTTTACTAGAATACAATAACGGCAGAAAGTCTGAGACGATATCCAAACAAGAGCAACGAATAGGGTTAGCCGTCGTAAACGAGATAGTGCAATACTTACTGACACCCCAGTTAAAGACCAATTAGAGGAAGAAAAAAGACACGCCTGAACAAGGAAAAAAAAAAGAAACAGTAAAAAGGGCCGTTTTTGTTTCAGGAAAAAAGAGAAGAAATCTAAAAAAATTAAAACCTATTCGGATAGTGAAAGTGAAGAAGAATGCTTATGCTTAATTTGTCTTGAACCATTTTCCAACAGTGTGCCGTATCAAGAGTGGGTAAAATGCACATACGGCGGTGGTTGGTCCCATGATGCGTGCATTGATGGACAAGCAACTTACATTTGTCGTAACTGCGATAAATTATTTTATTTTTCCTAAAAACTTTGTTATAATAAACACCTTTTGTATTAATATATGTTTCTAAAATAATTTTAGAACTTATTTATCATCCAAAATACACGTGACAACCAACCCTGAGTAATGTGACATCCAGCCCCGGCAAGGGGCAAGTTTTCACATTAGTGTCTGTTTTGAAAAATTCAAGTTTTGTATTTTGAATTCATGTACAGCCTTGTATATTTTAAATAATATTTCCAAAACAACATGAACCATGTTAGTGATGCACTATGTGCGCATATAATGTTTCAGATTTTTTTTTACAAATTAATTTCCTAAAATTGTGACAACTGGTCGGTATTGGAAATTATTTCTCTGAAACTGTCTTCCTTCGTCCAGGTCTCATGCCTATACAATACGATAAAATGTTATCTAGATACACTCGACTAACACTTCTGGCGGGGGCAAGAACTTATTTCATTAGCCTTTGAAAAATTGCAGGTGCATTCGATAATCCGAAGAGCATGCGATTAAACATGTAATTGCTTTCCGGTGTTACGAAGGATGTATATTTCTTTGAACACTCTGCTACTGGTATTCGATGGTGTCTTGACCTAATATCAAGATTTATGCAATCGATTGAGCGGATCATCAATCCGAGGCAGTGGATAAAAATCATTTTTGTAATTTGCCTTCATTT